>BDMV01000003.1:19888927-19905100 GCA_008326285.1 Oryza officinalis | reverse complement strand
TTCACTCCCCCTCCCCTTCCTCCCCCGTTTTCCCCTTCTCCTCCTCCCTTTCCGCCGGGCTCGGCGCCGGTCGTCACCGCGCCGCCGCCTTGCTCCGTCGCCGCCAAGCCGCCGCCGGTAAGCCCTTCCTCTCGTCCGCCTTCCCGTCATGCCGCTGCCGCCTGCGAGAGAGAGGCTGAGAGAGAGAGGAGAGAAGAAAGAAAGAGAGGGAGAGGCAGAGAGGCTGAGAGAAAGGAGAGGCAGAGAGGAGAGGGAAAAAGAAAAAGGGAAAGAAAAAAAGAAAAGGAAAAAGAAAAAGGGAAAGAAAAAAAAAGGAAGAAAAAGGAAAAAAAAAGAAAATAAGAGAAAATAAAATTTAGGAGAATAGGGGGAAATTAAATTTAAGTATATACGTATATAATAGTCGGTAAATTAATCGTAGATTATTTTTGCAAATTCTTGAAAATAAACTATGGTTATCTATTTAATTGGTTATTTATTTATTTAGTTAGTTATCTATTTAGTTTTTACTCATTAATCTATTTATCCACTTAGTGATTCATTGAGGTTATTTAGTCATTTTTTTATTTATTAGGGTTAATGATTATCGGAATCTAAGTATCAGGTGAATTTATTCGGAGTCGCGTAAATTAAAATAGGAAAAAAATACTTTAATCGGCTAATGCAAATATTGTAGGAAAAATGGATTAAAATAGGAATTTTACTATTTCGTAAATAATAAAATCGATACCGAAATTCGACGCTCGCGCTCGATTTTTTTAATTGGGTTATTTTGGGATTTATTTGAATTCTAATTGAATTCAAATCAATTTTTTTTGCACGTAATTATAGACCCCGAGGGAGTTGCGACTCCGAACGAGGATGAAGACCCACAGGATTTCAAGCAAGGCAAGTCATCACTAATCTTTGAACATATTGAACTAATTTGCGAACTTATTTTGGATTTAAAATAAAGTTTGGATGCTATATGAATATATATGAATGCCCTACCTTGCTATATGCCATGCCTTTGATATTGATTATCCATGCAAATCTTTGTCATCCATAATATTGTGTATTTTTAGTTGATACTTGTCAATGCTTAGCCATGCTACTTTAGAATCATGCATATGCATATTTATCAAAACCCTAAACCCTAAACCATGACGACCCAATGGCGAGAAGCTATCCTTGGAATCACAATGGATGGTCGACAGAACTATCATTGATTAATGAACTGTGGTATTAAAACTTGATCAGTCTATGCTAGGTCTTAGGCTTATGAAAAGGTTTCCAAAACTTGATTTACGCAAAAGAACCTGAAGCCATTCCTTGAAATACCCTCTATCATATGCATTGTTGTTGTGGTGGCCTGCTGAGTACGGTTGGTACTCACCCTTGCAAACTTACAACTCCATTAGAAGTCGAAGATGACGCTTCGGAGGATCCCTACGCCTACTACCAGGAGGTTGCCAATGACGATGGCGCTCAATAGGTCTTAGTTACGGTCGTTGCCTGTGGCAAAGGCGCAGCCGCCGCCTTCAATCCGCTGCCTTATCCATTTGTACCTTTGGTTGTATTCCGGACCATTTGGTCCCTTGTCCTAAGACTATTGCCTTCGGGCCTATTGTTGTAATAATTCGTACTTAATGCTTGTGTATGCGCAATTGGTATTTCAACTATGAGTTCGTGTGTACCAGACTACTTCATCCAGGGAAATGGTACAGTGTACACGAATGATTCCTATTGTAAAAAAACAGGGGTCTACAGAACACCAGGTGTGGTGGTTTGGCGGGGACCTCCTTGTCGGCACCTGACCCTTAACAAATGTGTGGGGTTTGGCCGCTTTAGGTGTTCTTCGAGGAGCTGAAGTCGTCGGCGTCCTCTTTTCTGACCGGTTAGGAGGAGTGGCTGACAAAGGATTGTTTTCTATCATCCTCGCGGCTGTTGATCTCAGCTGGCATTGGGGAAGGCGAGATTGGAGTTGTGGCGAAGACAGGAAAAACGATGGACCTGACTTGAGTCCAAACGAACACCGGTTCGATAGGATCTCCTAGGCCAGGATGAATGTGGACATTGTTGTCGAAAGGCCTTGAGCTTGAAGCTATCTTGACGAAACCTTGAGCACCAAGTCCCCCTACCTAGCGCCACTGTCGATGGGTTATTCCCGTAGATTGTATCCTGAGGATATTGGGGTACGTTGGAGTAAGGATTTACACGAAACGACATTAAACGCCCATAAGATAAGGATTATACTGGTTCAGGCCCCTCGTAAGGTAATAGCCCTACTCCAGTTTATGTGGATTATGATGAGAACCATAGAGATTATAATAGAGAACAACAGATCTAACGAGTTACCGACTAGACCCCTGTCGAGAACGACTTGACGAGATCAAACCGGCGAGTTGGCTTTGAGTCCTTCGGATTTGCTATGGCTGGTGGCTTACGCTATAGTTCGATGATCCCGTACCCCCTGAGGGGCTTTGTATTTATACCACAGACTGCCTTGGCTTCCAAGTAGAACTTGAAGAGTATTTCTAGCATACGGGATCACAGAGTTTGTATCTCATCCGAATAGGACGCTAATATCTTCTATTCGGGAGACGGTTTCCCTGTGTATTGGCCAAATTCCGTAATATTGAGGTAACCTTCCTGTATACTTAAGGGTATGCCGTATCCCCATACTTTATAACCCTAAGGATAGGAGGTATGCCTTACTCGTAACCCTGACAAGGTCGCATAAAGGTTGGGGGATGTTTTCAGCGTTAGATGGTGGATGGACCACCACATGGCCAACATGTTCCTTTATTGCCTGTTAACGCCAAAATTGGATAAGATTTTTTAGTGGATTCGGTTAAGCAAAGAACACAATCAGCCGATGCAAAGCTTATCTAGAAGAGACCGAGTTTAAGAAGGAATCGTGAAGACCATGACATGACAGCTTTATTTATCTATTAATTATGCATGATTTATCTTTAGAAAGTTTTTTTAGTGTCCGATCAGGACTTATGTTTTTCCTTTTATCGTTAGGAACGTTTGTGTTGTGTCTGATCATGTCAGAACACCTCGGGTTAGATATTATGTAAGCTACTGAAATGACAACGTGAAATATTTAGTTGGATGGGGTCTAATAATATTCAAATAAAACAGTAACCATCCAACCTCATCGCTGTCCTATCAAGTTAAATAGCAAACACATTATGAAACCCAAAGCGTCAAGTAAAGAGCATAGGAGATATTATTGGGGCTCAGCATGCCAGTCAACTTCAGCCTGAGACGTGCCTGTCAAACCAGACGAAGGTGACGACCAAATGAGTTACACATCCTATGAGACTTAAAAAAAATGCTACAACTCTACAACATCTCAAATGCTCTAAACTCATACTCTTGTGAAACTAGTTCCCAGGATAAGCACTAGTTCACATTTTCATCAAAGCAATGATAATCAGAATTAAGGGTTAAATGCATATTAAGATTTAAATTACAACTAGTTCAAAATATACAAAGGCTAAGTAGCCAAATAATTAGAGTTCAGCGGAAGCTTGTATACTCATTTCCAAAAGCAGCCGACAAGGGGTACACTCATGTTGAACCAAGTCCTAAAAGAAACCGTAGAATCCCGAATCACTCAACATAAACTAAGTCTAATACTTGCAAAACAAAATTTATCCATTACAAAGCAAGAGTCAGTACAATAATAAAATTAATGTACTGGCAAGCATAAATCAATCCTAATATACTACATGTAAGGCTCATCCAAAGAAAAGCTATTTGTAGTTCTTTTTGGTGTAAAAGCAAGTTTTATTTCACAACATTTAGCAAAGGGAGTTTATGAAACAATTTCAAAACATAAACATAGAGGTAACATAGTAATTATTATAACATCATCACATTATTACCCCTGCTGTCCTCACCGGCAACAAGGCATATTCTCATCATTCACATTTCATCAAATCAAACCCATACCATTGTTCTCAAATCTCAATTTCACAAACACATTTAAAATACAAAAATCTATACCCATGATACTTCACCAAGTCGCTCTTGACCGTGAGCACGGCTAATCGATTAGTTTTAGACTCTGTAGAGTTTGTACAGCTTTACCCACATGATTTGAACACTCTAGTTTGTTTCGTGCTCGCGAGGCACTACCACACTCTTCATGGTGAATATGGTCTGGAGGTCATAACGAAGCCTTTACATTACTTAACTCCTAGCCTTGCACCAACACAACAAGTGTGATGTCGAAACCTAATTTTGGTAATATTGAAAGGGGTAGCGCACAAGCACCAAACATGATGGGTTATGGGACAAGAGTTTAGACAGATTCAGGCCTTCTATAGAGAAGTAATACCCTACTCCTGTTTTGGGGATTATATCCGCCAAGTTATGTATTGATCTGACGATCAGGTTGTGTATGTCGAAAAAGTTATCTGCTATCTCTAAGCTTCTGTCTCTCAGGGGATGCCCTGCCCTCCTTATATAGTTTTAGAGGGCCGGTTTACAAGACAGAGACTTAACAATACACGGTATTGGTCTCCTAACCCTCATCTATAATACTCCTGACTCAGGACTATAAGCCGTTCCTTAATACACAAGGAAACGTATTACCTAAGTCCTAAGTCGTTACATAAGAACCATATAAAACCTATCCCCTATAACCAGTCGGATAAGCCAGCCACGTGGGTATATGGTACCCATAATCTCCACAGTAGCCCCTGAGACCTTCGCAGTCGACAAGATAACTCTACCTCGAGCCAGATTACTCCATAGCCGAGTGCTTCAATCATCTCTATCATAGTCTTCCGAGTGCTTCAATCCAATAAAAAGGCTGTGAAGGGCTGAAAAATTTAATAAAACCATACCTAGGTACATCGACTAGATGCACCTAATTAGGTGTAGTCCCCGACTATGTGGTTAGTTGAACAAACTAAGCAGATAGTCAAGAACTTAAAAATGCAATCATCCGAGTGGTTTTATAGAAATATCATGCCTAGCCAAAGCTAAAAGCATTTTGGAGAAAATCACATAGCAAATAACTTTAATAATAAAAGCTTGTTGCATAGCAAATATGTGGACTGGTATCATATTGTGTACATATTGCCAAAACTAATATGTCCGAGTCCCTATAAGACCCACAATTTCACCATCCTCAAGAATATATGGCATCTGTGGTATAAAATTCGAGTTAATAAAACTCATAAATAGATTTACCAACCACCTAAGAAGTATGACCAAAGTATAATCAGCCTAAGCCATAATATTGGTCTTGATCAGAAAAGTACACAAAAATATGGCAAGATAGCATTGATATAATATAAATCAATTGCTTTTAAAAAACAAAACAGCTCCTGCATCCTATAAAAAAGTTACCAGGATAGTTATAAAAAACTTTACTGTTTGCCACCTCCCAAATTGCATTGTGCGAACTCATAAAAAAGATGCGCAACCGCTGTATAAAAGGATATTGAAGGTATCGGGCAATTAAACTTGCGCATATTGTCAAGGCAAATCTGCTTGAATCCCTAGAGACACGTGTTAAGCCATGCCTTGAACATGGGCTGTAAGCATCTCGTGGGCCTCGGCCCAAACCAAAAAAATGCCTACCGATACCCTAATAAAACAACTACCAGAATGCCATCGTCTTCCTCGCCGCTTCATCTTCTAAAAAAATTCCCCTTTCACGCTCCTGTTCATAGCCACCGCCGCCAAAAGCTAGGGTTCCAAATTTGCTCAATCCACCCGTCCAGCCGATCCCATTTCCATCAAAACTTGTTGCGCAGATCTCCTTCTCCATCTCCTCCAGAAATCTTAGCCTCAAAATCCTCATCCAGCTAAACCCAAATCTCGCTCATGGCGGAAGAGAGAGAAATCCCTTTCGATCAGTAGGCGACCTCCGATGTGAAGGAGTCTACACTGAAGGAAATAGTAAAAGACAGAGTCCTCCTAGCAAAAGAAATCATCGGCTGGCGTCCAACGTACGGTGTGGAATTCCCAACTCCAAACACTGGTGAGATTGTCGTTTTCACTCATTTCTTGTACTGCGGATTTGCTCTTCCTACCTCCGAGTTTTTCCGCGGCATCCTTGATTACTATGGGATCAAGGTTTATCACCTGAACCCCAATTCTGTCTTGCACATTGCCATCTTCATCCATGTCTGTGAAGCTTTTCTTGGAATCTGCCCCTATTTCAACTTATTCCGCTGTATGTTCATCCTAAAAGCTCATCCGACCAAAGATAACCCTTTTGTTGTTGGCGGCACTGGACTCCAACTCCGCAGAAATCTCCGCAAAGATTATTTTCCTCTTTCCTTTAAAACATCCAACAAAGGATGGCACGCCAACTGGTTCTATATCTTCAATCCTGCTTCCAGCTTGCCTAATTTTATTGGTCTTTCGCCTATTCCCCGATCAAATTGGATTGCGTTGCCAGAGGGCCCAAACTGGGTTGAAGCTTATGCCCTTTTGTCAAAAATTCTGGAGATGAAAAACAAAGGGCTCCAAGGAGAATAGATCACTCGACACTTCATCAAGTGCCGACTGGCGTCGATCAAGAAAAGATCCAAGCCAGCCTATGAATACGAAGGACAAACTGACCCTAACCAGAAAGATCATAAGTCCCTAAACTTTCAAATCTTGTATGCACGCATGTACAAAATCATTTCCTTCGGAATTGTAGTAGACTACAACAACAAATTGCCAGTTCTTCCTTACAACATGTTTCGGCCACCTCCTCCGGTATGCAAATTCTTAAACCTCTTTTATTGTCCTTTACTTTACCATGCTTGCCATCACTTTATATATGAAAAATAAAAACCTGTTTTGCAGGCTAACGCCCTAATGTTTTCCCGGCCTTTCAAAGTATATCATGAAGATCCTCAGGCTCAACCAACCGGCAACCAACTAGCCAGCAACCAACCAACCGACGAGCCAAAGATTAAGCCGCGGGCAAAGAAAAAAAGGGTTGCCATTGAAGAAATGAACAAGTGTGCAAGCAAGCAAAGAAAACTAATCACCTATGACTCGGACGAAGAAGATGAAGAAATTCTAACTCTGACAACCAATATCAACTCGCCAAAGCCAACCGCCTCCAGATTGGCTCCCAAAATCAGGAAATCCAACAGGTAACTCTCGTATTAACTTTTACTACGTCCTTTTGTTTGAGAACAGCGTAGACTATATTCTAAATAATATCCTGTACAATACTTTTGTAGAAAACCCTAAGATATTGATCCCACCGGCAAAGCTGAAGTACCACCTCCAGACTCAAGGCCAAAAGTCCAAGAAACCGCAATTTCTGAAACCTAGGGCACTCCACAAAACCAGTGGACTGCCAACCAACCGATTGCTAGCCAAGAACTCCCAACTGGTCACCAGTCGGTTCCTCCAAACCAAGCTCCTGAGCACGAGCCCCCGATTGGAAACCAGTCAGATGAAGGAAACCAAGCCCCCGGCAATCAGGAAATACCAACTGAAGATCCAGCGCCAGATGAAAATATCAACAAGGACCAATCGTGCAAGGATACCGCTGCTCAAGAAGACCAAGGCTAATCAACCCCTAACGCAGACAGGAGAACTCAAGGTCCTTCACACAAATGCCCTGAAGTAACCACACGTAAGTTCCGTAATCACCCAAACCTCTAACTTAAATGCTTGTCTTGAAATCTTGCTATCTCACTTCTTTTCAGATTCAATATTTGGAGAGAACGAAGAAATGCCTCGAATCAAATCAGAAAAAGACTAGTTGCCTGCAGTAAAAATTCACTGGCACGATGCTGATGGCCAGGCTCACGGGATCATGCTGACCAAGCAAACAGAATCTGAAGAATGTGACATGTTGGTCGCCCGATTAACAGAATCATCCCGACTGCTAAATGTAAATTTAGATCTTTGCTATTCAATTCCCACTTGATATGAAATCAGCCAACTTGTTTCTTGTATGCAGAGAATATATCTTAGATCTCAAGCCAAGTTGGAGACAATAGAAAAGTTAGTGCCGCACCTGAATTCCTTGGTATACATCCAGCAAGAACTCAAAGAAACCAAGGAAGAAGCCATAGCCAGAGAAATGGTGCTGAGAACAGAGATTAGCTAGCTGCGGGACACTAATTTAGAATTCCATGGTTAAATTGGAAGTAAACGAAAATAACTCAACCTTTCCAACTGGTTAATGTTTCATTGCTGATTCTGTATCTTCCTGTATCAGCTCATGTTGCTGAGATTGAGTCACTTAAAGCTCAATTGAAAAAAGCCAAAAACGACAACGCCAAGCTTGAAACTGACAAAGCTAAAGCAATAACTGATCTTGAAGGCAAAACTTTCTAACTCGAATTCTCGGTCTTTCTCGAAGTAATGCCAATATATCCTGAATATTTGAAACCTTGCAGCTCACAAGAGAAAATCCTTAGCTCAATTTGAGGTTTTTGCCGAGAGGATCAAGAAAGCTGAAAGTGTCAGAGATGACAATCGTTTTGGATCGCTGTACCAATCCTGAACGCAGTATTCCAAAACGGCTTAGGCTCAAGTTCAGAAGATGCCACTGAAATATTTGAAAAACTCAAAACAGCTCTGAAGAAATATCTGGACAACATCAACGAAGCAGCTATGACGAGTGCAAGCCAAGCTCTAGCGATGATGAAGTCCCTAAATCCCCGAGTGGATATAAATATTATTGGAGATGGCTTTGCTGACGGCACTTCTGACGAGCAAGCATTAGAACTGATAAATGAAGCTCAGGAGTCCGCTAAGAAAATAACTGCCGATATTGTAGAGAACTTCCAGGGATAAATACCCTTTATAAAGACACTTGTAGTCAGACTTGTAATATATTAGCTTATTTATGTTTGCACTCTGACTTGAATCCAGCTTTTAATTTCTTAAAAATTCTCATGCGACTGTCATCAAGTCTAAAACTTGATTAAGCCTTCAAAAAATTTTCAGTCCTTATCCACTCAACTCAGATCAAAGCAAAAAGCAATGATAAACCAAATATAAACAAGCCATATGCCCAGAAAATTTATACTTTACTGATATCAGTAGCCCCCCGACTGACAATTCAAGGAGGCAACTTAGTTGAAGTCGGCAGTCGAGAAAAGCATAGTACAAAAGAGTAACTTAGGTATAATAACGATGAAGGTGTTCAATATTCCAAGAATTCTCCACAATCGATCCGTCTTCATGCTTTAGTAGATAAGCCCCTGGCCGAGTGACCTCAGCAATTATGAAAGGCCCTTCCCATAATGGCGATAGTTTGTGTCTATCCTTCGTCGTTTATATCTTTTGTAAAACCATATCACCAACAATGAACGCCCGTGATCGAACATTATGATTGTGGAAACGCTGAAGTCCTTGGAGATATCTAGCCAATTGAATAAGAGCAGCTTCATGGGCCTCTTCCAGTCGGTTTAAATCATCAACGCGGTCTTGATTATAATGCTCCTCATTGAAATAATGAAATCAAAGAGATTCAAATTCCATCTCACTCGGCAACATAGCTTCAGCCCCATAAACTAAAAAGAACGGCGACTGACCCATAGCCCGACTAGGTGTAGTGCGCAACGACCATAAAACCGAAGGCAGCTCTTGAACCTATCGTCCGGCATAAGGGCGTAATCTATCAAAAACACGAGCCCTTATGCCTTGAAGAACCATACCATTAGCGCACTCAACCTATCCATTGCTCATAGGGTGTGCAACTGATGCGTATCATATTTTGATCCCAAAGTCTTCGCAAAAATCCTTGAAAACTCCTCCTGTGAACTGAGTCCCATTATCAGTAATAATCCTGTTTGGAACGCCAAACCGATGCACAATGTTGATGAAGAAATCCCGAGCTTTATCAGTTGTAATTGTTGCAACCGGCTTAGTGATGCGGCCATCGTTCCTTCGGATATACACAACAATCCTCCATTGGTCATTCAAGGTCCAATCACAAGAGCTCGCGCACGACAATTGAATTTAGAGGTGAGCTCGTTCCTAAGTTCTTCTTTATATGGTTTTGAGAATAGATTGCTACCTAATGATTATATTATGATTAGGAACAATGGAGAGGACAAGGAAATACTTAGAGAGGGACTTAGAGTCGTGGAGAATCAGCGAGGACGTTCAAGTCAAGGTGGAGGTCCAAACCAAGTCGACTTCGTGTCTGTTTCGGAGTCCAGGACCAGTCTGCACTAAAATGGGTGTCCAGGTCGCATATGTGCTTGGATTGGGGCATTCTTTATATGGATGGAAAGCTAAGAAGATAACCTTTCCAATGGTTCTGGTCCCATGTCCAAATTCATTACGAGTCATCGGGAATTGACCGAACAAATTGACATTCAGAATCTGTCCCGGTGCTGCGACGCCGTATTTGGGCCTTTGGCCCGTGTATCGTGTTGGAGCCCATTAGGGTTGCGTCAAGGGGTGCTTGCACGACCCTAAACTCCATATATAAGTAGCCGTCGCTATCTTTAGGTTTTGGGTTTTGCTTAGATTAATCTGTCAAGAACAGTTTCGCCGCTAGATCGGTTTGTAAGACCCCAACTTGTGAGCTTAATCATTCATCTGCAATTTTGGTTGTATTCTATCTCGTTCTTGTTTGTGTTCTTCGATTGGCAAACAGGGATTAGCCTTCTCGGCGAGGTCACCCGCGTTTCGACACGGGTGATAACCAGAGGAGACGTGTTGCTGCGATTGTGGGGCTCAAGAGCGTGTGCGTTCAAGAAGTCGGATCGATTTGTGTCGCGACTCTGTCCAAATCATTGTTTATCAGAACCTTTCGGAAGATCGGGAACTCTAGTGCACATCACTTAGCCTCAATCTACTTGGAAAATTTGTCGATGGCAACAAAAAGATGTGTGAAACCTCCCGGAGCTTTTTTGAAAGGGCCCACCATATCCAAACCCCAAACAGAAAAAGACCATAAAAGTGGGATGGTCTGTAATTCTTGAGCAGGGACATGGATTTGCCAAGCGAAAAACTGACAACCCTCACAAGTTTGCACAACTTTATCTGCATCGATAACCGCCGTGAGCCAAAAAAATCCCTGCCGATAGGCCTTTCCCACCAAGGTGCGTGTTGCAGCATGACTGCCACATACTCCCGAATGAATGTCTTGTAATAACTGTCAACCTTCCCCAGGTGTAACACATCATAACAAAATACCAGACGGGCTTCGCTTATAGAACTCGAAATGAATCATGACATAACTTTGGCTGCGACATCGAACCCGCTCGGCTTCATCGCGATCCTGTGGTAGCTCCTGCCGAGTCAAAAACTTGATGAAAGGCATCCTCCAGTCAGTGTCAAGCATGGGAATTTTTTTTGGTAACATCATCTTCGTTAACTTCTTTTTTAGCAACAGTCGGCTCATGAAGGTGTTGTTAACAACAGATTTTCGTAATCGACCCGGAGAGGAAAGAGAAAACCGAAGCAGAGAAGAAGGATTGAGTTGGAGTCGGACCAAGTATCGTATTGGACCCGGTAGCTGTATCGGACTAAGAGAGGCGCTATCAGGAAGAGCGTATCGGCCGATACATATTCAATATGGTCGTTGGCCGATATGGGTTGCAAGTTGACAGAGTCAGCGTGGGCTTGGTCTGGGCTCGAGATAAGCTTCAAGGAAGTTGCCAAATAGAGATAAAGCTCGGTTTTAGGCAATTGTATCTTGTAAATCAAGTAGGTTTAGATCTAATCTGGCAAGAGTCTGCCGCAAAGACTTGTTTGTTAGTTATAGATAAGATCGTGTCCTACAAGGACCCTGTTGTAATCGCGGGTATAAATATCCCGGTAGATTGTACATAGAAACTCTCTGACAACACAATACAACAAACAGTTTTTAATCTACTTTCGGCGCATTGCCAACCCTCGCGAGAGGTCAACTCCGACGAGTTCTTGCTTCCCTAGAGCAGAGGTAAGAACTCGTGCCCAACGATCTGCATCATCAGGGCTAGCGTGTCGTTTTAGACACGTTAAGCCTCGATGATGTGATCGTCGTTTATCATGTTTTGTGTGATCTTGACAAGTGTTTCAATTACACTTCGCCAGTGATTTACTTGTTTTAGGGTTTGTTGCCGACGGTGGTTTAATTATTGCACTTGGTTAGATCATTCAATGCATCTACCATCCCCAAAAGCAATCGACAGCTTGATTTTCTTTGTGTTAAATTTCAATCCACACTCTGAGTTACTATCGACCTTAGTCTTGTTTTGAGATTTAACGCAAAGCCTGCTTTTGATTGTAATTAAGGATATCACTGGGGTTTCAGCCAGTCTTACCTGATATGCGTGTTTATCATAATGTTCTCATGTGTATCTGCCATCTACATAAACAGATTGATTAATATAGATGCATCTGTTATGAATTAATCTTCAGGGTTTATCTGTGATTGATGTATTCATATTAATTGATTAGTTCATGTAGATTTGCACTAGAGTATTAGCTGGTGCAGTTTTCCTTATTGCTCTTATCGGCCGATGCTATTAGTCTACATCAATATGTTGATGAAGGCCGATAGGATATGATTCATGCTTTAATTTCATTTTATTGCAAGTGAGCCGATACAGCTTTGCCCTATCGGCTGGGTTATGACAATGCGACATCGGCCTATCAGCCGATCGACCATTGTTTTCTAACATGGTTTACTTGTTTCTTGTTGATTGCAGATCAAATCAACTGGCACGCTCAGCACACAACTAGGCAAGCCTTTTGGACCTGCACTGGAGTAAAGCAAACCTCCCAAGCCACCGTGGAAACGTAGAACCCGTTTTGTTGCGAGGCGGGTCTAAATTCTGCGCCAACACGCTTTTGGCACGCCCGGTGGGACCAAAGAATGCAAGCTTCGCAACAACAAGAAGACTACTTCGAGATGTCAAAGCAGGCTGAGATCTCCGAGGAGAACGTCGTCTCCGTGACCATCGACCAGCTCAACGAGGAACAGAAAGCCGAGATGGACAAGCTGGTCGAGCAGTTCCAAAACATGTACCTGCAGACATACTCTAGGACTCGGCAAGGCACCCTTATTCAAAAATCTAAGGTGGTAATGCCGAGCCCTGGAGATGGAGCCAGCACATCAGTAGCAGCCCACGACCACGCCGTCAAGACCGAAGAGAACGCTGCGCCGACGTTGCAAGACCGAATCGACTCCGCAGTTCATTCTGCGCTAGTCAACCAGTCGGGGGTCCTAGTAAACACATTGACCAATACGGTCAAGTCGATCCTAGATGGGTCAATCCACCAGTACAAGCCTCAAGGGCCGATTTACCTGCCAGAAAATAAGTTCCCTGCTTATCGGACCTTGAGGAACGACCTGAGTGCGGCTCCACAGCCGTCGGCGCCGATGCTACCCCCATCGGCACAACCGACATCAACCTTGCCGCTGGTCCTCACCAGGCAAACGGGAGGATGCCCTCAGCACATCACGGAGGAACAATATGCACAATGGACAAAGGGGAAACAACCGGTGATCGAACCGATGCAGCAAGTACCATTAAACTCGCCATCGGCCGGACAACCTCAGGCCCCTGTATTCAGTAACCCTCCACCTCAGACTGCTTACAACGTACCGCAAGGCTACCAGCAGTATACCACGGGGCAGTACGATGCGCAAAACCTGAATCACCATTACCAACCGTACTCTCCCAGGCAGTATCAAGCAGAGGGCTTGCAATAGTCTTATCAGCAAGACCTCCCACATCGGCCCGCAGGATACTGGGCCGATATGATAGCCGAGGTGATGCGAGATCAGTTCGGCTTGAAGCCCAAGGAGGACTCTACAGTGTATCGGCACCCGTACCCTGAGGAGTTTGACAGAGTGCCACTGCCAAGCCGATACAAAATCCCGGACTTCTCCAAGTTTTCAGGGCAGGACAACGTCTCGACATACGAGCACGTGAGCCGATTCCTAGCACAGTGCGGGGAGGCATCGACCATAGAGGTGTTGAGGGTGAGGTTTTTTCCTCTGTCCTTGTCAGGGTCTGCATTCACATAGTTTTCGTCTTTACCCTGCAATTCCATCAGAGGATGGATAGATTTGGAAAAGCAGTTTCATAGGTACTTTTATAATGGCATGCAAGAGATGAAGCTGTCTGATCTTACTGCCATCAAGCAACGAGTGGATGAATCGGTCCCTGAGTATATTCAAAGATTTAGGGACATAAGGAACAAGTGTTACAGCCTCAGCCTGACTGATTCACAGCTCGCCGATTTGGCGTTCCAAGGATTACTGGGGCCGATACGAGAGAGGTTCTCCTCTCAGGAATTCGACAGCCTAGCACAGCTAGCCCAACGAGTATCGGCCCACGAGCAACGATTCCAGGAGGTGAAGAAATTTGCGAAGAAAACTAATACGATTTATCAGTATGCCTCCGACGAAGATGATGAAGAAGACGTCGACGTCGACCTAGCCGAATGGGCCCGGATGAAAAAGCCAACAACTTGCCAGTGGGCCAAGAGAGGCGATAAGGAGGACAAATACGACTTCGACATCAATAAAGCCGACAAAATATTTGACTTACTCTTGCAAGAAAAGCAGATCCAGCTGCTAGTAGGTCATATACTTCCATCGGCCGAAGAAATCAAGAAGAGAAGGTATTGCAAGTGGCATAACACATATTCTCATCATACTAACGAATGCAAGATCTTCCGACAACAGATCCAATCAGCCATTGAGCAAGGCAGGATTAAGATCGACGATGCCAAGAGGCCGATGAAGATAGAAGGACACTCGTTCCCAGTCAACATGGTGCAGGCGGACAGGGCCGACGACGGTGGCCATCGGACCGGCAAGCGACCTCATCAGACCTCCGAGGGCCTGATTAAAAAATATCAGCGAAGGCGGGGGGAACAAGCACAGGACCAAGCCGATCCAGACAACTCCTATGACCCTCATTGGGAGTGCGAGTTTTTTCGTTTCTGCTGGAACAAAGGGATGAGGTTGCCATCCATCCAAGAGTGCCCTACATGCAATGATGTAGAAGACTCCTATCAGGGCAGCTCGAGCAAGCAAGTGCATCGGCCAAACAAGCAGAGAGAGTCTGTACACGAGAGGTTAGGGCCGATGCAACATGATCACCAGACCGAGGACGAGGAGCAAGTCCAGAACCCCCAATGGTGCCCAAGCGACGTATTCAGCAAAACACAGAAAAGGCGGGTTCAGCGGCTAAGGAAGAAAGAGCAGAGTCAAGAGCAACAAGCGACAATAGCCCATCGGTCGGCCAAGACTAAGAAGGAGTGGAGAGTCAAATCTGCAGTGGCCAAGGCCGATGAGGGCACCTCCAAGTCAGCTCAAGCTCCGGCGTCCGCAAAAGGTAAAGGCGTAGCATCGGCTTCTGTTAACATGGTTTTCATATTGCCAGCAGAATACAGCGTGCAGACGGCCGATGAAGCAATAGCCGATGACGAGCAGTCCTCGGCTCGACTACAGTTGTCACCGGACCAGGCCATATTCGATAAGACAACTGACGCCAACCATAGGCACCTACGGACGTTATACATCAAGGGACTCATCAACGGGCGGCCGATGACGAAGATGTTGGTTGATGGCGGCGCGGCAGTAAACCTGATGCCGTATACGACCTTCCGAAAGCTTGGAAAGGTGCCGGAGGACCTCATCAAGACCAACATGGTGCTCAAAGACTTCAGTGGCAACGCATCTGAGGCGTAGGGGGTGCTGAACGTAGAACTCACTGTGGGAAACAAGACGATACCCACCACCTTCTTCGTCTTCGACGGAAAGGGTTCCTACAGCTTGTTGTTGGGATGGGATTGGATCCACGCAAACTGTTGCGTCCCTTCAACAATGCACCAATGCCTTATACAATGGCAAGGGGACTAGATCGAGATCGTGCAGGCCGATCGGTCGATACACGTGGCCAATGCCGATCTTGCAGTTTGGGAGATGGAGGGAATCGACTGCTTGTCCGGGCGAGTTTGGGACGCTGATTTCCTCAAAGTAACTGATTGTGATATCGAGACGATAGAAGATCAAGACAAGCAGTTGCTTTAGCGAAGGTGTGCCATCCACTGTTCGAGACACGCAAGCTAGTGCCTACACAGACGACGCGGTGGATGAGCTAGATGGCAAACTGGGACAAGGCTTTACGTCTGCCGATGAACTTGAAGAGGTAGACATAGGAATAGGTGATAGGCCTAGGACGACGTATGTAAGTGCTAACCTGCCAAGGGAATATAAGAGTAATTTGATAAATCTTTTGA
>BDMV01000003.1:19777584-19888827 GCA_008326285.1 Oryza officinalis | reverse complement strand
GAAACAGACAGAATTCCTTTCAGACAAGCCAAACCCACTGTCTCGGCGTGGAAACACACCTTCAGATCATGGCCATCAAAGCTAACTGGATATAGGACTTGGCACAAAAGGATCGCTGCCGTCAAACAAGTCCACTGGGATGAGATCGGAATCGGCCAATGCATAACTCTGTCCCTGGCCGATACCAAGAAGAATGAGCCGCTAATGTCAGCTGCCAGCTATTTCTGGTCGAGTACTTTGAACGCTTTTATGTTCAAGCAAGGTCCGATGACCCCAACCCTCATAGATATCAAAGTACTCACAGGACTGGATATCAGCTCTGAGATCAACCCCTTCAGCCTCCTAGTGAACAGCAGCCACAAGTTGAAGACCAAGAAAATCGGAGGCTGGTCCGGGTATATCTCTGAACACATGGAACAAGGATCAGTCTCAGAGCGAGAACACGTAGCTTTCCTGACGCTATGGTTGGAGAGATTTGTCTTCTGCGGATCGACCTGTGGCCCTACTACAAACTGTCAACACTTGGCTCAAGCTTTGGTCGACAAGAGACAAATCCCCTTGGGCCGATACCTTCTAGGAGCTGTATATCGGCTACTCCATGTTGCCACACAAGACCTGATGCTGAAACAGACTGTGGCTCATGGAGGACCATGGTGGTTCGTTCAACTCTGGCTAACCATATACACCAACACCATGGTTGATCGGCCACCTCTATCAGATTCCCGCTTTCCATCCAAATATGCCGATCACGAAGACCCGAGGGACAGAAGATGCATGTCGTACGGGGAAGCAGCCTCCATCTACCCCGGCGCAGATCAATCGGCCGATGATATGGCTGCATGGTTCATCCGCTTCTTCACCGGCCCTCCATCAGCCAGGATGGATATGTTTGTCTATACATCGGACCGAGACTTCGAGCTTCCAGACGACTTGCAACTGAGCTTAATAAATGACGACATGGAATCAAGGGAATTGTTCATGATCGGCCTTACTCCATGCCTGCTTCCAGTAGGTGTCTTTCAGGGAAGGAGCACCAGCTTGTCTTATGAGTTTTACACCCCAATGACAGCTGCTAGACAATGCGGGCTCGGACAACTTCCCATCAGCTTGCATCTTCATAAGCTCCTAGAGAGCAGAGGCATAGTCCCATCGGCCCTGATCATGAACAAAGCAATGGAAGTTGAGCTCCCTAATCTCGGCGACTGCGATCGGCTGCATCTGAGTGCCTTTGTGCATATTAACTTCCAAACCTGGTGGCAAGAGTGGGCCGCTCACATCTTTCATCAATCGGCCAGGTTCTACGTGACAGAACTTATCCAAGGCATCAGCCCTCAAGTCCCGGATGAGCCGATTCCATCTGTGAGCAACAGCGGACGAAAGATCTTCTACGCTCAAGCCATAGCTCCATCGGGGTCGACTGTTTTAGAGTCTATCATCGGCCTTACTGCCCCAAAAGTGGCATCACTTCTCCAAGGTCCGATGCTTAAAGAAAACCCCAAGAGGAAGGCACCGGCCAAAGGCAAATCGCAGAAAGTCAGCAAGAAAGCCAGAGCTGATGACCAAGCCGATGCTGAAGAGCTAGACCCCTCCTTAGAAGAATTCCTCGAAGAACAAGTGATGGAGGAGGAGATCGACGCAGCAGCGGCCGATGCAGACAAAGAAGAAAACCCATCGGTCGAAACCACCCAAGAGCCATCGGCCGAAGCTACGGAGATCCCACCGGCCGATGACCAAGATGACGCCCCGCAACCAAGAAGAACCAGACATGCAGTTCGCAAAGTCAATAAAATCCCTTCTCTGTGTTTACATAATCCCTTTGTACTGTCATATTTTAACCTCATATCCTTTTCAGGCTGCGGTGTCATCTGTATTGAAGGAAAGAACTCAATCGGCCCCTATGCCAAGATCCAAGAAAACAACTTTACAACGACGCGAACGAGCCAAGGCACGATTAAGAACCCCTTCTCCTTCTCCACCGCCCTCTCCGACTGTCTCGGTAAGAATTGATATTTTTCATTATTTCTTTAATCTCACAGCCCTATTCACCAATTTCCTGCTTTTCAGCCTAGGGCTCCATCACCTTCACCACATCGGCCAGCCCCCTCGCCTGCTGTGTCGTCAAAGCAAAGGGAGGCCGATGCGATCACCACCAATGCTCCAACACAGGTAACCATGATCACTCTGACCCTCTTTCTGCCGATTCCTGACTAACAAGACTAACTTCAACCCATGTTGATACTTGCAGAACCTAGCCGACATGTTTTCCTTCGATATCGGCCAGTTCCTTGATGATGAGGATAAGGAAATACCCAGCGCAGCCAAGGCACCAATCTCCGACGATCTGAAGAACCGGCTGACTGACATTGGGAATCGGCTAGAAGCCTCACTGGAGTGCTTGGTAGAAGACTGCTCCTCCATCAGAGTCAGGGTACAAGAAATCCAAGACGAACTGCCCGAAGACCTGATGGAAATCCTTACGCCGGCCATCTTCCTGGAACAGTACCGATTCAAGCTTTTCAGAGCAAAGGAAAGACTTGCAGAGCGACGACATCGCGAACAAATGGAATCGGCTCTGTCCGCTAGCAAAGCTCAGGTGAATGCCGATAAGACCAGGTTGGATGAGCTAGCGGTGGAGCCGATCGTGCTGAAAAATAAGCTTGAAGAACTCCGTCGCCTCGAGGCAGAGCTAGAATCGAAGCTATCCGCTACACGCCAAGAAATCCAGGAAGTCGAAGCCGGGATAGCTGCATCGCCCAAGATCATAGAAGACCAGACGGCAAAGCTCAAGGCATCGGCCAAGTACCTCGTAACCCTGAGCAAGTCACTGAAACCAATCCCAGGGACGATGGCCGATGATGCCCAGGCTATCGAAGACGTTGAGCACATCCGTCGTAAGGCCATTGCTGCTATTGCAGACTTCATTGGGTGATGTAGCACATGTTATTTCTACAATGTAGAACCGTACACCTTATCGGCCATGCAGCCGAATTTGTTTCGATAATTCCAGCTTAATTTATTGATTCTGAAATCCTCTTTACCCTTTATCGGCCGTGCAGCCGAACGCTTTTGAAAATTCCAACCATATGTATCTTCAAGATGAACAATCCGATTATACGCAATCTCATCAGCCAGATAGCCGAAGTCAATCGCCAAACTGAACAATCTGTGAAAATTCCTGCATAAACCATCGCATCGGCCAGCAAGCCGAAGTCCTCTGATAATTCCTTGAAAATTCCTGTATGTAATGATGCCCCCCAAATTTTGGAAGATGAGGGCTCATGTTCTGAAATTTGAACTAAGGGCGATAGTATTTATCGGCCCTCTAGAGACGATGTTTAACTACATCGGCTGTTATCATAAATCGGCTAGGGGGCCGATCATGAATCAATCCAGATACTGGGATAATACCGTTTCAAGTATTTGCCATTGAGAGCTCGTCCATAAATCTCGCCATCTAATCCCTTGAGCAGATAGGCATTGTGAGGAACACATCGATGAATGAGAAAAGGGCCTTCCCAATTAGGTGACCACTTGCCGAATTTGTTATCTTTGGAGCCGATCGGCATTAGCAATTTCCACACAAGGTCTCCTTCCTCAAACGATTTGGCAACAACCTTTTTATTATAATGACGGGCCACTCTATCTTTATCGCGCTTGATTTTCTCCAAGGCCCGTAATCGAACATGTGCCAAATCGTCCAGTTCATCAACCATAAGATTATGGTACTCATCGGCTGTCAAGTCGTCTTGCAAAGCAATCCTTCTTGAGCCGATGGCGGTTTCCCACGGCAGTACAGCTTCATGCCCATAGACCAGCTGATAGGGAGGCACTTGGATTGCACCATGGCAAGCCATCCGATACGCCCAAAGGGAATCGGCCAGCGTTGTATGCCATTGTCTTGGCTGTTCGTCAATTTTCCTCTTGATTAATTTGATCAAAGACTTGTTGGAAGCCTCTGCCTGCCCATTAGCCTGCGCGTAGTAAGGAGAAGAATTGAGTAATCTGATGCCCATACTGTCAGCAAATTGGACGAACTCATCGGACACGAAGATCGATCCCTGATCTGTGGTTATCGTCTGAGGTAACCCAAACCGATATATGATATGCTCCTTAACGAACTGAATAGCATCTTTGGAATCAACCTTCTTGAGAGGAACGGCCTCAACCCACTTTGTGAAGTAATCTGTAGCCACTAATATATACTTGTGTCCCTTACTAGATGGTGGGTTAATCTGGCCGATCATATCTATTCCCCATCCTCGAAACGGCCACGGCTTTATGATTGGATGCATAGCCGATGCCGGTGCTCTCTGAATTGCTCCAAATTTCTGACAATCCTGACATCCTTTATAATACTTGAAGCAATCTTCTAGCATGGTTGGCCAAAAGTATCCGACGCGCTTCATCAGCCATTTCATTTTATGGGCCGATTGATGGGTGCCACAAATCCCTTCATGTACTTCGCCCATAACGGTCTTAGCCTCCTCAGGACCTAGGCATTTGAGTAGGACACCATCAACCGTCCGATAATATAGGTTATCGTCCAGTAAAACATAGTGTAACACTTTATATTTCATTCTGCGTGACGCCGATTGGGAAGGGTTTCTCAAATACTCAATGATATCAAACCTCCAATCATCGGCGTGCACGAGAGCAACCTGAATTGGAATGTCTTTAGCCATCGGCCTGTACCCCGATGCCCCCTGAGCTAAATCATTGGCTTCGAAATTCTGCTTCCTGGGTATGTGCCTCATTGTTACGATCCGGAAACCGTGTAACAACTCTGTGCCCTCTTCATTATAGAATTTGAGAATATCATCTCTGCACTCATACTCCCCAGAAAGTTGATTAATTACTAGCTGTGAATCACCAATGATTTCCACGGCATCGGCCTCGACTTCTTGTAACAACTGCAAGCCTTTGAGCACCGCCTCATATTCTGCTTGATTGTTGGTATAATAAGGCTTGATAGTGAATGCGAACTCGAAACTTGCCCCCCGAGGGGAGATGATGACTAGGCCGATACCGCAACCGTGTCTGCAGACGGATCCATCGAAATATAACGTCCATGGTACAATGTCTGCATATGTAACTGAGTCATCTCTATGTTGAACGATGAAATCGGCCAGGGCTTGTCCTTTGATCGCTTTGGCCGATTCATATCGAAGATCAAACTCCGTTAAAGCAAAGATCCACTTCCCAACTCGTCCTTTCAACACAGGGGCCGATAGCCTGTATTTCATCACATCGGCCTTGCTCACCACTATGCACTCGTTGGAAAGCAGGTAATGCCTCAATTTAGTACATGAAAAATATAGACAAAGGCATAATTTCTCCACTGGCGTGTACCTTGTTTCCGCATCTAACATTCTCCTGCTGAGATAAAAAATAGCTCTTTCCTTGCCGTTAACGTCTTGAACCAGGACTGAGCCGATGGATTTCTCATCGGCTGACAAGTACAATTTGAATGGGATTCCTTTCTGTGGAGGGATTAAGACCGGCGGAGAAGTTAAATATGCTTTGATATCGTCTAGCGCTTTCTGTTGCTTGTCACCCCATACAAACTCTTCGTCGTCCTTTATCTTTAACAGCGGAGTGAATGGCTCTATACGACCCGACAAATTTGATATAAAACGCCGGACGAAGTTGATCTTGCCAAGCAGAGACTGTAACTTGGTCTTGTTTTCTGGAGGCTTGATTTTCTTGATGGCATCGATGTTCTTCTGTGTGATTTCAATCCCCCTCTCATGGACCAAGAAACCCAAAAACTGACCGGCCGATACGCCGAAGGCACATTTATTAGGGTTCAATTTCAAACCATATTTCCTCGCCCTTTCTAGTACCTTGCGTAAGTCGGCCGAGTGCATATCATGTTCCCTTGACTTTACGACGACATCGTCTATATAGACTTCAATCAGAGAGCCGATAAGATCATGAAAAATATAGTTCATAGCCCTCTGATACGTAGCCCCAGCATTCTTCAAACCAAACGTCATGACGACCCATTCATATAGACCGATTGCCCCTGGGCACCTGAAGGCTGTCTTGTGAATATCCTCTTTAGCCATAAAGATCTGATTGTAGCCCGCATTGCCGTCCATGAAACTGATGATCTTATGCCCAGAAGCGGCGTCAACGAGCAAATCGGCCAACGGCATAGGGTACTCATCTTTGGGCGTCGCCTTATTTAGATCTCTGAAATCGATGCATACCCTTAGCTTGCCGTTCTTTTTCAACACCGGAACTATGTTGGAGACCCACTCCGCGTATCGGCAGGGCCTGATAAAGTTGGCGTCGTAAAGTCTTGTGATCTCTGCTTTTATGGCTTCGTGCATATCGGCCTTAAACCTCCGAGGAGCTTGCTTAAAAGGCCGATAGCCTTGTTTGATTGGTAGCCGATGTTCTACGATCGATCGGCTTAATCCAGGCATCTCATGGTATTCCCATGCAAAACAATCTCTGAATTCTTTCAAAAGATCTATCAAATTATTCTTATATTCCTTTGGCAAATTAGTGCTTACATACGTCGGCCTAGGCCTATCACCTATCCCTATGTCAATTTCTTCCAACTCATCGGCCGACGTGAAACCTTGTCCTAACTTGCCGTCTAACTCATCCACCGCATCATCTGTGTAGAGGTCATTATCAACGGCGGATGGTGCATCTTCGCTAAAGTAACCGCTGGTCTTGATCTTCAATTGCCTCGATATCGCAATCGGTTACCTTGAGGAAATCGGCGTCCCAGACTCGCCCGGACAAGCAATCGATTCCCTCCATCTCCCAAACTGCGAGATCGGCATTGGCGACATGTACTGACCGATCGGCCTGCACGATCTCGACTTGGTCCCCTTGCCATTGCATGAGGCATTGGTGCATTGTTGAAGGGACACAGCAATTAGCATGGATCCAATCTCGTCCCAACAACAAGCTGTAGGAACCCTTTCCATCGAAGACGAAGAAGGTGGTGGGAATTGTTTTACTGCCCACGGTGAGTTCCACGTTCAGGACCCCCTTCGCCTCGGATGCGTGGCCACCGAAGTCTTTTAATACCATATTTGTCTTGATAAGATCCTCAGGTACTTTTCCAAGCTTCCTGAAGGTTGTGTATGGCATTAAATTGACTGCTGCGCCGCCATCGACCAGCATCTTCGTCATCGGCCGCCCGTTGATGAATCCTTTGATGTACAACGGCCGAAGATGCCTATAGCTGGCGTCAACTGGCTTGTCGAAGGTGGCTTGGTCCGGTGACAACTGTAGTCTGGCTGAACTTTGTTCCTCATCAGCCATCGCTTCATCGGCCGCCTGCACACTGTATTCTGCCGGCAATATAAACACCATGTTGACCGGCGCCGATGCCGTTTTCTTACCTTTTGGAGCTGAGCTGCCCTGAGCTGTATTGGAAGTGCCCTCATCGGCCCCGGCCACCGTGGACTTTATTCTCCATTCTTTTCTGGTCTTGGTTGGCCGATGGGGTGTTTCAGCTTGTTGTTCTTGGATTTGCTCTTTCCTCCTCAGCCTCTGAACCCGCCGTTTCTGCGTCTTGGTGAATACATCACTTGGGCACCATTGGGGGTTCTGGACTTGCTCCTCATCTTCACTGTGCTGATCTTGATGCATCGGCCCCAGCCTTTCATACACAGATTTCCGTTGCTTGGCCGGCCGATGCATTTGTCTGCTTGAGTTGCCCTGATACGAATCTTCTGTACCACTGCATGCAGGGCACTCCTGGATAGATGGCAACCTCATCCCTTCATTCCAGCAGAAGCGAAAAAACTCGCACTCCCAGTGTGGGTCGTAGGAGTTGTCTTGATCGGCTTGGTCTTGAGCTCGTTCTTCCCGCCTCCGCTGATATTTTCTGATCAATCCCTCAGAGGTCTGATGAGGTCGCTTGCTAGTCCGATGACCACCGCCATCGGCCCTGTCCGCCCGCACCATGTTGACTGGGAACGGGTGGCCTTCAATCTTCATCGGCCGCTTGGCATCGTCGATCTTAATTCTGCCCTGCTCAATGGCCGATTGAATTTGTTGCCGGAAGATCTTGCATTCATTCGTATGGTGTGAATAGGAATTGTGCCACTTGCAATATCTCCTCTTCTTGATGTCTTCGGCCGATGGCAATACGTGACCTACTGGCAGCTGAATCTGCTTTTCTTGCAACAGCAGGTCAAATATCTTGTCAGCCTTGTTGATGTCGAAATCATATTTATCCTCTTTATCTCCTTTCTTGGCCCACTGGCAGGTTGTTGATTTCTTCATCCGGGCCCACTCGGCTAGGTCGACATCGGCGTCTTCATCGTCTTCATCGTCAGAGGCGTACTGATACACCATGTTAACCCTTTTTGCGAACCTCTTCGCCTCCTGGAATCGCTGCTCGTGGGCCGATACGCGTTGTGCCAGCTGAGCGAGGCTGTCAAATTCCTGAGAGGAGAATCTCTCGCGTATCGGCCCTAGCAATCCCTGAAATGCCAGGTCGGCTAACTGGGAATCGGTCAGACTGAGACTATAACATCTGTTGCGTATATCTCTGAATCTTTGTATGTACTCAGGGACCGATTCATCCATTCGCTGCCTGATGGCAGTCAGATCGGACAGCTTCATCTCTTGAACACCATTGTAGAAATAGCTATGAAACTGCTTCTCCAGATCTATCCATCCTCTGATGGAATTGCAGGGCAAGGAAGAGAACCATGTGAAGGCAGACCCTGATAAGGACAGAGGGAAAAACCTCACCCTCAATGCCTCGACAGCCGATGCCTCCCCGTACTGCGCTAAGAATCGGCTGACGTGCTCATATGTCGAGACATTGTCTTGTCCCGAAAACTTGGAGAAATCCGGGATCTTGTATCGGCCCGGCAATGGAACCCTGTCAAATTCCTCGGGATACGGGTGCCGATACACTGTAGAGTTTTCTTTGGGCTTCAAGCCGAATTGATCTCGCATCACTTCGGCTATCATGTCAGCCCAGTATCCTGCAGGCCGATGCGGGAGGTCCTGCTGGTAGGATTGTTGGAGGCCCTCTGCTTGGTAGTGCCTGGGGGAGTACGGTTGATAGTGGTGATCCAGGTTCTGCGCGCCGTACTGCCCTGTGGTGTGCTGCTGAAAGCCTTGCGGCACGTTGTATGCAGCTCGAAACGGAGGACTGTTGACTGCCGGGGCTTGCGGTTGTCCGGCCGATGGCTGATGGACAGGAACTTGCTGCATCGGCTCAACCACCGGTTGCTTCCCCTTGGTCCATTGAGCGTACTGCTCCTCCGTGATGTGCTGAGGGCTTCCTCCCGCCTGCTTGGTGAGGACCAGCGGCAGGGTCGTTGTTGGTTGCGCCGATGGAGGTGGCATCGGCGTTGTCGGCTGAGCCGTGCTCAGGTCGTTCCTCAAAGTCCGATAAGCAGGGAACTTATTTTCTGGCAGGTAAATCGGGCCCTGAGGCTTGTACTGATGGATTGAACCATCCAGGATCGACTTGACCGTATTGGTCAACGTGTTCACCAGGATCCCCGACTGGTTGACTAGCGCAGAGTGAACTGCGGAGTCGATTCGGTCCTGCAACGTCGGCGCTGCAGTGTCTTCAGTTTTGACGGCTTGATCGTGCGCCGCCGCCGACGTTCCAGCTCCATCTCCAGAACTCGGCATGACCACCTTGGACTTTTGAATCAAGGTGCCCTGCCGAGTCATGGAATATGTCTGCAGGTACATATTCCGGAACTGCGCGACCAGACTGTCCATCTCAGCTTTTTGTTCTGCGCTAAGCTGGTCGGCGGTCACCGGAATGACGTTCTCCTCGACGATCTCGGCCTGCTTCGACATCTCGAGGTGTTCTTGTTGCTGGTGAGAATCTTGAATCTTGAGGTCCCACTGGGCGTGCCAAAAGCGTGTTGGCGCAGAATTTCGACCCGTCCAGCAACCAAACGGGTTCCGCGTTACCACGGCGGCCTGGGAGATCTGCTTAGCTCCAGTGCAGGTCCAAATGGCTTGCCTAGTCGTAAGTAGAGCGTGCCAGTTGATTTGATCTGCAATCAACAAGAAACAAGCAAACCGAGTCAGAAAACAATGGCCGATCGGTCAACAGACCGATGACACATTGTCATAGCCCAGCCGATAGGGCAAAGCTGTATCGGCTCACTTAGAAAATATGTAAGACATGAATCTAATCTTATCGGCCTTCATTGACATATAGGCTTCAACTAATAATATTGGCCGATAAGATTGACTAAGACAACTACACCAGCTAGTACTCTAGTGCAACCTTATATAAGCCAATCGGCCAGTATAAATACATCAACCAGAAAGAGATCTTAAGATTACTTCATGATCAACACATTTATACTCATCGATCCGCACATATAAGCGGCAAACATATGCAAGTAATATAAAGCAATTACATATGCTAGGTAAGACCGGCTAAAATCCCGGTACTATCCTTAATTACAACCGAAAACAGGCTTTGTGTTAGATCTCAAAACAGGACTAAGATCGATAGCAACTCAGAGTATGAATTGAGACTTAACACAAAGAAAATCAGGCCGTCGATTGCTTTTGGGGATGACAGATGCATTGAATAATCTAGCCAAGTATGAGAATTAAACCATTGTCGGCAATAAACCCTAAAACGAGTAAACCGCTGGCAAGGCTTAATCGAGACACTCGTCAAAATTATCCAAGACATGATAATCGACGATCACATCATCGAGGCTTAACGTGTCTAAAGCGACACGCTAGCCCCGACGATGCAGATCGTCGGGAACGAGTTCTTACCTCTGCTCGGAGGAAGCAAGAACTCGCTGAAGAAGACCTCTTGCGAGGGTTGGCGATGCGCCGAAAGTAGATTGAACTGGTTTTTTGTGATTGATTCGAGAGAGCTTTCCTGTACAAACTATCGGGATATTTATACCCGAGATTACAACAGAACCCTTGTAGGGCACGATCTTATCTACAACTAACAAACAAGTCTTTGCGGCAGACTCTAGCCACAGATTAGATCTAAACTACCTAATTTACAAGATACAATTGCCCAAAACCGAGCTTTATCTCTATTCGGCAACTTCCTTGAAGCTTACTTCGAGCCCAGACCAAGCCCACGTTGACACTGTCAACTCACAACCCGTATCGGCCCGTGACCAAACCAAATCCGTATCGGCCGATATGCCCTTTATAGCAACACTCCCCAAGTCCGATACAGTTACCGAGTCCGATACAAAGCTTGGTCCGATTCCAACTCAATCCTTCTTCTCTGCTTCGGTTTCCTCTTTCCTTCCGAGTCAATTACCAAAATCCGTCGTCAACACCCGTTCCCCATCTCTTCCCCTCCTCCTTCCGCCGCATCCCCGCGCAGCGCGCCGCCGCTCCCGCGTCGCCGGCTGCCGCACCGCCTCGGCCGCGCCCTTGGCCGATGGGCCGAACCGAGCCGCCCGGTCTGACCGGCCTAGTCGCCGGCCCCCTTTTCTCCGGCCTATTCATCATTTTTCCGCGATGTCTTGTTCACATCCGTTTTTCTCTCTCCTCCTTCTCCGTTGGGCCGCCGGCCCGATTGGCGCCACCTTCACGAGGAGTCCAATTCGCCTCCCTCCTTTCCCCTTTGGGCCATCGGCCCATTAGCCCTATTCTTCATCAAAGTCTAAATTGGCTCCCTCGGCCCATTTTTCCCGAGGAAGTTTATTTTAGCTCCCTCGGCCCATTTTCCCTTCTCCTCGCAAAAGCCCATTTTGCCCCCCTCCTGGCCCCTCCATTTTTCTAGGGCCGCCGGCCCATTTCTTTTAACCTTTTCGACAAATCTAGTTTACCTTCCTCTCAGCCTAATTTTTCCCCTTTCCCTTGCAAAGTTCATTCCACCTCCTTTTTCTCTCCTGTTCGCCGACACTTGTGTCGTTGACACGTGGGCCCCTTTGCTTAATCCGTTCCACACCCAGACCACGTGGCCACCCGCGGCTTCGCCACATTGGCGTCCACGTCGGCGCTACTTCCTCCCGTCCATCCGCCGTGGCCACCACGTCAGCGCCACGTGGTGCGTCCACACCGGTGCGTGCGTGGACTTGGTCCACCATGGACCGTCCGCCCCTTGACCCGTTGACACGTGGGACCCGTCGTTCCGGCGTCGTTTCCCTTTGATGTTGTCAGCGTAGCCGTTTTCTTTGCTAAATTAATTAATAATTGCGCAATAAATCGATTTAATTTCCAGAAATTCATTTAAATGGCTCAAAACTTCTAAAATTCATATCTAATTCATACGAACTCCAAATTGAGCCATTCAACTTGCAACATTCATCTAAAGTTGAGCTCTACATATTTGTTTACTTTTTATGTACTATTTACTTGGTTTTTATTAGAGTTTTTCCTCGTTTTGCGTGCCAGCGTGTAGATTCCGCCGTTTCAAAAGTTTGCGCTCGCGAGGAAAAGAGTTCGGAAGATTGTTTGAAGAAGCAAGGCAAGTCACACATTCCCCCTTGAGCATGTTGTACCTATTTTGTGAAATGTTTTACGTTTGCAAATAAAGTGTTTTGCTAATTACACGGGAATAGGGTTTACCTATCCGTTCGCTTGTACCATGTTTACTTGTTAACCGTCCTTTGTTAACCATGGGTAATAAATTGGCTAGCGTAAGCCACTTATGTTGACTTTTCTAGAATTATATGTGCTTAGCCATGCTTAATTACCACTAGCTCATTTGATGGGATAATTACACCTTTACTTTTAGCTTCTAGCTGAGCTGTGAGCTCGAAACATCTGACTATGTTTTATTGGTCGTAATTATCTAACTAAAATATGACTTAGTGGTGGGCTGTGGGTGCATGTATTTGCTTGTCGCGCCCATGGCAATTAAGGACCGATTCATGGGAAACCCTGTGTAACACCCTGAGGAAATTCCTAAATAAAAATACACTGATCAAAAATCATTTCTGTTTTTTTTTAAATCTTTGCATCATGCCGACAGTTTCTTTGTTTTATGCCAGTGCCAAACTTTTATTGAAATTTTCCAATTTTTCTACTCCTCTGATCTTCTGGTTTTTGTCCCAAGATTTTCACTCTAACCAAAATTAGTTTTACTCCAAAAAGTCCGCGTAAGCTCCCTCTACTGTGGCCTTCTTGTTGCTGGGCTTTTTCTGGAAAAAGTCCATGTTACCTACCCAAGCCCTTTCATTCCTATTAGGTTTGAAAAGATAAAAGTCTAATTTTCCCCATACTATTTTTGGCAACGACGTCGCCGCACGCCGCGCCGCTACGACGAGGCCGCTACGACATCACCGGCTGTCGCCTTCCGCTCCCGTCTCACCGGCGAGCTTGCCGTCCATTCCATACGCATCCTGCCCAACCTCGCACCGCCACGAGCCATGCAACAAGCCAGTTGTGCATGCGCATGCATGCAGGCAAGCGAGCCACGAGCAGGCACCATGCAACTAGCTAGCTATGTGTATGCCTGCATGCAAGTAGCTAGTCGAGCCCAAGCTAGCATGCATGCAACAGCCTATGCACGTACACCGGGCGACGCTCCTATCGAACGACGATGGCCCCCGCCGTGTTACCGTCGCCATCTTCTGTTTCGGTAGGTGGCGACGGCAGGCAGCACAGGAGCCAGCCTTTGTCTCCCGAACGGCGATAGTCGATGCAGCATACGCGCCAACCCGCGCGGCCGCTGCAACTACCCCGTCCCTGTCTTCATGGCCATTCAAGACGAGCTCGTGCGGTGAAGCCTATATAAGGGCAACCATAGCCGAATACGCAACCCGTCCCTTTCCATCCTCTCTTCTCCTCCTCCTTGCTTTGTTTCTCTTCAGTCACACCCTTCCGCGCACACGCCGCCATCTCTCCGCTTGCTCCGCCGCGGCCGGCTCCGGCTGGGCCTCAGTTGAGCAAGAGGACGGATAGGCCGCCGCGCCGTCATTTGAACCCGAGAACGACTGACTTATCGAACGGCTAATCCCTAACATCTAACCCGCTGACTTCTAACTCACTAACCCGCTGACTTCTAACTCGCTAACCCCTGACACCTAACTTGCACTAATCCGCTAACAATTATTCCTTAACACTGTGTGTTCGTTTGTTGTCACCGATCGAACACGTGGTGTGCGAGGACGATCCGCGGGTCGACCGTCCCCAGGCTGTACCTCGACGACCGTAGTTGTACGAGGACCGTCGCCCGGTACGCCGCTACCCGGCTGCCGCAAGGTGAGCTCCTCTCCTGCTCTTCCTCTTGCTTTTGTTTCCCTACCACATGTCTCGTCTACCGTCGTTACCGCGGCACGGTGACGTCGTGAGGCGTAGCACTGTAACCATTCCTTGCGCGGCCGCCCTCCGCAGCGACCGTCGCTTCACAGCCGGCCATGCATGCGCCATACAGCTAGCCGAACGTGTGCATGCATGCATGCAAGCAGCTAGCTAGCTGTAGGTATACGTATGCATGTACACTTGCAGCCGCCCGACAGACCGAACGTCGTCGTCGTTCGGCCGAGCCAACCAACGTCCAGCCGAGCTGCCCGAGTCGCCTCCCCGGCCGTCGTTCGGCCGAACCGCGGCCGACGTTGTCCAGCCCAAGCCGTGGCCTGCCCCCACGCTGCCCTGACCACGCGCTACCACCCTCCCCTGCCGCGCATGCCACCCGGCCCCTCCCGAGCCACCGGCGCCCACGGCCGCCGCCTGAGCGCCGCCCAGGCCACGTCGTCGGAGCCGCCTGGCTCGGCCTCCCGGCCAAGCGCCGTGGCCGGCGCCGTGCCGCGCGCAGCCGCACGCCGACGCCGCAGCCGCCGTACCCCGGCCGCCGCACGCCGCGCTGCAACCCCCGTGGCCGCCGTAGCCGCGCCCTACACCCAGCCGCCCGTGCGCCGTGCCGCGTGCCGCGCCGTCGTGCCTGGCCGACGCCGTGGCCGGCCCGCACGCCAGCCGACCGCCCTTGCCGTGCCCGGCCGCCGGCACCTCGCCTCCTGGCCACAGCCGTGCCCGCGCCGGCCGAGCTCGCCGAGCCGCGCCAGGCCGCCTCCTGGCCGCGCTGGCCGGCATCCGGCCACGCGCCTCGCCTGCCGCGCGCCGTCCCCGCGCCACGCCCAGCCGCTGGCCGCCGCGCCCTCCCTTCCGCTCGGGCTCTCTCTCTCACGGGATGAAGCAGAGAAAGGAAGAAGGAGAGAGAAGGAAAAGATAAGAAGGAAAGAGAAGAAGAAGAAGAAAAGGAAGAAAAAAAAATCTAAATCCCTCCCTCTTCTTTTCAGGGCCGAGCCCATAAAGTCCTCCTGCAAAAGTCTATATTATATCCTCCGGGCCGAAACCCACCAACAGCCTCTCTCCTCGACGAAGTCTAATTTATACCCCCCTACTCACCCAACTCTCCTCTTGAAGTCTGTATTACCTCCCTAACCGACCTACATCACCTTTGGGCTAAGGCCAAAGCTCTCCCAAAATAAAAGTCCAACATGCCCCCCTCTGAGCCCCTCAGCCAAAGAATATTCCCAAGAATATCCCTTCCAAATTAATAAATCCATTTCCGTATTTCAGAAAATCCACTAATCCTCCAAATCCGTATCTCCCTCGTTTTAAGTCGAATTTGAACGAAACTTCCGTCAAAATCTTTCAAAAATCAAGATCTACGCAATGGCACTGGTTTGGGTTATTTTCCTTTTTGGAATTTTTGGCTCTTTTTGTGTTAGCGAGTAGTTCGTGACGTTATTATTCGACCGGACAGGGTACATCTGCGAGGAGGAAATTGAGCCAATTGATAACGAACCCTCAAGTGAGCAAGGCAAGTCACTACGCCCCCTTCCTCGAACATGTTGATCCTATTTTTATAAATGTGTTGATTGCAAATAAAATTGCATGCTAATTATAAAACGCGTACCTACATTTGCTTAAAGCCTTACCTTTGATATTGTTTATCCTTATGTATTTACACACCTTTGTTACCTGAGTATATTACTTTACGCGTGATTATTTACTCACTGCTTAGCCCTGCTTACATAGACGTTATACACTCCATATGTGGGATATGTGGATGTGGTTACACTGATCACTCGATGGGAGTGATTGATAGAGATCGGGTGGAGACATAAGCGCCACCCACAGCATGAAAACCTTTGTGAAAACCCAAAAACTTAATTAAACAAAAGTGATTTCGACTGGGGCGGCACGGATAGAATATGGGTGGTTCTGGGAACGGTAAGCCGCCGACCCTGGTCAGTTAAGGACCGAGTCAAGAAGCTAAGCAGGAAACGAACCGAGTACGACCACACTTCTTGAGTGGGGTTAGACCCGGTGGACTAGGTTATTCTCGTGGGGTGGCACCCCAGACATGGTAGGTTCTGGATATCGGTATGGAAATGTGGAAGTGTGTGGTTTAATGACGTCAAGCTTTATATATGTATGATGTAACCTTCAATCTCGGGAGCGCCAGGACTCCCCTCACAACCGGCTCGAGGTAGGAATGTGGCGCCGGGGGTGCAATGGGGATTCATAGTCCTTGGAGCGGGTGCCGCCATGCGAGGGTAACTGAAAAACCGGGCCGTGACAAGTCTCATGTGTTGGGTGCGTCACGGAGTGTGGGATTAAAAGCGTACATCCACTGCAGTGTGAGTAAATTAAACTATTCGAATAGCCGTGCTCGCGGTTAATGAGCGCCGGGACTTGTATTACTCTTGACTAGACTCACATGTTTTTAATTTGTTTAGAAGAAGTTGGGATAAATACAACATGGGTGACCTTGCCCCATGCGTGGGAAGGTTACATTGTGATGAAGGAACTTCTAATTAATGACAACCTTTACATAGCGGCAATTCTTTTCATGGTTAAAACTGCTAGGCCATAGGCTTGTAAAATAACTTGCGAAAACTGGCTTTACGCAAATAAACCAAAACCTGCCTTGGATCCCTATATGCATTTGTTGCATTTCTATAGTGGTGACTTGCTGAGTACGGTTGGTACTCACCCTTGCATATTTCTACCCTTTTAGCTCTTGATGATGAGGACATGCCAGTCGAACTGATCCCTGAGGAGGGGGATGGTACGGAGGAACCATAGGGACTAATCCCCAGTTGATGCCTGTGGAGTATAGATGGACCGCCGCAGCCTCGCTTCCGCTATCCTATGTTATTTGGTATTGTATCCGGTCAGACACGGCCTATTAGAACCTACTCGGGTTCCCATGTAATATTTGGTTTTTTAAGACTATGCGATGCAGACTATGTGTACCAGAGTTGTAATGTGTGTATACCAACCTACCGATCCAGGGAGTTGGTATTTGTAAACACATATGGTTTCCTGAGCTATAAAATCAGGGGCCGACACCCTGGAAGACTTACAGTGCTTACCACAAGCAAGAATGGGCAACTGCTGGATCTATAGTATAACCCGTCTCTAGCTGACGTACCAGACTAGGGTGGGCGTGATGGAGTTGGGTCGGCGGGGGACATACCCGATGATCGGCTGCCGGAATCACCATGGCACGAGGGGGGCTGCCTACCTTGGACTTAAAGGTGGGGGCGAAACCTGTGGTGGGAACAATTGGTTAGGGAGGGTTATGTGAAGGATCTTGTCACGATCACTCGCATGGTAACGTGTCAGGCATGGCACGGTGACATACGATGGATCATGTCTTGTGGGTACGGTTGCGCACCTCTGATCAGAGTAAAACTATTCGAATAGCCGTGCCCGCGGTTATGGGCGATTAACCAGATTCACCATGATTAGTCTCACCCTTAATAATTTGTCTTAATGAACTGGTGTAGTTCAGGTGGATTGGTTGGGCCTGTTCAATGTGGGGTAGCGTTGTTCAGTGGAGAATTAATATTGCCTTAATTAAACAACTGTTTTACTGTTTTAAAGCATAAAGGTTTTCAACCGCTTTTCTGCAAATAGCCACAAGCCTCCCTCTGTCTCCCCTTTGCACGTATGCATCTTTGGTGTGGCTTGTTGAGTACGATGGTTGTACTCAATCTTGCTATTTTCCCCTTTTCAGAAGTTTTGTACTTTTGAATTGAAGATAAAGTTAGAGGACTAAGGCTCAGACCCCAGTTGAGTTTGCCTGTGGAGTGGAGCTGAAGCCCCGCTAGGTCGTCTCTTTCCGCTGCTGTTTTCTTTTCGGTGTGAGGACTAAGTGCCTCGGTTGTAAGTATTTATCGCTTTATTTACGTTTGGGTCTGTTTATTGATTTGTCGTTTTGTGTACCCTGGTTGATGCCTGGACAGGGACTTAATACACAAAATGGTCTGGAAATTTGGGAAAATTTCCGGGCGTGACACGACGCGGATGGCAGGTTCATTAGCCAACCCCGCGCCTGGCCCTTCAGGGCCATGGGAAAGAAGTTCGCCATGACCCTGTCGTCACCCCCCGCGGCTTCAATTCCAGTCGTGTAGATCTGGAGAAACTCAGCGGGGTTGACGCTCCCGTCATATTTTTCGGTGATGGTGGGCCGGAACCTCGGGGGCCCACGGACATTCTGAAGGCTCGCCACGAAGGCTCGACAGCTGGCACCACCAACCGGGGACACGGGGGGCCGGCCCCCGTGACCGGAACGGAGCGGCGCCCCAGAGGAGGAGGTGCCTTCCGTTGCATGGGCGGCGCGACGAGAGTCGCACCGGCGCTCAATATCGAGCGGGGCGTCTGGCCCCTCATGCATATTCTCATGAGTCGGAGGCGTTGATGAGGGAACCGCGGACGAACGGCGGGTGTCGGCCGTCGCCCGTCGTGCCCTCCGCCTCGACGACGTAGAGCCAGCGGTGGCAGCGCCAGAGGTCCCAGCGGCGGAAGACCGCCTGCCGGTGCCTAGGCGCTGTTGCGCCGTCATGACCAGGTTGGCCACGTCATCCAGCCAACGTTGGGCCGGGGTCTTTGGATCGGGGGCGACGGGCGGGTGACGCAAGAGTGCGCCCGCAGCCTGGAGCGCTCCCTGGGGCGTGCCACCATCACCATAGGTGAGGCGGCGACGCACCCCGCCTCGCCGTCCTCCTCCGTTGCCTGCGGGCGGCGAGGTCGCGGATCCCTCGACTTCCTCAGCCGCCTTCCCCCGCCCAAGATTCCGGCGGGAGAGGGACGACGGGGTGCGAGCCCGATGGCGCGGGTTCCGCTTCCCGCCATCACCGCTGGCGCTCAAAGAAGGATCGTACGCCACTGCCTCTTCAGCCATAGGGCTTACCTGGCGAAGCTTGGCGCACACGAAAGGAAATGGGGGCTCAGAAAAACACATGCGCGCCCCCAACCTGGCGCGCCAGATGACAGAGCGTGAAGCTCCTCACCAGGAGACCGCACAGGCCCCCCTTTGTCGGTTCGGCCGGGGACGCAAGGTGAAATTCTTCGCCCCTGATCTGTGGGATCCCAGCGAGAAAAACGCGTGGACGCAGGCGATTTAGACAGGTTCGGGCCGCTAAGGAGCGTAATACCCTACTCCTGTGTTCTGGTAGATCTGAGAGTATGAGAATCCAGAGAGAGTCCCCAGAGAGCGTCCCCAGAGAGCGTGTCCAGAGAGCGTCCTCAGAGAGCGTGTCCAGAGAGCGTCCTCCTTTCTCTCCTAGGCCTGGGCCTCCTTTTATATGGCAAGGGGCTACCACATGGGCCACAAGCTGCCTAAGAAAGAAAACATTCTTTTACATTTAGGGCTATCCTACCGTCGAAAGCGGCCTCTTACAGACGTCGCAACACGCCTTCGCTCGGTCAGCCGACCCATCCGGGGGACGCCCGTTTCAACCATTAAATGGCAAGCGACTTCTGCGTCTCACCTGCACCAAAATCGTGAAAGCATCTGACCGAAACTGGCATACCAACTCCGGGAGTTGGCATACCAACTCCGGCTGAGAGACGAGGGACAGAAGGCTATCATCATTCCGACGGGACGGGACGAGGCGTGCAGCAGGCCGCCTGGCGCCCGCGCGCCGCACAAGCGTCCTGGCTCCACCTAACCCACGATCTAACCGGTCACGGACCGGATGCAGGCGCGCCATACCGCATTAAATGCAGCGTGGTGCGCCTATCTGAACCGCCATAAATGTGGTTAGGTGAGCTCCGCCGTGCTCACCTAACCTACGCACGTGGCACCAAAGCCACAGGGGATCGGGGCGCCCCAGGCCTCGGGGCAGAAACGGGAGCGGCCCGACCCCGGGGGGAAACCGGGAGGGCAGCCGCCATGTCACCCTCGGGCCCGACCCCTCCGGGGGAACGGGCCACGTGGATCCCTGTGGCCGCCCTTCCCTTTGGTCTCGATACCCCCGGTCCCATGTCACCGACAAGGTACTTAGACGATTTTGTCTCCGGTTTTGTCCGACATGACCACTGAGTCAGAATGGGACCCACGTGGGCCCCACATGTCAGCGACTACTTCCTCTTCCTCACCACCTCTCTCTCCTCCAATCCTCTTCTTCAAGGAGCACAACCGGTGGGGGAGGAGTGCGGCCAGCAACGGGTGGGGAGGAGGACCGGCGTGGCGGGCGTGGCCGGCGGCTGGCGGGGAAGGAGCGCGACAGAGAGAAGGGTCGGCGCAACGTGCGGCGACCGAGCATTGCTTGCCTTTCACCATCTTACCATAGTAGTCACTTTGTATCCCACATCCTTAGGTGTAATCATATCACTTGAGCATCAATATATTTTCAATCCTTGGGACCTATTTTTTCTAATTCAACTCAATGAAATTATTAGTCCCAATCATCGATTGTCAACCTTTACTTGTTGATCAACCGATTGCATGTAGAAAAGGATATGAATAAATGATGAGTATTAATCAACACCACAAGTGTCATATACTCAAATATATGCTCAAATGTAAAGATCTCAATTAAATGAAAGTGAATCACTTAGATCAAGTACATACATAACTAAGGTATAGGATTTGCTCCCCCTAAATGTATGCATACAAAATATTTATGTAAAACAAGAGTATGTATAAAAAGATATGAAACATTGGGAGCTTATCCTATACAAGAATAGAATACATTTATCAAATATAGGCATTAAAATAAAAAACATATCTTTATCATCTTCATGTTCTCAATCTAAAGAGAATAAATAAGAGAAAATGCTCAAACAAAACATTAGTCTCCCATGTATATTGTTATTCACATGAAAATATTATATATGAACATATCAAATAAATGCATGGAGAGGAGGAATGATACATATAACTTGATCTCCGCGCACTTCATTCTTGTTGTGATTTAGGTACACCATCAATGAATATTTCTATATCAACTCATATGAAGTGTGTGAACCATTTCTCACAATTTCCACTTCCATATCCACATGAGACTAGGACAAAGAAGATGCTTATAAAAATATTAGTCTCGTATAATTAGATTTATCATTAATCACCAAAACCAAATTAGTGACACTTGAATTTTCACTGCTAATGCGGTGACCGGCGGTGGCGAGAGGTAGAGAGAGATAGGGGATAGGGAGAGAGGTAGACAAGTGGGCCTCACAAATTTTTTTTAAAGAATTGCTGACTGGATTGCCACGCATATGCCACGTAGGACCAAAACACTGTAGATTGAGTCGGGGGGGTAATTTGTCCGATTTTGATAGTTAAGGTGTAGAAGTCTGGTACTCGAGTTTAGGGATATAATTGGGTCGACCACGATAGTTTAGAGGGGTAATTTGTACTTATAGGTGTTTTAGTTAAGCTTGTCCTCCGTCCAGGCTTCGAAAAGTTCCTGGCTCCACCACTAGCCGCAACAAGTGGACGTGGTCTCATGTTCATTGCTGTGATTGTCGTTGATTCCGTCTTTGTGTGCAACATGCAAAGAGGGTGCTTGTCTCCCTGGTCATCGCAACCTAGGTAGGATGAGTGTATCATGCCCAGTTAGCCCAAAAAAGAGCCAAGAAAGGAAAGAAATAAGTCTACTTTGTCTTTCTCATCTTTTGCTCTTGATTGAATCGTCTACTTTAGCCACGAAATCGGCATAACGTTTCCTCCATCTTTGAAAACAAGTACAAATCAACTTCTTTGGTAGTTTGGGAAGCGATTTCTGTTGACATGGTAAGTTGACCGTGGTTGACTTGTTGAGTTAGTAGATGGGTCCCATATGTCAGCGACTTCCATCTCATCTCATCTTCTTCCTCACCTCTTCACTCTCTATCTCTCTCTTTCCTCACTTCCCTCTTCCCCTGCCAGCACCGGTAGCCTCGTCGGGCCACGCTAAACACGAGCTCGCGAGTCTTTGTTTGTTCTTCTATCTTGTCAGATTGTCTCAATCCCTTTTGCTTTCCGGTCTTTCGAGATGAAAACTTAAAAATAGATGCAGTTCATCAAGTCAGCCCACCAATGACCTGTCCATAGTCCACAAACCATGAGCTCGATTGGGTGCATCTTTCTGACTGTCTGAATCATCAGCAACACACTCCTCGTGGCCACCACGACTGTCGTTGTTGTCGTTAGCTTCTTCTCCATTCTTATTTACATCAACAAAATCGAATGAAACTGATCATCGTCGGGTCAGTGCTGGTCGTTTGCATCGTCTGACATCCTGGTCCAATTTGGCATGTGGCATGTGTGGCCCATGAGTGTTGTGTGCACTTGATTATTACCACCTTACTAATGGAGTAAGAGTGGAAACAACTTATAAGGGTTTTTTCCTCCAACCATATCACCCCTGAAATAACCTTTTTACATGAAATGATGATGAAAGTGTAAGTGGGTCCACCCGTCAGATAGGCTAGGATACGTGGTTCTCGATGACAGGTTGTTACTAGGGTCGGCAATTTTACCCATGGGTTCATGTACCGCACCCGATGGACATAGGTATGGGTTAAATTTTATGCCTAAGGGTATGCCCGACCTAAAGCCGATATATTAACGGGCGTGACGTAGGTTTTCTTCTATGCCCGTGGATAACCCATGGGTACTCGAATATTTATATTCATACGTGATTTTTTAAAAGATTATGTGTCAACACTAACTAAAAATGAATATGTAAGTGCAACAAAGTCATATACTACTAACGGCTTAATCATTTGCTATCTTTCTTAGTGATGAAATAATTTGTAGTTGTAGAATTTATGATTTTCGGCACATATTTAATATTTTTGTAACATACCGTCAAAACCCTTTTAGAAGGCTATGTAATATTAAATGGTTGTTGAAAATAAAAATTTCCTCTTTTGAGTTTGTGATAAATTTTCTTTTCCTAGCCCGTTTATTTTGAAGCATATGCATTGTAGCTATTTGAATAAATGAACCCGATAATTAAATTATCCAAATAAAAATTTAAAACATTACAAATAATGGAATAACTCAATTGGCTTGACCCATGGGTGTGGAGTAAAACGTAATTTTTGCTAGATTTTATTTTTCTATGAAATTACTCAAACAAAGAATTTAATTAAAAATCAAAATCTGAAAATTCCAGATTCTCTGGAGCCCTTTTTGGCACATCATTAAAATTTGATCAAAGACATTTTGGTTTGGGGAATTTGACCAAATTGTAGAGGAAATAGAAAGTTACCATTTTGCCATTGGGATTTTGACCTAATTGTCCCTGGAAATTATTTTAAACCGAGGGCAAAGTTGGAACTCCAGCATCAATTTGGACTTAGCCATTTTCTAGCTGTTTCTCCTCCTACACACACAGCAGTACACTGCCAGGTGGGCCTAGGCTGTTGTGGGACCCGCTCGTCAGTTGCACTGTCATCTCCACGTCAAGCTAGCGCCGCTTCCCCGGCAGACACGCGCGCAACACGCGTCGGCGGCGTCGAGCGCCGCTCAATCTCTACCGCATTGTTGACCGCCATATATAACCCTGCCGACCGACGCTCATCCTCTTCCCTTCACCTGTGTTCCATTTTCGCGGAGAAACCGAGGACGACCGGTTCGCAACCTCGATCGGCAAAGGAGTCTTCATCGGCGTCGGTGAGATCACCTCCATCATTCCGCATCATCGGAGGTGATTCAATCCCGTTTAACCTGCGTTCCAATCCCTACATTCAATGTCATTTCTAATCCCTCAAAACCCTGTCAATTTGGTGAAGCCTATCTCCGGGAACGCGCGTCGCGTCAATTCGGGCCATCGGTGAACTCCGAGCGCCGTCGTGGGAGTCGTCGACGTCGCCAGGCTCCAAGACTTCAGATCCAGCTGAGCCGCTTCGCCAGCTTAACCATCACCTCAAGACGACCCCGAACCCCAGAGGAATCGAGTCGAGAAGCCTTAATTTGGGAGATCCTTTCTGTCTTCTTCATCTCCGGTCGCTGACCTCAACTAGCTCTACCGCGCTCTCCGGTGAGTCTCGAGACGATTCGCCGTGCCTTGAGCTACTCCTTGTCATCACTGACCGATGCTTGAACTCCTCTTAGATCGCTTGGGTCCGGAGGTACTCCGCCGACGACGACCACCAAGCCGTGCCGCCTTCGGGACTGGACCGGACGCTAGGGAGCTTGCCGAACACCGTTCACGCTTGGGTGAGCTTCTGGGATGTCCCTAGCCTCACATGCATGCATGTGCACGCGCGGAATAAGTCGTGAACTTGTTCAGCACTTGCAAGCCGAGGCGGGTCGTCGCTTCTCCCACTACTGCCGTCACGATATGCCGTAGCTTGCAAGATGGACATCGTCAGCTTCGTCTAAGAGCCCTTTATCCTTTCCTCCGTAGCCGCATCGTCAGTAACTCATCCATTCGCCGCCGGGATCGCCGCGAAGCTCGCCGCCGCGCCGCTATTCTATCCGAACTGTGCTAAGGAGCTAGACTGGGAACAGATAGATTTACCAGGGACCTTTTAGCATTTTACTCAGAGCCTTACAGGTGGGGACAGGACCTTGATGTAATTACATAAGAACCCGAGTGCTATTTTGCTTAATTGCTTAGGACACGTGCTAGGGATGGCGGGTTCTATTTGCCGAAACCCTAGGGACCTCAGGGTAAATGTACAGCCACTGACTGGTGGACCCGAGGCCTTTTAAATTTTTTATAAAATCTAGAATATTTGGAGAAGGTATTTTCTGTGAACTGAAAAATGACTTTAACTTTGAAAATTCATAATAAAATCATTATAACTCCAAAAATTTCAAACTAAATTTTGTTGGATTCATATTTTTATGCTCTGTCATCTGCAAATTCTAAACTCAACAGAACTTTAGAAATTTATGTTTTTAAAATTTAAAATGTGCATATAGGCTTTAAATGAATTATTCCAGCTTTAAAAATTTATAATTTTTTAGATAGGGACTGATTAAATGGAAATTTTTGTACTAAAAATTCAGTCAACTCAGTATCACATCACCTCAAGCATAGCATTTAATTTAGAGCATATTAAATTTTCTTTGCACAAATATAATTCAAATTTTACGTATATGTTTAGACGACGATCAGATTCTCGTTGAGGAGGTACATTATATAGTTGAGCAAGGTTTGGAGCAGGAACAAGGCAAGACACCTTCCTCTCTTCCTTTGACCATATTGATCCTATATTTGAAGGTTTAAAATATTGTTTGTAAAGATGCATGGTTAATTTACAAATTAAAAAGATGGGTAGTTTGAATGATTATAGTTATACCTAAACTTGCATTGTTCCATTTGAAAAACTCCACTTATTATTTGGCACCCTTAGGATACGTTAAATACTATTATCTTTCGACAATTTGATTTATGTCAAGTATCGTCATGACAGTTTAGCAATGCTTAGATTAAACTATTACTATCATTATGGGCATCTTATTATTTCTAAAACTTATTGTTTTTAAGTAACCACTCCTTTAAAGTGAACGTGTAATTATTTGTGAACTAAAATGAGAAAAAGGAATATTTAGGTCTTGGGCAGCAAGTGGTACACCTATGGTATTTAGTTGTGTATCGATAGGGGGAGTGTATGCCTGAGATATTTAAGGACCTCACTCAATGTCAGTCACTTGTGTTTATAGTACGACCACATGTGCTATTATGGGATAGCCTTAGCTGATTAAGTTGTTCATGGTTTAGCCTTGCATTAAGGTAGGCCGTTGTAGTAGGAATTAGTCTTAGCGATAATTCATAGGAACTACCTATTTACCTGTATGGTAGTTTAGGCGTCTAAGTCTGTCCAATACAACGATATGGTGCCTCATGTTAGGAAAGGATGTTTTCGCTATCATGGTGTTAGGCTTAGGCGTGGGCCCGCGTCCTAACGGTTCTAAGTCATATGCCTAGGACGGAATCACACCTATCGTGCTGGTGCAAGGCTAAATCATGAGTAATGTAAAGGCTATATTGTGAGTAGTAAATCGGGTACTTCGGTATCGCGTGGCATGTTTTACATGATTACTATTTTACATCATGTGGGTACAGTGTACGGGCTCTGCAGAGTTTTGAACTAATCGGTTAGCCGCGCTCACAGTTACGAGCGGCATAAGGATATGTTTTGAGTATAGATGAATGATTTTTTTTTACTCTATGATCTTACTACTTTTACAGTTACATGCTTTGGGGATGTTGCGATAAATAATCTGAAATGATTCATATATTTGATGCTCTGGATAGTGCCAAGTATTATATATTGTGAGTTATACTTTGCAAATATGATGCCATGATGATAATTCTAGTTTTACTAAAAGTTTATTTGTTCCACATTACTTAGAAAATGACTTATGGAAATAAAACTTGCTTTATGCTGAAAATAAGCCTACTTGAGCCTTTCCTTTGATTATGCCATACATGTACGTTAGGATTGGCGATGCCAGTACATTATTCGTAATGTACTGACTCTTACTATTATCGTTGTTTTCTGTTTCGGATGTTTTGTTTTAGAATCAGACGCAGGAGAGTCCTTTAATGACGATGAATGCTTTGATGGGGATACTCCTGAGTTTCAGAATGGTTCTAACTAGGGTCTACCCCGGTCGGTTGCAGAAACGGTTTTGGGTAGAATAATGCTTCCGCTGAACCACTAACCTTTGGGCCGGTCGGCCATATGTATAGTTAAAACAAAGATTATGTAATATCTAGTAATCTGAACTCCCTTGTTAAGATATCAACTGCTAGATGAAAGTGTGTTAGTAAGTTCTATAACTTGCGCGACTTGCTAGCACATGAGTATGAATCTTGAACATTGGAAATGTTGTAAAGCTCATGCAAATTTGGTCAAGTCTCCTGGATGTGTAACACATCTGGTTGCCACCTTCGAGTGGTTTGACGGGCACATACCAGGCTGAAGTTGACTGGCACGCGTGAGTCCCAGCAATATTTTCTTTGTTCAATATTCGGTACCTCGGAATTTATATTTGATGATGTTACTTGTGATTTTTCCTTCACATAGCGGATTGAATGGCTATTATGCGTGTATGGACCCCATTCACCGAGACTATGTGGAAATCACAATTAGCATTGGAAAATATAAGTTTCGGCGTGCTCGACAATTTTATGAATGATTATAACTTGTAGTATTGATTGTTTGTGATTTTATACTTATTGGCTAAACATAGATGTCTAATTGTGATGATCTATATGTATCAATTGATAAATTACATCATGTTGTTGAAAACCATTGGATACCCAATACTCAACAAGCATGGGCATGGGTTTTATTTTATGCAAGATGAGAGTATTGCATTTGGACGGGTGAGGAGTTTTGGTTCTTGGGTCGAGCATGTTCTTGCTTTGCTCGAACCTGACTCGACCCATTGCCATCCCTAGTTGTTACAAATGGTATCATAGCCGACCCTCGCGGTTGCGCATATGGGTTAGTGTGCAGACATATGACGCATGGAGCATGTGGTCTCTGTGTGAGGCACATGGAATGACATATGGCGTCAACACTGGACGTACAAACGTTTGCTGAGAGGGGTTGTGTTCCTGGATATTTTGCCTATATGCCTGTGTTGCTATGCTGGTAAGTTGGATCGTCGGGAACGCAGGCTCCTTTAAGGGGGTGTATGTGACATCCTAACATAATTGGGATGTGGCATGTGTGGTCCATGAGTCTTGTATGCTCTTGATTAGTACCACTTTGCAAGTTGAGAAAGAGTGGAACCCTAGTTCAGATTTGGGTATCGCCTGATCAATAAAATACTTAGGCTTATGGTACCGATCTAACTCGACAAATTTGCACCCTACATACCACATAAGTTGGGACAAGAGAATAACAAGCCTCGGATTAGTACCACCTTGCTAGTTGAGCAAGAGTGGAACCAACTTATAAGGGTTTGTCCCTCCAACCATATCACTCTTGGGTTAACCCTCTTATACGAAGCAAGAACGAAGTGTAAATAGAATGGTATGTGTAAGTGGGCCCGGTCATCGTATGGGCCAGACTGCAGTTCTAGAGGGCGGGTTGTTACACATCAGGTAGTGGTTCGCGTCTCGAGGATGGCACCGACTTCTTGGCTATCAAGCAGCTCAAGAAGGCGCCCATCCCGAAGCGGGAGTTCTGCGACAAGGTGGTCGCGCTCGCTACTCTCCGCCACGAGAAACTCGCATCGCTTCGCACCCGCTCTCCGCCACGAGAAACTCGCATCGCTTCGCACCTAGTTCTACAGCAGGGACAAGAAGCTACTCGTCTCCGACTTCGCCAGTGTCGAAGCCTTCCTCACTCCTCCACGGAGAACCTCGCATCACTTCGCGCCTACTTCTACAACAAGGACAAGAAGCTACTTATCTCCAACTTCGTTAGTGTCGAAGCCCTCCTCACTCCTCCACGGCGGCAACGGTGCTATGCGCTGCGCGCACCTAGGCTCCACGTTGCAGGTCATGGATGGCCAACGGCGGCACGCGACATGGTGGGATTTGTGCGGCCAGCCTAGAGAGAGATGATGAGGGCGGCACATGTGATGGCGGTGGTGTTAACACTAAAATTTGGTACGGTTATTAGTAGATTCGGTTAATGAAAGAAATCGATCAGTCGATGAAACTCTATCCAGAAGCGACCGAGTTCAAAAAGGAATCGTGAATACCATGGCATAGCAATTTGATTCTATCTATTAATTAGACAGGATTTAGCAACTTTTTTCTTTATATTTAGAAAGTTATGTCTAGTGTACGATCAGGGCTTGTATTTTTCCTTTTATCCTTAGAAAACACTGTGTCATGTCCAATATGGACTTGTATCAATCCAAGGTATAAATATGTTCACCCGGGGTCTTTGTAAGACATCTACACATATCAATACAATTACTTTCGACGCACCCCACCTTTTATTCCGGCGAGTTCTTAGTTTTGAGTTGGGCTGCATCGGTTGAGTTCTATCTTCGGCGAGGAAGTTCCGTCAACTTCGCTTATATCGGCGTGACTAGAACTTTCTCGGTTGAGTTTGATATTCTATCTAGGTTGAAGCAAGCGTTGCCTATCTGATATATTGATTATATGTTTAACTAAATTGTTGTTTAGATTTGTATCGGGTTAGTTAGGACTTTCTCGGTTAGGTCTAATATTCTTACTAAGTTGATATTCCTCTAATCATACTGTTATTTTAAATAGATTTATATATCCATCACGTTTGTATATATCTATCGGCTAAATAGATTTTTCTTATTATCTTCAATCTTATACTGTCTCAGTTAGGTCCGATCTATTAGATTGCTATTGATAAGTTTAATTCTAACAAGCCGATAGATTTTCATGCAACGTTCATCGGAGTGTTAGCCGATGGGTTATCATTATTGTGGGCTTTAGTTATCAGATGTATCGGTTAGTTAGCCGATATACACTTTAGTTTACTTACATTGGATCTCCAGCCGATGTATGTTTTAACCATCGGATTTACATATATCACATTTTATCAATTTCGGGTGATTAGTTCGCATTATAGTATGTTATTACATCGACTTATACTAAAACTAATTTTTAGCTAAATCTATCTTTATCAACTTCAATCTTATATCGTTTTGGTTCGGTCCGATCTATCAAGATTATCTTTGATAAAGAATGATTTATTGATGATTATGCATAGTTTAGTTCTAGCCGATGATAACATAAATCTCGTTGTTCATCTGATTATTTGAATCTATATTGGATCTATAGCCGATTGATCAAAACCCTATCGACATCGGCCGGCTTCGCTACATCCCATCGGCTTATTGGCCAATCAGTTCCTTAATCATTGATTTATCTATCTTGTAAGTTGTAGGATCAAATTAACTGGCATGCCCTAAACCCGATTGATAGGACCTGTACTGGAGCTAAGCAGATCTCCCAGACCTTCGTGTATTGTGACAAATTTTGCATCAACACGTGGCCGTCGTCGTTGCGGGCGCTACGTGTCCTCATCGTCAACATCCCGCTTCCGCCCGCCAACCACTCCCTCCCCTCCAGCAATGGCAACACTAGGGCAACATGTCAAAATTAAGAGGGGAGTAGTGCGTCTGATAAGTGGAACCCACCGTTTAAATTTTAACCTTGTCACTTACCCACTTATATTTTCAATTCCTTTAATGACTGGACTGTCACATCAGCACACTTGGATCAAGTCAACCTTTCACTTCAACATAAACCACTTCCCAAATTATTAAAGGAGTCAATTTGCACCGGTTTTGAAGTTGGGGAGGTGTTATACCTGATTTTACGATTAAGGGATGGGATTCGACCAGGGTAAGATTGGAGGGAGGGAAAATAAACTTGTTCCGCAAGGATATGCGCACGGGAAGTATTGTGGGCCGAAAAGTTAAGTTCAGAAAGGCCCAGCTTTTCACGTGACATCCTTGGGTACTACGAGACCCAGTTTGTAGCAGGCCTGATTTACAAAGCAAATTAGCAATTCGGCAAAGTCATCTCCACGTATGCAATCTTATATGGGTTGCTCATCCAGTTTGGGCTACTCATCCAGAAGTCGCAGACTGCCATAGGCCCAGACCTGCCGCCTGCCGGCTGAACGGCTGAAACTCATGGGCCTCGGCGATATTCCTGTTTCCTTGCGATGAATATGTCTGGTACGATTTTGCAAGGACCCAATAGGCTCGGTTCACGTGCATCTGGTTCATTGCGAGTACTGTTCTAAGTTTATACTTAGATCAATCGTTTTCTATTATAAGTCGTTTTGATTTTTTTAATTAAAATTTTTAATTTTGATTAAATTTATAAAAAATTAATAATATTTTTAACACAAAATAAACATATTATCAAAAATATATTAAATGTTAGTTTTAGTGAAATTAATTTCATGTTGAAGATGTTTTTAAATTTTTTTATAAACTTAGTCAAACTTTGTTAATTTTGACTAGAAAAATATCATACATATAAGTTTTGTTTTAGAAATTTTTGATGTAGAAACATTTGAACCTGATTCGAAGTTGGATGTATAAACTTTTGGTTTATAAAATTTTTAGTGCATAATTTTCGATCAATGAAAAGGCAAACACAGTGAAAAGCAACAAGCACGAACGCTCAGGAATTATCCCTTTTCTGTCTACTCCCTTCGTCCTAAAAAAAATTGGGTGTATGTTTTTTGTTTTGTACATGTTCCATTCCGTTTTTCCTGGACCTTCCTGTTGCTGACATAGGGACGCTTGCTGGCAGGCTGGCTGCTACTCTCAAACTATGCAATCTGAACAAACGGCACATGGACCTGTTGCTTGTTGGGTTACTATATTTATGGTCGTACTGATGCCTAGGACTGCTCCAACTGAAGTTGTTGACCAGTCAACCATCCCGTGTCATCTAGCCTATACACCCAGGAAGAAAATTATACCCAAGCTCCTACAGGCTACAGTTCATCTTAACCCTAGATAAATGGTGAAGCTGATCGTACAAAAAGAAAGCTCACTGCCCAGAACCAACGTTGCCTTTCTATTCTCAATATTTGACGCTTTGTTTTTCCTACAACTCAAAATCCACTAAAATTTTGCTTGTTTCAAGCAATACGCATTAGTATTTCGTTTGCATGTCCGGTCCAACAAGCACCTGAGAATACCGAATGACCGAATGCTCAATGCTGGAGTACATTGCTGTTTGCTAGTTTGTCGCGGCACTGCAGACGCGCGCGGTTCGTCGCCGGCCGTACCGTACGCCTCGCCGTCCGGCATTTGTCCCGCACCTTGGATCCGCTCACCCGCTGTCGGTGATCGCGCACGCGGGGCAGCTCGCTGTTCCAACAGCAGCAGCAGGGTCCCCCTCTCAACCGCGCGCGAGGGGACACAAATCTTCTCGCCGAGTTGATGCCGTGACGTCGACGCGGATCGACGCGCTCGCAGCCTCCGTTCCCTGACGAGACGCGTGCGCCATCTGCTCGCGCCACGGTGCCAGGCTTCACTTCCGTCGCCGGCAGTGTCGGTTGCCAGATTAATTGCCTTGCGTAGCTGGACACTGGTAGGTGCTAGGGCTACGCGGCACGTTGCCAGTATCAACACAAGATCTGGCCTGCATGCAGCAGCTCGCCTAGCCTCCGTTCCGCGCTCTTCATCAGTCGCGATGGCGCTGTCACGCTGTCGGTTGATCGGTCACCGATCACGCAGTTTATTAAGGCTTTGTTCGGCACTCAGTGTTCGGAGTGCCGCGTGCACAGTGCCGCACAGCAAACTACTACACGGTGAACTTTTTTGCAAAAAGTTTCTATACAAAAGTTGCTTAAAAAAATCAAATTAATCCATTTTTGAAAAAAAATTTAGCTAATACTTAATTAATCACGCGCTAATGATCGCTCCGTTTTCCGTGTTTACTGTGCGCGTTTGTAACACCGAGTGCCGAACAAGCCCTAAGGTTTGTTCCGAGCTCTACTTTTTCCTATATATGCACAGTAGCTAGCAGCTGACTCCTGACTAGCTGTACAACATACATGTTGGTAATGATGGGTTAGCGTACGCAAAATGTTGGCTTCTGCATGTCTCATGAGTGCCTCCAAGCATCCACCGGCCGGCTCTGCCGGCTTCATGTGACGGTCGACAATAATTTAGCGAGGGGTGCGGTGAGCCGTGACACGAACATCGCAGCTGTGTCGAGACTGCATTGCGTGACAAAAAGGCTTAAACACTTCGCTTGGTTGCGACAAAACGAAGTAGGTGGCTGGGCCTGGCCCGTCGGCGTCGTCGTCGACAACATGCCTGTGATTGCTCGGTAATATTAACTCGATCGCTTGCACGGATGTGTCATGACATCGTGTGTCACCTTTTTTTTCTCTTTTTCTAGTAAGTGAGAGAGCGATCAGCTGTGCGAATCTTGCTCAGGAAAACCCCTGCTATGGCCAGCAATGTTATCACGAGTATGAAATGGGCCTCAACTTAAACCATACGCCCTAATTAGCATTTCTTTAAGACTGCCTTGATCGGCTCAACCGGTCTTCAATGTAATAGCGGTTATAAGGCTGCGTTCGGGACCGTGAGTTCCAACGCGATACAGTGTTTTTCCCACGCGTACGTTTTTCAAACTACTAAATGGTGTATTTTTTTTGCAAAAAGTTTCTATACAAAAGTTGCTTAAAAAAATCAAATTAATCCATTTTTGAAAAAAAATTTAGCTAATACTTAATTAATCACGTGCTAATTGACCGTTCCGTTTTCCGTGCATAGACATGTTTTGGGAAAGCAGGGTGCCGAACTTAGCACAAGAGCTTGTAATTTCGCCGAAATTTTTCTCATATTTCACAAAAATGAATTTCTCGAGCCACATCGAAACAACATTTCACTAGGATTTCGCATGAACTACTATCATTTCAAATATGAATGAGAAATATGTTTTTTTAAATCCTATAAATAGTTTGATATCAAGTGGAATCAAAACTGTTCAAAAAAACATTGATACTAGTTAAAAAAATGATACTACCTCCATTCTAGTAGTTATTTGGGTAAAATCTTTTATATTTTGAGATTAGGTAATATTTGATTTCACATTTTTCATTTCTCTACGCATTTCCACAATTTTTCACCTTTCCTCGTCCCTTTTCCTAATTCTGTACTATAATTTTTCCGCACATTTTTTAGAGTTCTCCTCATTTCTCCTGCATTTTCTGAAATTTTCTAACATCTTTTTCGTGATAGGTCTATTTCTAGGAAAATATAATCGAATTTTGAGCCATTGACCCCCTCGTTTATCGCCTCGTGTTTATTTTCTAACAAATACTTCCAAATTTCCAGGATTTTGATTGAATTTCATACGTGATTCGCAATCGCTGAAAGTTTATACTCACGCCTTGTTTTTTCAACTTTCTTTGAAATTTCTCAATTTTTGCTCAAAAATTTCGCAAGACTCGTCTACTTGCTAGGGCTCACATTTCAATCGCCAAACGAGATTGTAAACCCTGGTGGATACACACTCGTCGTCCTGTTTAGCGATCAACAGTTCTGGGTCCATATACATTTCGCAGCCGATGATCTCATCATCGACGGTCGAGATAGATGCAGATGGTGATATAGCCGTACACAAAAGAAATGGACAGCGAGAGGGAATGGGTCCCTTTCAACTGTAATCCAGCAACCCTACTATTACCATTCTCAATCTCAGCATCAACGCAGAGATGATAGAGTCGATACATGGACCCTACTACTGTTCTCTTGCTGCTGCCACGCATATGAGTTCAATCCCCATGGACTAATTAAGCCGTTATCAGGTGAGTAGGTGGCCTTTGATCCATTTGTTCTTCCAGAAATATCTGTCAAATCTTCCAACACGCAATTCTCATCCTCTCTGATCCTGTATAGTTTGTCAGATACCAACCATTTTCGGCTAGGATATACACGACCATGCTGCAGGGTCGTATGTGTGTCATGGTCCCCTGCAGTTAGTCCAAAGCGGCCAAAGGGTCCCCCTGCCTCGAGAGAATGCTATAGTGTAGTAGGAGTACTGACATTTGAGACACGTAGGAATTAAGCCAATATACACTTGCATTAGGAGAAGGATTGGGATTTACGAAGGGGAGTAGGGGAGTAGGAGGCAATCAAAGCGAGGAGAAGAGACGTTTGCATTGCATGTGCAAGCGGCCCTGCACTGTGCAGGCCGGGCCGGATGTGGGAAGATGGCGGAGACCGCGGCGGCAAAGCTATCCAGCCTTGGATAAGCTGGCTCACAGCCTGGAACCCTGGACGACTCCTGCCACTGCAAGTGACTTGGAGTTGGAGCCCCCCTTCCCGAGGCAGAGTACGTAGGGACGACTATATTTCTGGCTAATTTATATCACATAATGTCATAAATTTCACAGAACACAGGCTAATATCTACAGTATACTATATGATTTAAGTTTTTTTTTCGGTTTGTACTCGCTAACAAAATTCCAGTGATGGTTGGTAGGGAGACCGAGATAAGAGTTCTGACTTTGTCATGTTCAGTTCTGTGTGGAGAGCAGGTACACCAAAATGTTCCAGCCTTATCCGCATACATATGCAATGCAGATCATGTAGCAGCGGCAGGGGCCTACCTAACCTGTCCTGCATGTATCTACGTCCTTCTTATCAGCGGTCCATGGCATAAATGGGACATGAATGGCGGTATGCTAATGCGTGTCTATGCGCGTGGGGGCGGATTGATGATACTACCTTTGATATGAACAAGAGATTTTCTCTCCCTTAGATTGCAATCACAGATTTGGGTGACCTACAAATGGCGACCATACTAAGGACGAGAGTGATGATAAGCCTTTGATGGAATCATTGGAGCATGGAAGGTGCCTGCTGCATCTTTGATGGCAATATATTCGACCTTTTTTGGAGCAAAAGAATGGATGGCCGATGGACGGCAAGGACAAGCAAACCATGCGGATTACGTTGTAATATTGCACAAGGAATACGCTGGAATTTACCCAAACATATTGCTGCATGCCTCGTCACCCGACCTATAGGCAGCATGATTGCACGTTTTTTTTTTTTAACGAATCATGATTGCACGTTTTACAATAGTTGGGAATCTCCTTGCCATTGTTCACCGTACACCTCCAGACATAATTCCACACTAACATATGTAGCAGCAGCACCGACATTCGATCCAAGCGACCAAGCAGCCCAGGATGGAAAATCTTTAACAGCCCCTCGATCGCGAAACAGGAATGTTCCCCCCAGCCACGGAAAATGGCTAGCGCGAACCCTGAAACAGCATCGACCGTTCTTTCCTGGCAGATCCACCCAACGCAACAGCATGTGTTCCTATCCCCACATTTTGGAATCCCTCTCTCGTGGGCAACCAAACTAGCTCCTCGGCTAATGAAGAAGGGTCAACTGACCGAAGGCTGATACAACTGCGCATCGTGCTAAATGATGGTAAAATCTAAGCGAAAAAAAAGGAAACGCACCCACCGGAGCCTGCCCGGCCTCCTCGACGACAGAAACAAACGGCACGGCGCAACCGAGCGATCGAGGCGGCCGCGCGCGCAGTCACCTACCTACCACCACCGGCGCACGCGTCACGACGCACCCCACGTTACGTATCGGCGGCAGCGGCAACAAAAACTACTATCTCGTGAGCCGTGCCGGGGTGGCGATCGCGCGCGTGTTTCAGGAGAAGCCTCCATTTCGCTCGCGGTCGCGGAGGCGACCGGGCACGGCGACGCGGACATGCCAACCGACGGGTAGAAGGCCAGAGAGAAGACGGCGCGTCCCATGAGCTGAGCTGCCGTGACATGCCAATGCCAACGCCGTCAGGCGGCGAGGAGAGACTACTAAGGAGAGGACCACGGCAGCTCTCGCTCTAAATCAAGGGCGCCACCCCCCCTCCATCCGTCCGTCGCCCATCGTTGGCGAGCAATAGCGTATCACAATACGGCACTCCATAGTCCACAGGAGTCAGGAGAAGACAGCATCGGTATTCTGTACTGCGTAGTAGTACATTTTTAGGGTTTCCGCGGAAAGGACACAACATTTTATTGAGAGCCTTTTCTACCGAGAGGAGAAAGAGACACAGTTTCGCCGGAGGTACGGCATAAAGGTGGTGTGACCTTTTGGTGATACTACAATACAGCAACTGGCATTGTTAACCTAAAGTGTGCGAAAGACAGAAACAAAGGAAAGAAATACGGCTCCCTCTTCTCTAACAATATTACTAAGTGAAATCAGCATCGTCTGCAATTAAGAATGAGCTTGATTGAAGAGGATGAATGGAACGACAAGGACATTAGGTGCGACGGACTCTCTAGTACGAAAACACACACAACTAGTCAATCAGATGCTGATTAGCTTTAGCTTTACGAATAAAATCGAGTAGTAATCAGTGATCAGCAGCAGAAGCATGTACCTGTCAGAACTAAGAACCCCCACCAAAAGAAAAACATTTATACGGCACAACACCTCAATCGCAAGGCACGCAAAGGAGTAGATTCACAGCGAATCCGATTTACGAACAAACTCCAATTCCAACTCCACGCACAGCAAGAATCCAAGCAGGCGATTAGCCACGGGTAAAGTCAGAAAAGAACCCGTCGGTTAGACCATCACTTTCGCCCGAACCACACCCGCGCCCGGCTCGCTCGCGGTCTGGCACGGGTGGAGACCGACGCGTGTGGCGGGCGCGCCGAGCTGGGACGTGCCCTTCACCGTGGCCCACCTGCCAGCGACAGGGCCCCGCGCGCAGGGGGGACGATTCCAAGTACCAAATGACACGAAATGTTTCTTCTACAATCTTCGCAGCCTCGCGGTCGCGGGGAGATATATTTATATTTTTGGTTGGACGCATTTAGCGGAGGGCGACAAGTAGATGCTAAGTGCGAGCTGGCAAGGAAAGTGAGATGATCAATCAGAAAAACAAAAGGTTCTTGCCGCTACTATAGAGTTGTGGTGAAGATGAGGTGAGATGAGCCTGAGGGGGTTTTGTTTGTGCGAAAAGAAAAGGAGGAGAAAAGAACATTAAAGAAAAGAAATCTTTGATGGCATTTGGTATTGCCAATGTGAGAGGGGGGAGGAGGAGGAGGAGGAGGAGGAGGAGGAGCACAATAATGATTTTGCAAAAGAATAAAGCGGCGAAGTGGTGAGGCCCCACCGGAAAGGACCCAGAAAAAGAAACGATCTTGGGCGGTAGCTCACAGGTCCCGTGTTGCCCGCCCCCACCGGCCATCTATCTCCGTCTCTCCCCCCTCCCTTTAATCCTCGAGAGCTCAACGGCAACGCCCCCCACTATAATTATCACCTGCAAGTGCTTAATCTCGAAATGCTTGTTAGTGTCAGTTCGTGCACGGCCACAAAGACGAGGATTCCAAGTTACTCTTGTCCGCGATTGCGATTTAGGATCGTCTTTGCGACTTGACTTTGTTACTGTGAAACCTGTCCATGGCAGTGAGCCAGCGACGGTGTGCGATTCGACTGTGCGGTGCTGCATTGGATTGGCTGACCCTTCTTGGTGATGAATGTGTGGATCAATTGCGAGAGTGGAGCTGAAGGTGAAGCCAACAAACAGATTGAGATGGGAGAAAGAACCACCGCTGAAGAAGAACACATGCTGCTGCAATGTCTATTTTTCTGTGCTTTTTATTTATGATGATGCTGAGGCTGCAAGCCTTGCAACCCTGTAGAGTAGGATACAAATGACCTCTTTTTTAGTAACAAAACGATCAAAAAAAGTGGAAGAAGAGATCACTAATACCAACAAGAACAATCTAACACAAGGCATTTAATCGAACAGAACAAAAGAAAGAAGAAATTGAAAAATAAAATAAACATGTAGGTGTTTGAACAGGTAATGGTGAAGAAGAATTGAGAGCTCAGAAATTTGTACGGGGTCGGCGAAAGAAGGAAAAGAATCATCTTTAGTGTCGCAGTTACCGGGACCCTTCCGCGGCGGAGTCGGCCGGGCCGTACAGGTCGAACGGCGCCCAGAGCGCGTCGAGCGGGCACGGTCGCCCGGCGCCGAGCCGCGCCCACGGCTTGCCGGAGCCGGACCAATGCAGCAGGCTCACCGGCCCCGGGTGGAGGTCGCGGCAGCTGCCGAACACGTTGTCGCCGCCGAGGCCGTGCTGGTTCCACCGGTGCTCGATCGGCGCCACGTGCCCCGCGAACACCAGCAGGAAGGGCGGCAGCGACCCCAGCTCGTAGATGCGCCCCGCCGGCGACTTCTGTATCTCCATCCACCGCTCGATGCGCCGCGTGTAGCCCGTCCGCCGCCACCTGGCGAGATCGAGCACCATGACGCCCGTGTTGAAGTAGCACGGCCGGCGCCCCGCGAACGTTCCGGCGAACTGCTTGTCCGACCAGAACCTGTCGGTGAAGTACTTGGTGAAGTTTGCGTGGCAGTACTCCGGCGCGCCGACGGTGCGGCCGCCGAGGTCGGTGCGCCAGAGCTTGGCGACATCGTCGACGACGACGAGATCGGAGTCGAGGTAGATGACCCGGCGCACGCAGGGCTCGAGTAGATCGGCCAGGTAGTTGCGGGCGTAGTTGAGCGGCTGCTCCAGCGCCTGCCGCACCGACGTGGAGATGAGGCCGCGGACGCGATCGGGATCGAAGTAGTAGACCTTGAACTGGAGCTGCGGGAACACGGCGCGGACGAGGTCGCCCAGCGCTGGGTCGGAGACGAGGAAGTGGAAGAAGACGCTCTCAGGGCACGTGGCGTGCTGCACGACGGAGTGGACCGCGGCGACGGAGCCCCTGAGGTACTCCTCATCCAGCGTAATCGCGATATGGACGAGCGAAGGGTCGCAGACATTGCCGGTGGCGTTGCCGCAGTCAGCGGCATTGCGGAAGGCGGGGGCGCGACGGAAGGCGAGGCCCCTAGCTCCCCCCGCGATCTGGCCAGGGAAGCGGACGTGGCTGTCAAACTGCGATGACCGGATGGCCTCGGCGGGCGGGAAGGACTGCAGCGACGGGGACAGCACCACCATCACCATGGCAGCGGAGAAGAACCCGGACACCCGCGCCGCCCACAGCATCGCGCTCCCCCTTCCCCCGCGCGGCCACCGCTTCCTGCCGCCGCCGCCGCGGCTGGGCCTCGTCCACCCCAAGACGCCGTGCAGGCGCGCGATGGCGTCGTCCAGCGGCAGCGCGGCCGCCAGGTTGTTGTATCCCCAGCACCAAAGAGAAAACCACGCGACGACGACGGAAGAAGCGGCGGTCTAGTCGTCTCACCTCACCTCAATTGCATCGCCTCGCGCTCCCCCGGCTGGTGGATCGGCGGGTGGAGTTGGGGAGAAGCGAGGGGGAATCCATGCGAAGCGGGGCGAGGTAATGGGGATGGGGAACAAACAGCAGCAGCAGCAGGAGGACGCACCCACCAACCCACCACCGCGGCGGCAGGCAGGCGATTTTCTTCTTCCCCCTCCTCCCTCCCTCCCGCACGCCTGCGCACTCTCCTGCCCGTGGCTGCTCCCCTTGCTTATTGTATCCGCCGATGCTGCTGCTCCCGCTGCCGCTTCGGTTTTGTTTATTCTCGCCTTGCAATTTTGGGGATTCGGGCGCTCTCTCGCTCTCTCTCCCTCGGCCTCGCGCCGTGGCTGCCTCTGCCTCTGCCTCTCCCACCTTCCTTTTTCCTCCCGGCTTTGAGAAGCCAAGCGGGCTAGCGAAGTGGGAGAGGAGGACGAGAGACGAGGTGAGGTGGCTCTGGGCGGTAGCGGCCGTAATAGTCACCGTCAAGCGGATCGCTTCTTTTACTGCTCTTTGGTAGTTCAGCTCTAGTTTCGTGCTTGTTTTTGTTGCGTAACCAACAAATGGAGTATATTTCGCGCGACATTTGGGAGGAGTTGTGAATTTCGGTTTAATCTGGTTCAACACGTTTTCTTGAGATATTTATCGTTTTAATTGATAAGGAGATGAATTTGGAAAGTACTTATCGTGAAAGATATCCTGCCGAATTAATCTGGGTTTGGAAAGAGAAGTTAGGATCTGATATCAATTCAACCCTAAAACGACCGTATCAAATTTCCAGCTACTCTTCTTTCTCGCAAATATTTCTTTTTTTCTCTTCCGGTTCCATTTGTAGGCTTGTAACATGATTAGCACTACACGTTCAGGCAGCGAGTTATTGCTGAGAAGTCGTCGTCAAATGCACGAAAGGAAAAAAATGAACAGTACGACCCCAACAAAGTAAACGGCGCCATGACAGTAAAAAAAGAGAGAGAGCAAGATGTTAACATGACAGAGAGTGAGGTTGATCCACTCACCTTGCGATCGTAACCATCTTGACTATCCTAACTCGTGCAGAAATGAGAAAACTAAAAAGGTGGGAGCATGTGTAGTACCGATCAAGGACATTTTTAATCCAAAAATCAAAAACCCGTTCCTAAGGTGAGTGCACGCTGATCACGATCGGCCAACAGAAACAAGGCCACATGTTGCAAGAAAAAAAAGAAAACATATATACCTAAAGTCCTAAATCAACTGCATTTGCAACCATCTATGGAAGAAAAAACGCTGGTAAAATCTCAACTATTTCTTAACTATTATATGCTCGAACCATATACTCGACCATTGACTATCCATCGGAGCCTATCATCTTTTTGCTTATGCTTATTTTTATCAGTCAAAATTTTAATTTTTCACCTTAAATTTGAAGTTGATTTTAAGGTCTTTTTATCGTAGTTTATTTTTCAGTCTTTGCATTTAGATTATTAAGAACACGTATATAAATTTTTTATTTATAAATTATTTTTTATTTGTAAATATATCGTTTCACTTTTTTATTCTATATGCCAAACGATAAACGATAGGGATGAACGTCGCTGCTTCGAATTTTGAAGGCCATTTTTTTTTACCAGCTGCTGCCCACGACGACGTCTTTGGCCTTGGCTGCTTCCCTCCCCTACGTCCCAACGTGCGCGCGCGCGTGCGTGCGCGACGCAGCCGCGGCCTTCCACGTTTCTAGCCGTTGCGTTTCGCGGAGGAGCCGTGTCACCGCCAGGTGGGGCCACCCGGGGGGCAGATTGGGCGCGCAGAGCGAGCGGGCGGCGCGCGCTGCGGTGTTGGCTGGCGTCACCACCGGTGCCAGGCTGTAAGCATGGGCCGTGGTGGCCGCCTCGAGATTGGTGACGCGGACGCTTGGGGGCCTCCAGGAGCTGACACGTGTCCACAGGGTGAGCTTTTGTTCATCATTGTTCCTCTCTCTGCTGCGACGTGCTAGATTGTCTTTCCATGTTGTATCTACGGGGCATTGAATTGTGCTACGGATAGAATCATAGAAGAAGAGAAAAAAGGATGGAGAATTCAAAGCCAGTAGGCTTCTGCAATCTGCACTACAGCTGGCTTCGACAACGCCATTACCTGTCGCTCTAGAGTTGCAAAGCTGCCACGAGCGATTATTTTGACAGGGCCTTGTCTTTTCTACGACAGAAACCCCCAAAAATTTCCGCTTGTAATATGTGCAAGCAGAATTTTTTTGGTAGGCCTACGATCATGATGCTTCTAAGTACTGCCTTATCCGGTCCGTTTTGATCATAAGGCCATGATGATGGCAGCAGTAACTACTCCTAATTGGCAGTGACAACTGACAGGATTACTAGTAATTGGCATCGGCTGGGACAGAGTTTCAGACTTTCAGTTCATGGCACCAACTGAATGTCTGAATCCAACAACCCTCCATGTGGTTCCCCTGATTGATTTCACTCAGAAGCACATCCATTTACATGGTGCTGAGGACCCTTGACCTTGAGGCGAAGTTTGAGCTATTCAACTCTGCAAATGAGCTCTTGACTTTACGCAAGGCAATTTGCAAAGCTCACTTAATTAGTAGTAGTACTAGCATATAATTTCATATTCTTTTTTTTTGGGGATATAATTTCATATTCTGTTCATCCAATTGATGACTGGGCTAAGGGAGAAAAGAAAAGCAGAGGCTGGCAGAGCACTCGTTGAGATCAGCAGTGTATGCCCAGGAATAAAGCAACAGGGTGTGCGTGCACATGGTGAGTTCTTGGGTGCAAAGGTAGGTACATATCCTTTGGCTTGGGAGAGGCAGCAGCTCCGGTCTTCTAGATTGCCAAACAACCAAAAAAAAAAACAAGCAGGAGTAGCACGATTCCACTTGGCAATTAGCTGGTCTTGCCCTTCAGCTAAGGAAAAACTGCCTGGCGAGATGCTTTGTTTTCCTGAAAACGTAGATGCGAAATCCTGAGCATCTTACCGATTTTTGTTCTCTGAAAAAAAAATACTTCCGGACTCGTGTTTCTGCTTTCTTCAATGATTGAGAACTTTGCCGCCGGAACGATATTCGGCCCAAATGTTGTTTGAGCGATGATTATATACGGAAAACTTTAATGGGCCCTTTAACTTGGTCAAAGATCACCTGGTTGATCTCGTCCCCATCCAAACAGGCATTGTCGTCGTCGTCTTCGCCGTCGTCGGCCCGTCGCCGACTACTGCCGTCGGAATAGGAGCACGGTTCGTCACGTTTGCCCAAAGCCCCTTCCCTTATTCTTCATAGTGATTGGTGACCGTCCTCTCGATCCATGTCTATATCAGAATCTTAAGATCGGAACTGGTTTTTAGTCTTCTAGGGTTTTACACGATGGCATGTCGCAGAGTTTTCGGTTGTCGAGGGCATGCAGGTGGAGCCAATGGCGATCTCGGTGACCGGCTTAATCGTCCATCCAACGGCACAGATTTGCTGATGGGTTAAAAACCCAACCCCGCCCAAAAGAAACGGCAACAAAATTGTTGGTCCAATCTAACCCAAAAACTCCCTTTAGCTTTAGCTAATCCAACCCAGCCTAACCCTCACCATCCACTAAACCAAATTCGGCCCAATTCATGGATGGAACTCATTTCCCAACCCAGTTGTGGCCAACTAACCCACAGGAAAGCTAGCCCTCGTCACCATGTGGTGGATATGCAGCATTTGCGAGATGCAAACGTGAACATCTAAATCGATGTATATTTTTTCACTTTGGAAAGAAAATTTTTGATATAAATTTAAACTCATTGTTGTACACTTATACTGGAAAAAGTTTTGGTTGAAATCCAAAGGAAAACCATAATTTTACATAAGCAACGACTGGGTTGGAGCTACAGTAAAATCATCGGGGGTCAACCGACCCCAAGAACTTCCGACGAAATCCATGATTATATTCTTTAGGCAATTAAGATGACACTAGAAATTAAGTAAGATTAGTATATTCTGACCCCGGTGACACTGATGAATTAATTTTTTAGCTTCGCTCGAGAACAACGAGATGCATATGTATCATGTGCACAAAGTGGTTTGTAGTTTTTGATAAAGTAAAGGCCGAATTATTCATTATCTAAGAAATTATGTGTGCAAACTACTAAAACAACATGATAACTCAAAAAAATTCTACCATGTTCATTCTGGAGGCTACAAATTCACATATTGAATCAGTGAAAATGAAAAAAAAAGTTGAAAAATTAGATCACGGTGACTCTAGATTATAATGGTATAGATTGATCGACATAGTTATATATAAAATGCATCTATATATAAAAACACAAATACGAGTTGTATATGATTCAAATTTACTTTGTAATCTATTTGTGTACCACCTCCGCCCCCTAAAACACCTTATTTTTGTCCATGCACCTTGACTTAGGAACCGGTGAAGTAGAAAATATTTTATCCAGAAGGGTCTACCTATATTTATAGCGTCATATTTTTCATAAAAAAATAGCATGTACTTACATTATAAGTCCCTAAATTACATATACAAGTCCTTAAATTACATATGTAATTCTAGTGTCCTAGAAAAATGTCCGTACGTTACAACAAAAAAATAAATTACAGTAAACAACAAATTTGTAGGGTTCAAGTTTAGTCATGATTTAAACAAAGCATATCCTTTACGTGGAGTTACCAATTAACCTATTCAAAATAGTCTAAATCAGCTCTGATATTAGCACAACACATGTGTGGTAACTTCACTAAGCTAACACATAATGTAGTCGCAAATTAAAGCCTGCATCAAATATCGCAAAACATGATACATCAAAGAAATTATAGTTAGTTGAATTCAATCCTAACGTACGCCATACATTAACTCCTTGACCCAATTCCATGTGATGTCTCCTTGACCCAATTCCATGTGATGTCAAATCGATTGTGCGAATTGATAAGAATAAAAAAAGAGGCCATGCTCAGCTTAACGGGTTCTCTCTTCTAGTTCACAGGCGTTGAACCTCCATCACCAAAAGAGTCTAAGAAGCTAAAAGCACATGGAATAAAATATAACTGCATATGTTTGGACACTATCCATCGAAGTAAGATTCTATAATCATTTGACTTGAAAAACTAATTATTACTAAATTTTACCACTGTTTGGTCAAACAAAATTTGGAGTGGGCCTTGTACTGTTGAGCATGCATGGCTCTCGCACACAATATGGGCTCGAACTTGTGTGCTGGCTACTGCAGGACCGATCTGGACACGGATCTTCTGTGCGGACATGTTTCTCTCCTACTCCAGCATGGATACACGCACCCATCAATCATCGTGTTCTCTCCTATTCCTGTACGAACAACGGACGAAGCGGGATGATGCGCGATGATGCAATAACGGGTGACGCATGAAAATTTTTCGGAATACATGTGTACTTTTTAAATAGGTAGGTATAAAATTAAATTAATTTACAGGTAAAGTAAGTGTGGAAAAAAAATAACATGGCTGGATTTAATTTTTATTAAATTCTTCATGATTAATTACACTCTCTGAAATTTTCTCGGATTTTTTCAGAGCTCAAATGCTAATTTTAATAATACAAAGATAATTTCGGTAATTAATTTAAATTAAAAATAAACAAAAACCCTCTCCTAAGTATGGGCCATATCTGGCCCATTCTTCCTTCCTCCTCCCCCGAGCCAGCCCGCTTCCTCTCCTCCCTCTTCTTCTCCCTCCTAGGCTGCCATCCTTCTCTCCCGCTCGGCCTAGCAGCCGCGCCAGTCCAGGCTGCTCCCATCTTCCCATCTTTCACTGATGCATGGGGCCCAATGCTACAGTGTCATCTCCTACTTCGGCCGAAGTCCCGAGCCTGTACGTTGATATCGGAGCCGCATCCCGCTCTAAATCCGGCCGCCGCTCTAAATCCGGCCGCGTCGTTGCTTCCTTACGAAATTGGATGCGAAAACATAATCCCCTAATCCACTTCTTCCTTTCCCCCGTGAAATCTCCAAATATCCTAAAGGAAATCACACGAATTTTGGCACTGTTTCTAACCCGAAGAACTTGGTGAAATGACTAATGTGATTAAAATTCGAGACGACGGATGAAAAATTCACCGGAAGCCTTGTATTTTTTAAGTAGGTATAGATTTACAATGTAAATTCTAAAATTATATATGTATTTACAATGAAAAAATATAGCGTCTCCGTTCTTCTATGACTAAGAAACAACTATCGGAATTAAAGTTCCGATTGTTGATTTTTTATTCGAAAGGGCCGTCAGGTAGCTTGCTATCCGAACAACTACGATATACGCCGCTTCACTTACCTTATTTTGATGTAATAATTTGGTTTTAATCATATTCTTATGAACTAGCGTATGAACATACATGACGGCAGAGACACGATAGTACGCCAGCACGAATCTAAAGGGAGATCCCAGGGATACAAATCTGACTGTAACATAAGATGATTTGTGGCGACATAATTATAGCAAAACCGATCCAGAAATAGATTTAAGAGTTGTAGTTAAACCATAATTATATTTATATCTTTGCACAAAATTTTAAGGGATAATCCCCTACTTATTTTATTAGTTTGATAAACTTGTTCAAAATATCGAACACAACATAAGAAAATTTCTAATTCACCTAAATTTGTCCTGAACGTCAAAGATTTATCGGAGGAAGTAATACCAAAAAAACATTAGCAATAACATTATTGGTGAGGATAATTGTATAAGTATATGTCTACTTCGTAATTCTACCCTTAAAATATATAGGGAAACCTGTAAAACCAGAAAGGAAATCTAAGTTGGAAAAAAATGTAGAAGGATAGAAAGCCCTAATCTTGATGGGCCTATTTTCTTGGCCCAGGTTAGTAGAGAAGGAAGCCCTTTCATCACGCCTTAAGGCGGCGTCTCGCCCCGTGGAGATGGAGAAGTGCCCCCCGCCCCCGAGTGCTCCGCCGCAGCAGGTTGCAGCGCAACCGGCGAAGCCGACAAGACGAGACGATCCAGCGAAGTCCAAGGTGAGGTCGAGATTTTGTTTTTCTTTTTGAGTTCTTGATTCCCCTTCTCCCTGGTTTATTTGATCTTTTTGAGTTCTTGATTCCTCTTCTCCCTGGTTTATTTGATCGATGAAAACCTAATTTGCGTCGAAATTTCTGGCAGAGACCGAAGGTTCTCCCCGACGGCAAGATGGAGGCGAAGCTGGACCGCATCGTGGAGCTGCCTTTTCTCAGCCAGGTGGTCGAGGGGCACCAAGATCTCCTCGAGGAGCTGTCCAAGCAGATTGCCGTTGCGGCGGCGCTGCTGGAGGACGTGAAGAAGGAGCAGGCGGCGGCGGCATCGCGCGCCGCCAGGATCGACGGCGACTCGGGAGGATTCTTTCGTCTGGCGAAGCTAAAGTTCCCCACTTTCAGCGGGACATTCCCCCGTCTATGGATCAGCAAGTGCACGCGCTACTTCGAGTTCTACGGCATGCCAATGGAGATGTGGGTTCCCTGGGCTTCGATGCACATGGAGGGGATGGCTGAGCTGTGGATGATGACCTACGAGAAGCGCCATGAGCGTGATTGGGATCAGTTCTGTCAGGCCGTGGAGGAGAGATTTGGCCCCCATGACGACCATCAGAAGATGGCGGCACTAATGGAGCTGAGGCAGGAGGTGGTCATGACAGTGAGCGAGTACAGAGACCAGTTCGAGGAGCGCATGTACCATGTCATGCTGTTCGATTCAGTCACCAGCAAGACCTTCTACGCGGCTATGTTCATCAATGGCCTGCGAGAAGAGATCAAAAATAGGATGTGGCTGCAGTCTCCTGCTACCGTGGATGATGCTGCCCGATTGGCTCTGGTGCAAGAGGCGTTGTATAACTTAGAAATGCAGAGAGCTCAGAGGGACCCGTATGAAGAATGAGATGCTGGCCTCTGTCGGGTGGTCGTGGAGTAAGCACTGATGGTGCGGCGCGATTGCTCCGGTGAACTGTGGGATTAGTGCTACTGTGTTATTTTTGTCATGTCGATGGTCTTTGGTTCGATTGTGCTGATTAGTTTGAGGAAGGTCCTTAGGAATGTTGGGATTCAGTTATTTTTACCATGTCGATGGTCTTTGGTTCGATTGTGGTGCTTAGTTTGAGGAAGGTCCTGAGGAATTTTGGGATTCAGTTATGCGTTGCTTCTGAAGATCTTGGTTAGATGGGACCTTACATTTATCTCTTCCAACGGTAATTCTGGGATTGAGTAATTGCCTTTGATTAATGCCGAACGTTAATTAGGTGATCTTTATGTTTATCTCTCCTGTTTCTGTAGGTTTTTTTTATATCGCAATTATCTCAAGCAGGTCAGATCATTATATATCTTCTTGTATGTTCCTTTGAGTGGGGCAATACCAACATCCGTGAAACTGTCAAAGATCATTGTCTACCTGGTTCTCTGATGTTTCTGTCAAAAATCAAACCATGCCTTTTAGTTCCCTTGCTTTCTAATCATTTCTTGCTATGCAAGTCATGATTATTGGATACCTTGATGATTGTGCTCTTCTGTAATTGTTTAGAGAGGGAGTTCTTCGATTCAGGAGAAATTACGAGTCCTAGGTGTCCTGAGCTTGATGCCTGAAAAATTTATTAACCCCTTTTCCTGTTGTAGGAGTAGCTGGTTTCCCGTGTTGCTTGTCTTGGTATACAAATCACACTCTAATTTCAGTTGTGAACTTGTGATAATTCTTTGTATAATAGTAGTTAAGTTGTATCATTGGCATGCCAGCTGTTCTCTGTAGAAATACACTGTCCCCAACATCAACCAACATCAACTTTCACTCGTCCAATTCACTGCATCTAAGCTTAGCTTCAAACTATATTTGGAGTAATTAAGTGTTCTGGTTTAGTTAGATTTGGGTATTTTTGCTTGTACTCTGAACTAGGGGTGTAAGTGGGACATTGTTTCGCGGGTTAACATCTATAAGACTATAAGGTTTTGTTCGGTTAATTCCTCTCCCAAAGTAACTGAGGGATTTATTCTAGGTTAATCTCTCTCCCAAAGTAACTGAGGGATTTATTCTATATCTATTGAAGTGTGGAATTAATCCTTCTCAATACTCTCAAATCTCTCTTGGTATTAACCGAAAAAAGCCAAGTGGGTTCAGATCAGCCAACTTACACCCCTACTCTGATCTGTGTATAATGTAGTCATTGCGTTTTATTTTCTCTTAGTTTTACTCTTTTCCCTACCGCCTGTATCATTCCAAACACACAGGAGTATTTCTTAACCATGTCTAACCAGGCATAACTCACTGAATTCTCATGCTACTCTTGCAGTTCTCTATCATGCTTTTCAGGCCTCTTAACCATGCTTTTGGGAATGCTTTTCATTACAAGTTGTTTCTCCATAGTTATATTTACAACTGTGAGCTATTTAACCCTCTTCGAAACAATAGGGATGGTATAACACAAGAATTTTGTTTTTTTAAAAAAACAAGGCGTTATAACTGTGAGCATCTCAGACACAATCAGACAATGATGGTAAAACCCATGGTGTAGGTAAGAATGCATATGCAAAAGAGAGAGAGAGAGAGTAAAACATAGGGGAAACCGTTTGGATGGACCGAATGAAAACATACGAATTGGATGAAAAGAGACTTTCCAGGAGGTTGAGTTTCATGCTAACTTTCCTCCGAAGTCTTCACGCATTAACCTATTCCAAAGGAAATTCATATAATTCAATGATGTCCAATACTTTCTTCTAAAGAACTGTTTAGGAAAATATCCTTTAAGATCCATTTTTTTAATTAAATAAGTCCTTAATTTATGCTCTGTTTCAAAAAGAGCCTCAGCTGGTAGCAAGGCCTATACCCAATTTAAGCAATATGCGAAATTTTATCCTGAAGGCCTGAACCGAAACAGCTGCATATATTTACATAGGGCACCTGAGGGAAAATGGGCCTAATGTGATGAGCCCAAATCTTCAAAGCCCACGCAGCGTAGTTCACGGCTCTAGAAGGCGGACGCTTCACGAGAGAGAATCCCAAACTCGTAAATACTCGCGAACCCCGATGGCGAAGCCCGAAACGGGCGTCGAAAATATCTCGCATCGGCACGAGCTCTCGAACCTTCACCTGGCCCCAACCCCCGACGACCAAAAACTCTATTTAGATATTTTCCCACGCATCCGTCTCCCCCTCGCAGAATAATAACTTCCTTTCTTTTTTTTTTTCAAGCGCCCTTCAAATCCATCTCCCCTCCCCCCTCCCTCCCAATTCGATGCAGCCGCGGTAGCAATTCGCATCGCCCCGCCTTCCCCCGCCGCGCGGATTCGCTCGCCGCGCCGCATCCCATGGACGCCTCCGCCGGATCCGGCAATGCCTCTGGTGGCGCCGGCGCCGGCGCGTCCGCGTGCTGCTACTACACCCTGCTCGGCATCCGGAAGAACGCGTCCGCCACCGACGTGCGCGCCGCCTACCGGAGGCTCGCCATGGTACGTCCCCGCCTCCGCTTCCTCCCCCTCTCCCAGCGCCGGCGCGCGTAGGTGATGGATTGTGTTCTGAATTGGATCCTTTTTGCGCGCAGAAGTGGCACCCAGACCGGTGGGCAAGCGACCCCGGCGCGGCCGGCGAGGCCAATCGGCGGTTCCAGCGGATCCAGGAGGCGTATTCCGGTAAGGCTCACCCGCTCGGCCGCCTCCCGTTTGCGCTCGCTACGTGTTTGATCGAACGAAATCCTTTGCGCGGTCGCTGCAGTTCTGTCCGACAAGGGGAAGCGAGCCATGTACGACGCCGGGCTGTTCGATCCCCTCGACGACGACGACCAGGTGAAAACTCGCTTTTTTTTTCTTGCGTAGCAACCAATATTATCATTGTTTTTTAAAAAAAATTTGGGGCCAATAGTACAATAAAATATATTAGTATATAATATTCTTTATTGAAATTCTGCCCTGTTTTTCGACGGCCAGGATTTCTCCGACTTCATGCAGGAGATGCTGGTGATGATGGATAACGTGAAAAACGAGGTAGGTGCAATTGAGCATGCAACCACTTACTCCAATTCGTATCGTAATCGCCACAATTATCATTATCACCTTAAAAAAGGCTTAGTACTTAGTATTATACTTAAGCGATGGCTGGTGATTTCGCCGCGTGCAGAAGCCGGACACGCTCGAGGACCTGCAGAAGATGCTGCAAGACATCGTCAGCGGCGACGGCGGCGTCGGTGGCCGCGTGCCGTCGGACGGCACACGGAGGACGCGCGTCGCGCCCTACCCGGCGCAGCAGCGCAGGTGACCGGCGCGCCGGTGTACGAGACGTGCACATGCCGAAGTACGCCTCTAGTAAAAAGAGAGACCAGCAGAAGAAGAGAGGAAGCGACGGGAAAGAAACCAATAAAAATTTGGCAGAATTTGTTTCACCTCTCGCCTCGTCGGGTTATTTTTTTTACTAGGTACTTTTTTTAGGTCATCTGATGATTGACTCCCTTTAGTTGGAGCTGGGTTAGGTTGGGTCGGGTGTGCCGTTCGATTCCGGCCGCGTCACCCAAGAAATGGTGCGTGCGTGGCCAAAGATTCCAATATCTTGTCGACATTTCGTCCTGAAATTTACTCCCTTGTTCAAGTGTTCATGCTTCCTCTTCTGCTTCCTGCGTCATTGTCCCTGTCCTACTCCCAGTGTACTCCCAATTTGTTGCTACTAGTGCTATTGATGTGTCTTTAGTGATCTCTGCCTCTCGGGCTGGCATCTTTTGGAATCTTGCAGCAATTAGAAATGGTTTCTTTTCCTCGACGCCGTGTGGATGTTGCCATCACTTGATGTTTCTAGCAACTCTACTCTGAGGATTGCAAATTGACGTTTATTTTGTGCGCGCGCGCGTCAAGATCGTGGCCGATGTGCACCGGAGGCGTTCTGGAGTGCTCTTTTGCAGCCGTACGACCGAAAACGATCCGCCGCTGCCGCCTGCAACGCTCGCAAATAAGACGCCGTTGGATTGTATTTCTTCGGCGCTTGATGGGGTACGCACACGATCGCGCTTTGTGTGGTGTCGTGGAATTGCCGCTCGTGGCTGGTGGGCCGGGCGCCTTTTCCGGCGAGCAAAGTTGCGGTTGCTGCTGGGCCAGCCGGGTCGCCCTGGACCAGAGGATTTTTTCGGCCAATTGCTGCTGGCTCCGGAGAGATGGGAATCCGGAATGGCCGGTCAGGGGGGCCGAGCGAACCGTCGGATGGGGGCATCTCGTGCATGGCAGATTGTTTGGAGACGTGGTTTAGTACTGTAGTAGTTTGGAAAAGAAGCCATCTGATGGTCCATCGGAAAAAAAATCTTGTGGATGGATGTGTTTCTCCTCTCGATTTCGTTTTGGAAAGGGAAAAAAGAAAAGGACAGAGTGAGTCGAGATGGTTCTTGTACGAGTACCGGGACATTCTTTCGGCTAGCCTGGTTCGCTCTGTGCGTGTCATGGGTAACAGCAAGGTTTGTTTATTGAGAGTGCACAGCGGTGGTGCTACTCGAAGTATCCGTACACGGGAGTAAAATATCTCCCGTTGGGAGATTTGTCAGATAACAATCCGGCAACCTACCGGACGATTTTTCCCTCTCTTTTTTCTAAATCTTTTGGGAGTTAGTATAATTAAGCAAGCTAATCGTGTTTTGGTGCCACTCTTCCATTTTGGTAATGCGGCCGTGGACGCCGTATACAGGTCTCTCGAATGTACAGGACCCGTGTCCTGTTCAGACGTTCACCTTTGTTACCATCAAACTGACGTGATGCTTGACGTATAATCGATCCGTTGGCTTTAAGCCTATTGATGGTTTTTTTTAAGAGAGCATTGCTTTGCACTTTGTACAAATTTTTTTGATAAGAGGCCAGAAGGCCCTATAAAAGCTCGATAGTGATTATAGCAGCTGAAAGAACCAGCTTTTACAAGAAGAAGCATTCTAACCAAAATATGGCCATACAAAGTATTTAAGGCTGTGTTTGTTTTGGTAAGGTTGGAAAATCATATTATGTGCACGTAAAACGAAATAATTTATTAGCACATAATTAATTAAATATTTATTTTTTTAAAAAAAATGAATTAATATAATTTTTAAAACAATTTTCGTATATAAATTTTTTTAAAAAAATATCGTTTAACAGGTTAAAAAACATACGCGTAAAAAACAAGAAAGATAAATTGAACTCTCTACCAACACGACCTAAAGAATCAAACATGACAAGAAAACCGGTGAGCAAAAGGCAAAAACTGTAACTTTTTTTTCATCCCACGTCAGTCCTGTGTTGGGGAGATAGAAGTTGCACAGCTTCCAAGATTTTGCTTGCCATCAACTCAGCTTCTGCTTGTTAATTTTCTTCATCAGTTTAGACCACTGTCTCAGATAAAACATTACACGAAAAGCAACAGTTAAAGAAGTGAATAAATTCTTCTTCATAAAAATTATATTATTTCTATTCAATCACAACACCCAACAACAAAATATTTAACTATTTATCACTCTTTGACAACTAAAAATTTATCATCGAAACTACATGTCATAGACATATGATGATTCATATGTTATAGATTAAAAATGATAAATTTATAATTAACATATCTTAAAAATGATAAATAATTAAATGCCTCTCAGGCAACAGCCTCCAGTAGCATCGTCAAACCCTTGCTCCGATTGGAGCAAGGTCGGCCTATTATCTCAGAAAAGAAATGATCAAAAGAATTAGGAGCTGCATTCCACGCCAGATTATCTCTAATCACACACCAAAAGAACTTTGCAACAGGGCATCTGACATTTTTGTACATTTCCCCAAATATTCCAACTTTTAGGTGAATTGACCCGTCCAATTTGGCGTCTCGGAGGGGTGAGGTCGCTGTCTCCGTAGAGTACAACTTATACAGGCCGAAGCCGTGCATGCGAGGCTCCCCTTTTGGTCTGCACGAGAACGTACGTGACGTGATACATCATCGTCCACACGTTTTAAGAGGCTAACCACTTGCATGCTGGATTTATCTATTTTCAATTTTTCATCAACACTTCAACAGTAAGGCTGACCAAAAAGGTCGCCTCCTTTGCTCCATGTTCTACTATCTAGACTTTTTTGTATTTTTAGATTTTTTTTTTTAATATTTACAGAAATATTATAGTGCCCAAAAAATTTGCAAAACTAGACCCTGCCGCCCTTTGAAAGGGCGGCAAGCCGACGTGGCACACGCCGCAGTGGACGGCGCGGGACGGCCGTCCTCCTGCCCTCTTGCCGCCCTCCTGCCCTCTTGCCGCCCTGGCAAAGGGCGGCAGGACCCCTTGCCGCCCTTACAGAGGGCGGCAGGCCTGGCCGCCTATAAAAGCCCAGCCGGCTCCTTTGAGGAGCCCATTCCCTCCTAACCTCTCCACATCAAAAAAAAAAAAGGAGAAGGGGAGGAGAAGAAAAGAAGAGGCGAAGCCCTGCCGGTTTCAAACTTCGACGGTTTCAAACTTCGATTTCAGGTAATATTCGTAGATTATATACGTGACTAAATATATGATGTTAACTAGGATATCAGTTGTATTTTTGTAGAACTTTGGTTGGATAAATGCATTGTATGAAATAGGGTTTTACCTGTGGTACTATATAAATATATATTGTTAGATGTAGGCAGGGTTTAAAAAACCGCCGGGGGCCCGGTTACCGCCACCCGGCGGTACGGCGGTTACCGGCGGTAACCGCGGTAACCGCGCAAAACCGCGACAAATTTACAAATCGAAATTAGAATTCAAAAATTCGGGCAAACCGCGCGGTTTGGCGCGGTTACCGCGCGGTTTGATGCGGTAACCGCGCGGTTTGGCGCGGTTACCGCGCGATGTGTAATGGGTCGCACAGTAACGGGCCGGCCCATTTTTTTTTCTTTTTCCAATTTTCAAATTTATTCTCCGTTTTGCTCTCAAATTTGAATAAATATTACTCTTTTTTGAGAAATTTCTTCACCATAAAACACTATAAATCAAGCACTACCTTCACCATTTTTTTGATTTTTTTTTTAAAAAATTTTTGAATTTGGACGAATTTTATTAAACCGTACCGCGCGGTACGGGTTACCGTACCCCCGCGGTACGGGCGGTAACCGCGGTAACCGCGCGGTTACCGGCGGTTTTAGTAACCCTGGATGTAGGTAACTTAGTAGATCTGTAGTATTTGTAGTTATTAGGTTTGTAGTTTTAAATGTTGTTGAGTAACATTGCAATAGAATATATTAAAATTTAGGTACGTTGCAAAGAAGATATTACACTGTAGTCGTTTATTATGTAAAATAACGGCCTAGTAATTAACTTTGCAGATATGTCCAGTAAACTTATATTTCAACTATACCATGGTCAAGGAAACGTCCGTTATGGGCCAACTGGGGTAGAACTGTCAGAATTTATTGTAACAGCAAGGGGAATTGATAGGCCAGCCGAGAGGAGTGTACCTTCTATAAAAAAATGGTTGATGCGGGGCTTGGGAGTTGATCCACAGACTAGTGACATTACAATCTATGTTGTAGTAAGTCGGGCAACAGAGGGTTTTTATTGGGAACTAATGCCGGTTCAAAACTCTGGGATGTGGAGATGGTATGTGGAGAATGCATTGCAACGTGGGTGGCCTCTAGCTATGGTTCCGTATGTTCATCCGAAGGATCCAAGTGTACAGATGAACATGGATGATGGCGAGGGGCCAAGTGCAGAAGTGAATGAGATTGAAGTGGATCAGGTCAATGCACCAGAGGAAGATGGAGTAGCTCCAGTAGTAGCTCCAGTAGGCATGCAACCTGGTGGAGTGGCTGACGAGGGGGAGACTGTGGGTGCCATTGTGGACGAAATGGAAAAAGAGGATCGTGACAACGAGCGTGTGGAGGAAGATGATTCGTCAGATGATGACGAGAACAATATTAATCCAGCTGAATGGGCTAGTGATGATTTTTCTGGTTTGGTCATCTCTGAAGGGGAAAATGTGAGATGGGAGTACAAGGAAAACGAGATTATCGAGGGAGCGAGGTATGGTAATGGAGAAGACATGAAGGAGGCGGTGAAGCATTATGCAGTGTCACTTCATAGGGAGTTTTGGGTTGCCAAGTCTAACCGGACACAATATGAAGTTAGGTGTGTTAATGAAAAAGATGGGTGTCCGTGGAGAGTGCACGCCTATAAGGGGAAATGGAAGGACTACTGGACAGCGTCGGTCGTTACGAAACATACTTGTTATCTACCTGGTGTTCAGAAATACCACAGGAACATTACATGTGCATTTGTTGCATCTGAGATGTATGCGCATGTCGTGGACAATCTGGCATATGAACCGAAGTCAATAATCCGACATATCGAACAGACATTCAAGTATACAATTAGCTATGCCAAGGCGTGGAGGGCCAAACAGAAAATAATAGAGATGAGATTTGGAACTTATGAAGCCTCATATGACAATTTGCCACGTCTGCTATCTGTTATCCAACAAAGAAACCCTGGGACCTCTTGTGCACTCAAGACATTCCCCTCAATTGAACATCCTGGCAAGACTGTGCTGCAAAGAGCGTTCTTAGCTCTACATGCATGCAAGATGGCATTCGTGCACTGTCGTCCAGTTCTTTGTATTGATGGCACATTTTTGACCGGGAAGTATCGGGGCCAGATACTAACAGCAATTGGGGTAGATGGGAACAATCAGGTATTACCGTTGGCATTTGCTTTTGTCGAGAGCGAGAACACCGACAGCTGGTACTGGTTCCTCCATCTGGTTAAGACAGAAGTTGTTGGTATGAGGCCCAATGTGTGTCTAATACATGACAGGCACGCCGGTATGCTTCGAGCGATAGAAGAGTTAAAGTTTGGGAGTATGGAAAGAGGATACCCTGGCCAGTGGGAAGATGTACAAAGCAGGTGGTGCATGCGTCATATGGGAGCTAATTTCTTCAAGCAATTTAAGAACAAGGAGTTGATGAACATGTTCAAGAGGCTATGCAATCAGAACCAGGAGAAAAAATTCAATGAGCTTTGGAAGAGATTAGATGAGTTGACAGGCAAATGTAGTGACCAGCGTGCAACAAGACCAGCGGCCGCTGTACCTGACCCTCCTCAAGCACTCGGAGCTCTCCCAACAGACAGTGTAACATTGGTTAGAAGAACTGGGGAGCAAATTCGAAAATTTTCTCAGTGGATTGAGAATGAGCCAAAAGAGAAATGGGCTAAGACTTATGACACAGGTGGTGCTAGATATGGTATAATGACAACAAATTTGGCGGAAGTTTACAACTGGGTGATGCGCGGTGTCCGTGGACTCCCACTAGTTGGTATAGTGGAGTTCATTTTACATGGGACATGCAAGTATTTCAGGGAGCGGTTCCAAGCAGTTTTTCCCTCTATGCCGAACAACAACATTTTATTTGGAACTTTCATGGAGAAAAAACTAGCGGAGTGGCGTGCAAAGGCCATGAAACATCGAGCTCTAGTGCAAGGTACCCAACAACACAGGTTTGAGGTACTCTGCCAAGACAAGGCAGGCAGGGGTATCTACCGCAAGAGAGTAAAGCAGGAGTGCGTTCTCAAAGACGACGGCACATGTCATTGCTCCTGTAGAAAGCCGACGCTGCTCCACAGGCCATGCACCCATGTCATTTCCGCGGCATCTGAGTGTGGCATCCAAGATGCAGTATATGTGTCACAATACTTCTCCAAGCAAGCAATATATCACACATGGAGTGGCGAGATTTTTGGCTTCGGTGTAGCTGGGGAGTTCACAAAGATTAACGATCCGATAATCTATATTCCTGACCCAACGAAACTCCGAGACAAGGCGGGACGGAGGAAGACTCGGCGCATCCGCAACGATATGGACGAGTCGGAGGCAGGCAGGGTGAAGCGGTGCAGCAAATGCGATGAACGTGGCCACACCTACAAGTATTGTCCTGAAGACAAGGAAAAACCAAGTGCGGCAGAGGCAGGTCTATCAGGATCAGCAGCAGATGGAGCTCGCCCTACGGGTGAAGGCACTACTTCAAGGCGACCCCGTCCTAGACGTTCTCGTGGAACGTCCGGTTACGTGGTGTAGTTCGTGTGTTGTATGTTGGCAAAAGGCTTTGCTTGTAATTTCGTTCGAACTTATCGATATGTTCGCATTGTGTTGTGTTGCGAACCACTTGTTAGACTTCCGCATGTAATGTCTTTATGTTTTACGGCTTGTAATTTTGTTTTATGTTATTTCATTCTCGTTACGTGCCTTTGTGTAACGAAAGTTATGTTCTCAATAATCTGCACTCTTGCATGTCTCTATAAGTATTCTTCCGTTTCAGATAACTTGTTTTTACAATTATATTATTACCTTCTTATTTACCCTAACATGTAACACGTTATTTGCAGAGATGGCACATCCTGAGTTGTTGGATCCGGCGATAGATCAGCGCCACCGGTCGTACCTTACTGCGGTGGAGGGGGCTCAGCTTGGGACGTTCCGTCCACGGTCGTCACGCGAGCGACTTTTGGTTCACGACTCCTTCGTCGAGAGGTATGGTTTTACTGTGTTCACGACACCGGGCTTACCTTACTACGGTGGAGGGGGCTTAGCAATGTGTTCATTTTAACGTCTGGTATTATTTCGCTTTCGCAGGTTGCGTGAGGCCGGTCTCTTACCGTTGGCTCGGCTAGTTGAGGCCGCCACCGGCGACGCTGACGTGACGAGACGTTGGGACCCGGACAGGTCCCTCCTAGCAGCGTTGGTCGACCGGTGGAGGCCGGAGACGCACACTTTTCACCTGCCGTGCGGTGAGGTAGCCCCTACCCTGCAGGATGTCTCGTACTTGTTGGGGCTACCGCTCGCGGGAGACGCTGTCGGGCCAGTTGACATGGGTGTGGACTGGAAGGACGAGCTGACGGCACGTTTCGCACCCGTGCAGCGCCTACCAGGTCTACCGCTCGAGCCGTTGCAGCAGCACCGCAACACCGGGCCTACGAAGAGGTGGCTGCTTCAGTTCACTGTAAGTTCTTTCTACCTAAACTGACGTGTATTATGTACGTAACTTGTAAAGTGCCTAACATTTCATCCAACGCTTGCAGGTTGACCAGCTACCGGAGGAGGCCGACGAGTACTCCTTCAGCCGTTGTTTGGAGGCGTACTTGTTGTGGCTTTTTGGGTGGGTGATGTTCTGTGGTAGTCACGGACACTCGGTCGACCGGGGTCTCGTGCACTACGCCAGGAGCATCGCCGACGCCGCGGTCGGTGAGGTGCCTCAGTGGAGTTGGGGCTCCGCGTTGCTGGCGGCTCAGTACCGTGGCCTCTGCGAGGCTTGTACCAGGACGGACCCTGGCGCGATCTTCGGTGGGTGCCCTCTCTTCATTTCTCTTTGGGCGGCTGAGAGGTTTGCGATCGGCCGCCCCCTTGTGGAGCACCACCCTTACGACGCGTCGCTGTACGAGAACAGACCGGCGGTCGACTACCCAACGATGGGTACTCTGTGGTGCCGGCGTCAGGTACGTCGCTAGTATTTGGTAATGTTGTCCTACTATTGTTAACTTCATCCTACGTCACACTGACCTTATTGTATTGCAGCGCCGATGGGCTCACGTGCAGGTTAGGCGGTCGTACGCGGAGTTTGTGATGGAGTTCGACCGCCTTCTGCCGACGGACGTAGTGTGGGAGCCCTACAGTGCCTTGCTTACCCACAGTCGGGCGCCGCTAGGCCTGTCCACACTCTGCACGAGGGACCAGGCGTACTGGATGACTACGGTTCCGATGGTGTTCGACATCTGTGTCGAGCCGCACGCACCTTACCGCGTGATGCGGCAGTTCGGCTTCCGTCAGTCCTTTCCAGTCCCGTTTCCGGCGGGCGTCACGGCTGCCGTTCACCGGTAAGCCGTTTTACTACGATTTAATATGTTGCATTAACATCGGGCTGTCCATAATAATTTGCTTTGTTTGTCGTTCGCCCTAATACAATACATTAATTTGCAGGTACTCGCGCAAGGGTCAGCACTCAGCTGGTCACTGGCCTGCCAAGTTGGGGCCTTTTCTCGACGACTGGTTGCTTGCTACCGAGGAGGTCGTGGACCACGCGGGAGAGCCACACACGGAGGAGGGGTATGAGGCGTACCTACGTTGGTACCAGCCACGCACCCGTACTAGAGTCACCTACGCTCCGACGGAGCAACAGGCCCACGCCGCGAGCGCCAGAGACCTCTACGCCAGGCACCGCGACCAGGACTTCGCTCGTGCGGTGAGTACCTTGCATCGCACCATCGTCTCATCATCCTTTCTGTTGGACAAAGGCTACGAATATTTACGTTGTAATTAACCGTGCAGGCCGTTGAGTGCAACAGGGTCGTCGTTGATGCTACAACGGCGATCCAACGGTTAGGCGCGGGGATTGAGGTGGGGGCAGACGAGCACCTGTCGACGTACACGCGGATACGGGACTCGATGCGCTCGGTTCTCCGTGCGCTGACCTGTCGTGCTGCCGACGTTGCTCAGGCAGACGCAGCACCACAGGTGCGTCCCCGACCGACTGCTCCTCGTCCAGCTGCGCACGTTCCTAGGCCGACACCCCCTCCCTTCGGAGGTACGTATATTCAAGGTCTATTTGTACATCATCAATCAATTGATACTCAATTTATGTGTAAGCTTACAAGTGTCGCGTCGTCGATGTGTAGGCTTCGCTCAGCCTGGGACGACGCCGGGCGCCCACTCCTGGCAGGCTGCGGGGTCATCGTCACAGGCAGGTGCGTCGGCCTCGCTGTCTACACAGTTTTGGCAGGACGCCGGGACTTCGTCACAGCCGGGCGGCACGTCTGTTGCGTCGGCCTCGCTGTCTGCGCAGTTCTGGCAGGACGCCGGGACTTCGTCTCAGCCGCCCGGCACGTCTTGGCAGGGTCCTACCGGGACTTCGTCCGAGCACGGGTGGGCTTCCGCCACGCACTTCGACCTTAGTGACTTCGACTTCCCGGACATTATCGGTCCCTCACAGCTTGGAGGCGCACCGCCGGTGCACACGCAGGAGCAGTCGCCCTCCACCCCACTCCCAGACCCTCGCGCTACCCGTGCTGTCCCACCGGATCGCTTCACGTACTCCCAGGACCACGTGCGAGCACAGGCCCGGAGGACCAAGCGGGGTCGCGGCGCGAGTCAGGGCCAGTAGAGCAGACATCTCTTTATTTTTCTTTACATTCTTGTACTATATGGTTGTAGACTGAATATGTTGTTGTTTATATTCGGGACTCGCATTCCTACACTTCGCTGTTACGTTTTCCAAAAACAGGAGTCCCTTTCGCCACATGGACGAGTACTTTCGGTCGAGCCGATGCAGCTTTCTTTATTCGCGTGCGATACGACTGCGGAATGGCTTCTCATGCCCTTACATGTCACATCAGCATATGTCCAATCTTACTTTCGGCGAGAATTCCGCCCTCTATAAGGGCGGAAGGCCTTACTCCGCCCATATATAGAGTGGCAGGGTGCTCATTTCAACCGGTCCAACCGAAGGAAAAAAAAGAGAGGTGACTAAGAAGGAGAAGAGCTGCGAAGCATTGTTGCTGTGCTTATTCGAGCGCAGGTTAGTACAATATTCCGACGTATGGTTATATTTTGTGTCGCATACTAGTGTAATTACCATGTATTTGAAATTTGTGAGTAGATTTGTAGCACTTAGATACGGACCCTAGTTTATTTGCGAGTAGATCTGTAGCACTGTTAGTAGTTATGTTGAAATTTGTGAGTAGATCTGTAGCACTTAGAAGTGTGAATAATTTTAGACTAGATTTGTTGTGCACACGTTTGGTTTGTAGTAGTACTATATTTGACCGTACAATGAGAAGTGTTAAGGGTGTTTACAATATTTTATAGTTGTATTTTTAAACTGTAGGATGCCAAGGCGTGGAAAAGCTACCAACTCAAGGTAACATAAATCGTTTTTGTGATATTATGTGTTATTCGTTGTGCATGAAATGAGGAATCCTAGATTAACGGGTTAGGGTGTTTCATTTATTGTTCACTTGTAGTCGCCCGAAGACTGGAAATGCCTTCAACCCATTGCCTTTGCCTAGCGGTGTTCCAGTGCCCATGTGCTGGTGCGGTGATCCTTGCAAGGTAGCCAAGTCCGATGAAGAGGAGACGTACATGCAGAGATACTGGATGTGTGCCAATTTTGAGTTTGAGCCAACACCTGAGATACGCCGCATTAACTTAATGGTGAGGAACTGATGTTTTGTAATGATTATTTGGTGTATGAAGTAGTCTTCAACAACTTATTTGGTTAGTAAACATTGCATTTGTTGTAGACCCCTCCACCGCTATGTGATTTTGAGCAGTGGATCGACACCGAGATCAAGCCGCAAAACAAGGAGCGTTTGGAGTACATGCGGCAATGGGATGCAGAGCGCAAGGAGAAGATAGAGCAGAGACGCAAGGAGGAGGCCGCAGAAAAAGAGCACAAGGCTGAGGCGGAAAGGAGGCGTGTTGCTGCGTACAGGGAGGAGCGGGAGCGGAAGCTTGAGCGTGCGCGGCGAGCGAAGGCAGCAATGGAGGAGAACCCCGATGCACAGAGGAAGGGAAAGTGGCCTCGTTGCACTCAGTAGTATGCACGAGTTGGTAGTTGTATGGTGTTAGGGTTTAGGCCGACCTTGTTTCGCTAAGTGGGTAGGAACGTGTTCCATCGGTTCGTGGGATCTCCATATCTATCCACTCAACGAATTTGCACACCCAACGATATGCCTATGTAACATGTTATCATTATGTACGATCAAGTTAGCGTTCTGCGTATTCAGAATTGGTACTAGAAATTGGAGCACATAAGTCATACCCGATCCATGTTGCCACATTGGAAGAATCCAAATGTGGCGCTGAGGCTGGCGCGGGCGGCTTCGGTGAGGCGCTGAGGCGAGAGAAGATAAGAGAGAGCGAGAGAGAGGGAGGCGTTTTTATTTGGAGCGGCTTTAGTGAGAACGGACACCACGGTTCCTTTCTTTTTAATATGGTATAGATACACTACAAATTTAGGTTTCTGCAAATTTTCGGAGCTATCCGAAAGATTTTCGGAATTCGAGAAGCAAAATAAGATTCTGTATATTTTTGGAGTTGTCCGAAAATATTTTTCGAAACTTTCGAAAATGATAGTGTAGTCATTAAGTTTATGAAATTTTTCGGAGTAGTTCTCTTTTGGAATTTTTGAAAAACGCGTGTAAACTCGGGAAGTTGCAGTGCAAATTTAAAATAAATAAAACCTAATTATCATATACTAATATTTTTTTACATGTCCTTATTTACTTCTCATCTTAATCTGATCTTGCTCGATGATCAGTTGCTTCTAGCTAGCTTTGGTTTGGTCATGGGACACGTATTTTTTCAGGAAGTTTCTTCTTTCTTTCTTTCGAACTCAACGTTGATCCATCTAGAAGATATGCACGTACACGTACACACACATACCGTACTGATGATGCACAGTCTGTTGCCACATGAGCTAACCAGGGTTTCAATTACCGCCGGGGCCGCGGTTACCGCGCCCCGGCGGTAAGCACGGTTACCGCACGGTAACCGCGGTAACCGTGACAAACCGCGACAAATCGTACAAAATTTATCAAAAATTCAAATTATTTTTCAATTTTATTTGAATTTGACGCGGTTACCGCGGTTTACCCCTTACCGTACCCCCGCGGTAAGCGCGGTAACCGCGGTAACCGCGCGGTTTACCGCAGTAATTGAAACCCTGGATGTTGCCGCCCTTGCAGAGGGCGGCAAGCCCTCGGCACACCGCGGCCCGTGCGCGCCGTCAAGACGCACACGGCGCCGTGTGCCACGTCATCTTACCGCCCTTTCAAAGAACTGTAGGATCTATTTCTGTAATTTTTTCCGGCGCTATAATATTTCTGTAAATATTAAAAAAAAAATCTAAAAACAAAAAAAATTCGAGCTGGCTGGGCTATAGGCGGCCAGGCCTGCCGCCCTCTGTAAGGGCGGCAAGGGGGTCCTGCCGCCCTTTGCCAGGGCGGCAAGAGGGCAGGAGGACGGCCGTCCCGCGCCGTCCACTGCGGCGTGTGCCACGTCGGCTTGCCGCCCTTGCGAAGGGCGGCAGGGTCTAGTTTTGCAAATTTTTTGGGCGCTATAATATTTCTGTAAATATTAAAAAAAAAAATCTAAAAACAAAAAAAATTCCTACTATCTAGTCCCTGAGTTATGGGCCTCTCGAGTAGCTCTCTCCCAGCCCATACTAGTAAAAACATAACAAGAAAAAAGTCCATACCGACCTCCTCGACTAGTCTGATACGTACCCCTCGACTATCAAAACAGATTTGTTTTGCCTCCCTGAGCGACCTAAATGGTGGTTTTATCTTACGCGATGTCTATGTGACACATTGACCTGATCTTCATTCAACATGATGCCTACGTATAGCTCCACCAATGGTAGCTCTAGCCTCTAGGAGCTTCACCCTGATAGCAGCCGGCGGCTTTGTAGTTTCTTTATCATTGGCTTGCAGGAGACGAAGGAAGAGAGAGAAAAGAGGGTTTTTTAACTGAAATTAAACTCTCTCAAATTCTTTTAACTTTTACAACAAAATTAACACTGTCATATTTATGAGCTTTTAGATAATTCAATTTTCTGTGAGATTACTTTCATTGAGACTTATTTTATTTTTTTCCGGTGTGTAATTATGTGGCGTGCAGTAAAAAAACGCTATTAAAACAATCGAGGAAATCGATTTGTACTGTTTTTAAAATATCAAGGGAGGTTTTATACCCGATTTTTTGGGGGTAAAAAGACTTAAAATCAAACTCTGCTCATGTTTAGGGAGATGATATAACTCCAAAAGAATCAACGTTGTACCATACATGGCCTGTTTGACCTTGGACGATTCTCAACTGTTCAGCCGATAGCACAACCAAAACTCAGATGGTTGCCGGCATGCAGCTAGGAAATCTCCACGAGCAAGCACAACAAATTGGTGACATCCGTCGTGTGGCTCTCCATTCACCTCGGCCTGTCGCGAGCTCCGACGACCATGCGCAACCACCGTCGTTTTCGCCATGTCCAAAGTTAGCGCGAGCTCGTATAAGAGATGCCACCGCCTCCTCCTCCTCCTAGTTGCTCCAATTTTTTAGACCAAATAAACCGGAGTACCGGACCCCTTCGCTGGTAGGGGACGTCGCATCGATCGATCCCGACGCCTTTGCGCGCGCAAACCATTCATTTGATATCGCGTGAATCGTCGGTGGTTGCATTGGGGCAATGAGCAAAGGCGCGATCATCGGCGCGTCGACCGTGCTGGTGGTGGCGGTGGTGGCGGCGGTGTGCGTGGTGTCGTTCAAGAACGGCGCGAGCAATGGCAAAGAGGACGGCGAGCTGTCGACGTCGGTGAAGTCGATCAAATCGTTCTGCCAGCCGGTGGACTACCGGGAGACGTGCGAGAGCACGCTGGAGCAGACGGCGGGCAACGCGACGAACCCGACGGACCTCGCCAAGGCCATCTTCAAGGCGACGTCGGAGCGGATCGAGAAGGCGGTGAGGGAGTCCACCGTGCTCAACGACCTCAAGAACGACCCGCGCACGTCCGACGCGCTCAAGGACTGCGAGGAGCTGCTCGACTACGCCATTGATGACCTCAAGACGACGTTCGAGAAACTGGGCGGGTTCGAGTTGAGCAACTTCAAGCACGCCGTCGACGACGTCAAGACGTGGCTCAGCTCGGCGCTGACGTACCAGGAAACATGCCTCGACGGGTTCGAGAACTCGACGTCAACGGAGGCGTCGGAGAAGATGAGCAACGCGCTCAGGAGCTCGCAGGAGCTGACGGAGAACATCCTGGCCCTCGTGGACCAGTTCGCCGACACGCTGGCGAACCTGGACATCACCGGCTTCAGCCGCCGGCTGCTCGGCGACGACGGCGTGCCCGTGTGGATGCCCGACGCGAAGCGCCGGCTGCTGGAGGCGTCCCCCGGCGCCAAGGAGTTCAAGCCGGACGTGACGGTGGCGGCGGACGGCAGCGGCGACTTCAAGACCATCAAAGAGGCGCTGGCCAAGGTGCCCGTCAAGAGCACGGCGACGTACGTGATGTACGTGAAGGCCGGGACGTACAAGGAGTATGTGTCGGTGGCGCGCAACGTGACCAACCTGGTGATGATCGGCGACGGCGCCACCAAGACCATCATCACGGGCAACAAGAGCTTCATGCTCAACATCACCACCAAGGACACGGCAACCATGGAGGCGATCGGCAACGGCTTCTTCATGCGCGGCATCGGCGTGGAGAACACGGCCGGGGCCAAGAACCACCAGGCGGTGGCGCTCCGTGTGCAGAGCGACCAGTCCGCGTTCTACGAGTGCCAGTTCGACGGATACCAGGACACGCTCTACACCCACACAAGCAGGCAGTACTACCGCGACTGCACCATCACCGGCACCATCGACTTCATCTTCGGCAACGCGCAGGTGGTGCTCCAGAACTGCCGCATCCAGGTGCGCCGCTGCATGGACAACCAGCAGAACATTGTCACGGCGCAGGGCCGCAAGGAGAAGCACTCCGCCGGCGGCACGGTGATCCACAACTGCACCATCGAGCCGCACGAGGATTTCAAGGCCGACGCCGCCAAGTTCAAGACGTTCCTCGGCCGGCCGTGGAAGGAGTACTCGCGCACGCTCTACATCCAGTCCGACATCGGCGGGTTCATCGACCCGCAGGGGTGGCTGCCGTGGCTCGGCGACTTCGGCCTCAACACCTGCTACTACGCTGAGGTGGAGAACCGCGGCGCCGGCGCCGACATGAGCAAGCGCGCCAAGTGGAGGGGGGTCAAGACGGTCACGTACCAGCAGGCGCAGCAGAAGTACACCGTCGAGAGGTTCATCCAGGGCCAAACATGGCTCCCCAAGTTCGGCGTGCCGTTCATCCCCGGCCTGCTGCCGCAGGAGCAGTCCGGCAGGATACACTGATCGATCATCTCATCGGACTATCCCATTATATAGCGGCTTTGTTTGCATCGTGTTGTTGCCATCAACTCCTGTGATCTATGGCGTTTTCTGCTGTACTCTATACGTGAAATGCATTGTGTTTCTCGATCCGTAGAATTTGTGTACGCATGGTACATACTTACTACTACTTATATTTACGTGTTGTATGGGCTGTTACGAATCGATTATTGTATGTACTGATCGACAAATGTTGAAACTAATAGAAAGGTTTGACAGAGTAAATTACTAGTACCAGTACTTCTGTTTCTGAAATGCGGTCAAACTTTTGCTAATTATAATGCTAGAGATGAACTGTAAACTGCAAGTTCTACGTACTAGCTGCTAAAGCTGCTGACCTGCAGTTGTGTTGGACTCAGCTCCGTTAATTAATATTAGGAATTCCAGTTGTTCAGTAGAGTTTAAATTAAGATAACTATTTGATGACATTAAAATTTTCTGAAGGAAACTACATATCGGTCGTCCGATTTCTTAAAAAAAAATTGAATGGTCAAATGACTACTGAGTAAAACATTAAGTTATACATGATAAAAAAAACCAACCATTCAAACATTTAAAAATTTTGTGAAAAACATAGTGAAAACACACGTTAAAACATATCGCTATCACATATAAAACAATAAGTTTTATCAGTTTGAAACATATGTTTTTTATTAGAATATAATTATGTGATATCTTGTTATAAAGATTTAATTACGATGAATATAATGATGTGATCTGATAAATAGTTTAGGAGAAAAAATATTTTAAATGTTGCTAGATGCATATATGCATAGATAAAGTGAACGGAGAGCAAGATAATAGAAAACAGGTGATTGCATAAGAGCCCGATTGCTTGGTAGACCAATCCGAAGCATTCTCCAAGTTTACTTGATTCGAAAAGATCATATCTAGTGATAAAATTACGAGTGAGTAATAAATATCGTGGTCAGATAGATTTGAAAAGTAATACTTCTAATCCCTTATATTATGGATAACTTTTTAACCCTAAGATCTATAATATTTGTGAATGGAGAGATTACTTGGCTTGCTGTTTGGTTTGGTCGTAGTTGTCTTTTTCGAAAGGCGGGAAAGCCAGGATTTAAATAGATGGTTCGAACCAAATTTGGGTTGGTGGGTATCCTGATTGTTGTTGTGTTCTTTCCAGAACGAAGTGTCGGTTCAACGATAGTTATGTGGGGCTGGCAAATGAGAAGTATCTATATATTAGTTGGCAGATTTTTTTTTTTAAAATCACTTATTTTGTCAATGTTCATTGCATGAGGCATATTCTTTTTTACGATTACACAACAGACACATACGCACACATATCATTACACACGCAACACTGCACTCTCATACCTCTGCAAATACACCCTCTTACCTATATTCTAAGAGACGAAAATTAGCGACACATTCCTGATCTCACTATTATTATAGGTATTTAGTCCTACCAAATGAATTAAGTTGTAGTTTTCTAAAATTATTCATTATTATTATAGTAATTTTAAAAATCACTAGTTTAAATTGCACTAACCAATAATTTTAACAAAACAATCATAGTTTTTTTTATAAAATTTGCTTGTTAATTTGGATATGCAAAAGTTTAGAATGTGCTGCAAAGGACAGGTCACATATTCACACCTGTTCTAAGGTGTGGACACGTGACTTGAGATGGAGGATGGTGTGGCATGGTTGGTGTGTGACAGTATTTAAAAAGAGTGAAATGCATTTTGAAAGTTTGGATGCAACAAATGGATTAGACCACACGGAAACATCATTTGTATATTGTATTAGTATGAAAACTACTTTTTTTCCCTAACTAGTACAGAAAGGAAGGTGTATTTGTACCTTGAGGGGACGTGCCGTCTGTTTTTACATATCGTCTAAAATGTCATAAAATTTTGAGAAAAATAACAAAAATGATAAATATTTGTGACATATCACTTCATAAACATACAAATCTAAATTCGACTTACACTGCATAGTCAAATTTATTATTATTTTTACTTATATAATTGAATTTAAACTTACATGTTTATAATGATATATCACATATTTTATCTATTTTATTTATTTTTTTATTTTTTGATGATTTTAGATGGCATGCATAAAACAAGTGGACGAGAGACAAAAAAAAAAATTCCACCTCTCTAGTGTAGTACATTCTAGGTAGAAATGATGTCAACCAATTGTTAGCGATACAATACTGAATTTCGGCGGCCTCACCTGACTGATTACTGATATGCTATCTAATCCTCATTTTCTGTCTGAAAAAGAGTGCAATACAATTAGTGCAGATCAGGTCATTTGTATTGGACGAAAATCCTCATCTGTATCGACATACGACTTGATCATAGATTATTGATAAGTGATGTGAAAACTCATCTGTGTCGGACCGGCAACCGTCACTGAAAGCAGTCGGCCTAAATAAAAGTCCGTCACAGATGAGAGATGGGTGGAAATCTGTGTCGACGAAATGCTTGATCACGGATTATTGATCAGTGATATAAAAACTCATCTTTGTCAGCTATCACCGATAACAGTCTTTTTTATCAGGCCTAAATAAAATTCCGTCTCGGATAAGAGACGGGTGATAGTTACTGCTCATCACGGATGGGAATTTACAATTTTTGAATTTTAAATGCATAAAATATCCTTAAAAATATTCTAAATATTGGTAGGTGTTAACACAAAAATTTTGGTAAGCCCCGAAATCATTATCGGCCTAAAGTCAGTATCGGCCTCAGAGTTCTGAAATTGGCCGATGAAAATTATCAGTCGCCAGCAGTCGGATTCTTAGTGTATTCGGTTAAGGAAATTAATCAATTAAAAGAAACTTATCCAGAAGAGGCCGAGTTCAAGAAAGATACGGCATAGTAATTTATCTATTAATTAGGCAGAGTCAGTTAGTCTCCTTTTTATTTTTAGGAAAGATTGTTTAGAGTACAACCAGGACTTGTATCTTTTACTTTATCTTTAGGAAAGTTTATGTCGTATCCAATAAGAACTAGTATCTGGATATAAATACGTACACCCTGAGTCCTTGTAATTTATCTCTTAATCAATACAACATTCGGCGCATTACCACCCTAATTTACTCCCGACGAGTTTTTAGTTTTTAGCATGGGCTACATCGGTTAAGTCCGACCTCTGGCGAGAAGTAAGTTCTGTCATCTTTGCTTGCGTCGGCGTGGCTAGGACTTCTTCGGTTCGGTCCGATATTCTAATCGGATCGAAGCAAGCATTGCCTATCTGGTATATCGTCTCTACTTTCGATCGCATTATTATTTAGTTTTACATCGGCTTAGTTAGGACTTCCTCGGTTTAGTATGACATTTTGATCAAGTTGATGTTTTTCTAAACATGATGCTATTTTAAGATAGATTTGATATGTCCATCACATTAGCATAGATCTATCGACTTATCTAGTTTATTTGATCAGATGTAATCTAGAACTGTCTCGGTTGGGTTTGATCTTCTATATTATTGTTGATAATCTAAGTCTTGCTAAGTTTACAGATTTGTGTTATGTTTTATTGGAGTGCTAGCCGAAAAATTATCTTTATATCGAACTTTTAGTCGATGTATGCTTTAACCAGCAAGCCTACATTTAATATTCCGCATCAATATCGACCGATTGTCTCATTGGACACCTAATTCATCTTATTATCATCGTCCGATTGGATTGTTTGTTCAAGTTCTTCCATTGTCTTTATCTAAGCCTCAGAATTTACATCGGATATAGCCGATTGTTCAAAAACCGTATCGACATCGGCTGGCTTCACTACATCATATCGGCTTATTATCCGATTGACTTTTTGACCTTATACAGTCTATCCATCTATCTTGTTAGTTGCAGGATCAAATTAACTGGAACGCCCTGAACCCAATTGATAGGACCGGCACTGGAGCTAAGCAGATCTCCTAGGCCTTCGTGTGTCACGACGAAATTTTACGTCAACAATAGGGTATTCCAACCATGATCATAGATCACTAGCCAGAAATTCATGAGTTTTCAAGTGACATATGCATGCATGTCATATATATGGGATTCGAACCTAAAATCTCTCAACACATGTAAACCAATCTTACCATCTCACCTATAAACCACACGTTGATAGCTCTTTAAATGTTATTCTTTTAACTGTTCTTGTCCAAATATGAAACACAAATTTGAAACTCTAGATGACTTCAAATTAGAACACTTTCAACTACAAAGCTGCAGATCTCATTGGGCTTTACAACTTTAGTATAGGGTATTTCTCCATCCAAGGTTGTTTGAAAATTTTAAAAAATATTTTGCAAATAGATCACATCACTTATAACACATATTCGGGGATAAAAAAAATCTCAAATGAAAATATTGTCAACTAAAAAATTGTAGATCTCAACAAAACCTTTGACTTTGATATAGGTCATGTCTCCATCTAAGATTATTTGAAAAATTTAAAATCATGTTTTTCAAAATAGATCTCACCACTTATAATGCATATTCAGGTATGTAAAATATCTCAAATTAAAATGTTGTCAGTTTTAAAGTTATAGATCTCGTTGAGATCTACAACTTTCATATAGGGTTTGTCTCTATATGAGTTAGTTTGAAAAATTCAAAAATTTAAATTTTTCCTCCTCCATGACGACTCATAACTAATGTTATCCGTGAATGGTGATAATTACGACCCATCACGGATGAGTGCTCTCATCTTTGACGGGCCATCTCATTAAACCCGTCACGGATGACATGTTATCTGTGACGAGGCATGGTAATTATCCGTTATAGGTCATGCGTGACGTGTTACAACTATGTCCCAACAAAGATGACCTTATATTACTGATGGGTCATCACCAGTAGTTATATCTTTAAACGGGATATTTTTTGAACCGTTAGAGATGAGTCATCCCGTCACGAATGGTTCGTCAGAAATGTTCGGATCTGTACTAGGGGAAGCAAAAGACAGTGAGCTGTTCCAAAGCAGAGTACTTCATAGATAGTAGCTTCCGAGCTCCTTATCTTTTATTAGCATGATTTTATTCCCACGCAAAACCAACAGGTACAGGTAGATGCTAGATAGATACATAACATAGCCGGCGTTGACAGCATCATGTCAAACAAAACCACTCTCTGACAGCAAACAAACCACACACCAAGCTTCTCTCTGCTCACTTCTCACTCACTGCTTGGAAGCAGCTTTATTTCGATCATACACACTCGCAAAGATCAAATATTATCATACGTATTTTGGGGCATTGGCATGATGGTGAGTATGATGACGGTTTAGTTGTAAGCGTCCGGGTTGGCGATGAGGTAGGCTTCGGCGGTCTTGAAGATTGCAGTGAGGGACTCCTTGGCCTTGGTGATCTCGTCCTTCACCTCCACGCCCGGGAGGAGTTTGTAGGTGGACTCCACCTTCACGACGCTCCCGCCGTTGGGCGCTGGCTCAACCTTGATGTGCGACGTCGCCGTCTCGATCGCCTTGCCGATCCCGCCGCCCTCCACCAGCGTCGACTTGCACTCGCACTTGTCCACGTCCAGGAACTCCAGCCTCTCCTTCATGTGGCTGAATGGCATGGCTGCAGCAAGAACGGCAGAGGAATGTCACGAACGCCTCAGCCCTCCCTCAGGGGATGGATTGGGCTGGTGGATGGTAGTGTAGAATACCTGAGGTGAAGTTGAACTGCCTGACGCTGCCGACGCTGCCGTCGCCGTCGACGGGGTGGGCGCTGGCGACGATGTGGGAGGCGATCTTGGGGGCAAGGGTGTGCCAGTCCATAACGGCGGCGCGGAACAGGCGCGGCGCGGCCACCGGCGACTCGATCTCGTGGGTCCAGCTGTTGGTGGATGCCATTGCCGTGACGAGCAGCTGCAAATGCAAATGCAGAGATGATCCGAGCTAAGAGATCACTTGCTTTGCCGCTGCTGCTCTGCTTGGATGGATGCCGGAGAGAGTGGCAGCGAGCGGTTTAAATAGGTGGCGCCAAGCCAAAGGCGGGGGTTGGTGAGCCCTGGCCTGAAGGGGTCTGGTGAGTGGTGGTGAAGTGACCAGCACCGGCCGGCGCCGCCCATCGCCGGGTCTTTCAAATTGGATGGCGCCGACGGTTCATTTAGTTCTTTACTAGACCGGGGGTTGAAAGGACACGTCAGGTCCCAGTTAGCATGTCGTTTTTGTCAATTTTTAGTTGAAGGCGAAGAAAGTTTGGCCGGGTTGGCTGCATGGTCGTTGTAGTCAAAGTGATGTAGTGATCGCCATCTAGATCATGGACTACTTGTTGCCTTGTTGGGTTGGTGTGATCAAAGTGATACACTAGTGATTACCAATCTGGATCATGGACTAGTTATTGGGTTGGTGTGATAAAAAAGGCAGGCCTTAACACTTGGGAGAACTCGTCAGAATAAGTAGTTAACATAATTCACGCACCTTCTCCAGGTAAACCACGGAATATGAGCTTTTAGCTCGGTCTTAATGCCGTGTTGTGGTAAAAGGTGAAGGCAGGGGAGAAACCCCGAGGTAAAATTCAGATGATGCTTCGCCTCGTCAAAATTCTGCGCGACCCATCGGGGTAGCTTAGTCATACAAACCTGACTACGGAGTAATCAAGTTTGAATATAAAACAACACATCATAAGAATGCGCAACCTTTCGGGGTTGCTTAGTCTTAGTGTTTTCTATTCAGCGTCGTCATCACTTGTTTGAGACGTATCAGCATCTTCACCATACACCGTTTCATCAATTTCATCATCTTCCTCCTCTTCATCAGACTGAGCAGCCGCTGAATCCTGCATCTCCTCTGATGGAAGCTCAGATACATCATTTGGATCCTTGTCGATCTGTGAAAGTGAAGTACGCACATGATCATTAAATCATTAACTTATACACTATAAGAATATCGACTTATTTCCCAGTATTATTAATGGTTAAAACCTGAGCCACGAGCAATCGAAGACGACCAGAAAGTTTCAGCAAATCTTCAGCTGCTTTGTATCTTTCCGCGCACATCTGCAAACGAAAAATGGTTTATTTCAATCTCTTCAACTTTGGTTTTGTTTGTTTCGCATGGTAAACTCATAGTTGTAATAGTTCATTTCAACCTCTATAATTTTTTGTTTTGTATGTTTGACATGGTAAGCTCATAGTTGTGGTGGTTCAGTTCGACCTTTGAATTTTCAGTTCTTTTTATTTGACGTAGTAAAAACACAGTTGTAGTCTCAGTTTTTCCAAGTAATATTGATCAAAATCTGGCCATGTTTTTAAAATCGGGAAGTGTTTCATTTGTAAATACTGGGCATGCAAATCTACCTCAGGTCATACTTTAGTAAATTTATTATAACTTTGGGCAGCCAAATTGACAAACGGAGATTTGACATAACAGAAATTGGCCAGCATTGGTGGGGGCAACTTGATCAAATCAGACATGGTACATAAAATAGATATAATCTATAATTTACTAGCACTGCATAGCATGACATCTTCCCAATCTATCTACACGGCATGCTTATTTCTTTAACTTTCTATATGCTTCTTTGCTCAATACTGCACATGACTTTATAATTGCTGTTATGAAGTGTCAATACAACATTGTTTGAGTTGTCAGGAGATCTCTAAAATGAGAATCCATTGTTCAATGAGGAATTGAGAACTCTCTACCTGAGTTATCAAATCAACATCAAATAAATGATCAATCATGGGAAAACAACTACATTAACATCCAGTAGCATGGATCAAATTGCTCAGATCGTGAGTTTGCAAGTTCTCGTCAAAGGTGAGTTCTTGCCATCATTGTTACTTGTACTTTTATCAAAAAAAAGGTCATGAAACTATATTCGGAACTACCCTGTCTGCATTGGTGGTCTTTAAATTAGATTCAGAATATGTTATCCACATTCTGCAGTCATCCAAGGCAATAGTTGCTAATAGCTTAACCCCCCAACTCCACTACAACATAGCACGATGATAACCACAACAAAAACATGTTTCAAATAATCGGCATAGCACACAAGAGAAAGTACTGGTAACACATATAATACCTTCTCGAGGTCGCTAATTATTTTTGTAGATTTCTCAAAGGGGATAAAACGGCCATGGATAATTAATAAGCAGGATATCCACCGCAAAACAACCTCTGCACTACCAGATCTGTAGAGAATAAACCAGCAATCAGTAAACAAGGATAAAAATGAATGAAAATGCACTGTGGGGGAACAGACATGGGAAAAGAGCCATGGACACCTTGTTTTCCATGAAGATACTAATTTTTCTAAAAGTTTGCAAGCATCTCCAGGCTTCAAGGATCTTAGATGTGCTCGAATCTGTTGAACCATATCAATGAATTAGGTTTCATCAGTTGCATATACTTTGTATAATGTGCAAACATGCAAACAGTTATATGCTGGAAGTACAGAACATTTGACTGAAATTCAGTTCTCAGAAACCTTCTTGTTGGGTACATTAGCATCGATTTTACTGCTGCTGCCAAATAGATCAGAGAAAATATTAGTGGGTATGCTAGGATGGCCTTCCATGCTCTGATCTACTCTAGAATCAATAGCTCCACACTTCCGCATCATGTCTTCGATGCATACACTGTCATCTTCAATTCTTTGCACAGGAGCTAGACAAGAAAAAGGGTTTTCGAGCAAATAGATCAAGAGGTTAGCAAATATTGAAAAGTGAAGATTAATTTAACAGGCATACATGCAGATATAACAAAACCTGTTTTTACTGTTAAACTATAGTTAAACCTATAACGACTGAAAGACTAGAATTGCTCATAGCAGTTGTTACATCCTTGCCACGAAAAACACGAGGGTATAGGCCCCTGCAATGAATTGCTCACACAGAGTTAAAAGTCTCTAGAGAAAGATCATATGGACACATTATGTCACTTATCTTCCTTTGAGATGGAGTTGGAGGTGATGGTGTGCTCTACATCCACTCCCCACTCCATAAAACATGTCGGTTGTTTGCAGGATCTTTTGTAAATGACAGGGTTATTTTGCATTTGTATACATTAGTGGTACATTGATCTCATGCACTCATGTATATAATTATTATAATGGATTTTAATAATAATAATTTGCATTTGTAACTTAAGATGTTATAGTATATTTGTTTGAAGTTTGCCCAAACGTGTGGAAGCACACATATATACTATACAAACTTATGTGGTTCCACTAGCTAACTGTCAGTTATATACCAGTTCGTGCCTACACTGCCATGAGAACATAAGCATTATGACTACTGAAGATGCTACCAACAGATGATTTACCTCTTTTCTCAATCAATTTTGTAGCAGTACTATGGTCACTATGAAGTGCAGACTTGATGTCACCACTGGATTCTGTTGCGCTATGTTTCCTTTTCTTTTCCTGCGTATGGAGCTGTGGGAGAGGAAGGATTGCATCTTCTGCATTAGCACGGTCTAGAGCCGTTATAATTCCTACAAGAAAACAATTGAGATTTAGCCAGTAGCCATTGACAATAGTTGAGCGTTTGGCAATGGAGGCAAGGGACCAAACAGAAGTGCAGGATTATGCATATATCTATAGATACCAGCAGTACACCTTGCTTTTTAGCAGATTGGCCTTTCTGAGGCTTTGTGGGTTGAATCATGGGTAAGAGAACTCCATCATCAGATACCCCCAAACTAATATCCATGCCATAACGAACCAACAGTTTGTCAAAAGACGGCTTCACCACAGATCCATAAGCCAGCAGAACATGTGCAGAATCAGGTCCATCAATTCCTTGTAGTTTTGCAGCAAATATCGCATAGCCTTGCTTAGATCTTAAAAGAGAGGAATCAGGCAATGAAATTTTAGTGGGCTTCTTATTACGCAGGTCATCCATATTAGTCCCGGACCAAAAATAGCAGACACCAATCTCAGAAATAGCCAACACATGAATTTCTCCTTCGGTATCATTAGTGTCTGAACATTTACAATCCACAAAGATCGCCGGTTGCTCCATAGAGAGTATACAGCTTGAGCTCTGAGTTTTACCACTACCCAACTTCCAAATGGCAACATAGCGTTCCCCAACTCCAGATGATAGAACATATTGGCTATCACCACTAAAAACCATGCTCCTCACAGCCACCTAAAAAATGTTAATTTTAGGGTAGCCAATAGCAGAAGGTGAACATTTAGGAAAAAATAATACGAGCAGAAAGATAAACAATCTCAGAAGTAGAACATGCTTAAAGGACAAAGAAGCAAAGGCACTCACTGGATGGCCGGAGAATTTTTGAATCTTCTTGTTGTCAGAAGCATCAAAGGTCCTCAACTGGCCAGCAGCTGTTGCTAAAATCTCTCCATCTAATAAAATGAAGCAAAAGCATCATGTATTACTTTGAAGTTTGAGCTAGGGTGGACATGGATCAGATAGAGACTAGATGCAAGCGCAACATACTCATATGCATGTTTTATTACAGCACAAGATATATAGCAAGATAGATAGATCCTACAAAGGCCTAAGCAAACTACACAGATGATTAAAATACAAATATCAGCAAAGAGAATATTTTATACATACATCTTATTAATTGATGAATAAAGATTTTAAGTTTCAAATTCATGCAAAGAGCTAAATCCATTCCATAATCAATACACCATATTTCAAGGAAGATCCCTGGACATTTTTTGTATTGAATTTGTGTTTCTGACAGGTATACCTCTGTTACATTTCCATCTCTACTTTGAGAAGAACATTAATATTACATGTTAAAAAGGGAACACAACTCCTAGACCATAAATTAGCCAACGGTAGGGCATCAACACAACAGCATGGTGAAATAAGTTGAAAATATTATTCATTACAAGAGGTTACAGAAAACACTCAACACTTCAACTATTATTAGTCTGTCAGGGCAATCAAATAATAGTTGACAAATATTAAAGAAGACAGTTTAATCTCCTAGAACATCAATATAGGTAAACCAAATGAACAACAGGCACATGGGAAGTAAAGTAGTGTGTGCATAGCTAGCAAATGGGGAGTTTAATGGGGTGAAACCAGACATAAAACCTAGCAGCCTAATTTCATGGGCATACCTGGTGACACAGCTAATGCAGAAATTGCTTTCGATGAAGATTTAAATTTCTCTACAACAGAGCCATCTGAGGCATCGATCCTACAGACCATGCCATCAGTGCCTGCGGTATACAAACTCCGCCCATGCTTCGAGTATGCTACAGCTGTGACACCCCTGAACACATAAAACAAGCCCTCCAACGTAAGAGAACACATCTAGCTCAAGCTTGCAGAGATTAACATAGAAATTCCAAACATGGTCAAACCTACAATCACGTATTCAATGAGCTTGGCAATGTATCTACTATCTGGCCCTTTCTAATGATTCTAATATAGCGTTACAAATATTTTCTATTGAATTATAGTTTAGCAAATGAAGCCACGAGTTTCCATGGAAGCACCAAACGTACCCAGGGTGGCAATCAGTGATCCTCCACTTCCACTGCCCTGCGGCGACATCAAGTGCAAGGACATCCCCACTGCCTGTACCAAGCACGAGCAGCGAACTGCCTGCCTTCCGCTTCTTCTGCTAGGCAAAAACACGAGCACACGATAGGCACACGGTACCACAACACCAACCGTAGAAGCTCGAAAATTCGGGCATGCTCACCTTGCTCGATAGCTGTACCCACTTCATGCAGGTGTAGTCCAGCGCGAGGTGACCGCGCTTCGCCCCGGAGGGCGCGCCGCCGCCCACCTCCACCGGCGGGATGTCAGCAAACTCAGTCTGCAGGTGGCCGCGCACGGCGTCCCATACCTGCGATAGAGGTGGAAAAGGATCGAGTTAGCCCACCATGGCACATCAGTAACCGTGCAGCTCCCGGGCGGGTGGAGGATGGGCGGAAGCTTCGAGCTCCATGCCTTGATGCGGCCGTCGCCAGAGGAGAGGGCGAGGAAGTCCGCGGCGGGGCTGAAGGAGGTGAGCAGGTCGCGGATGGCGGCAGCCGCGGGCGCCATGGCCGCCGGCGCGCGCGCGGCGGCGGCGGGAGAGGGGGAGAGGAGAGGGTTTACGTGGCGGCGCGGCGAAAGGTTTTGCTTGTTCTGCCCTCCCGTGTCCGGTCGGTCGGTCGGTCGGTTTCGTTTTGTAGCCCGCATCGGACGGCTGAGATGAGCCCGAGAGGAAGCTAGGGTTTTTCGCCCAAACCATTTCCCGTCTCGACTCTCGAGTGCGAGTCGCCGAACACGCACGCATTTTTGCCGCACGCCCGCACAGCTCCGCTCGCCGCCGCCGAGGATGGAGTCCAACGCCGAGAAGCTTCATGGTCTCACCATCACCTCCCTGGATGAGGAAGACGACGAGCCCGAACTGCCCCACCGGTCCCCATCCGCCAGCGGCGGCGGCGGCGGAGGCGGCGGCCCGGGCTACGAGGACGAGGACGACGAGGAGGAGGACGAGGAAGAGGCGGAGGTGACGCTTGGTTTCCTGGAGAAGCCGAAGCTCCCAGGCCTCCTCCTCCGCCACCTGTTCCCTAGCAAGGCCGGAGGCATCCCGGTGCGTACGGATTGCACGCTGTTTTGATAAACTTCACTCGCTAAATTGGTACAACTCGACCAGGTGTTGATGTGAGGTTTGTGTGAATTGTTGCATTGCAGGCGTGGTTGGATCCTGTGAACTTGCCATCGGGGAACTCGCGTTGCTGCGGCTTCTGCGGCGAGCCCCTGCAGTTCGTCCTCCAGGTGTTTTGCTTTGTGGATAGTGCATTTGTAGCTGACTACTTGTTGTTTGGGTGTGAAATCAATCACAAGTAGGATTCAATTTTGTGCAGATATATGCACCAATTGAGGACAATGCGGCATCATTTCACCGCACTCTATTCATGTTCATGTGCCCGTCAATGGCATGCTTACTCCGAGACCAGCACGACCAGTGGAAACATAGACAAGGCAACCCTTGTAGAAGGTGAATCGAAGTTCTACAGCTGTTTTGCTGATGGCCTTTTGTTGCTCTGATTTTGACTGCTTTGGGTTACAGCGTGAAGGTTTTCCGGTGCCAGCTTCCTCGTAGTAATGCCTTCTACTCAAGTGAACCACCAAAGCACAATGGTTCTGACAAGCCACTATGTCCGGGAGGTAGTTTTCTTTTTCTTTTGCATTGCAGCTTGGCATTCCTTTCCATGTTTTGGTATTTTTCTTAATGATTCTAAGTATCAAATTATATGTTTCCTGCATTATGTGATTACTGGGGGAATGTGGATCATCGGTCCTCACTTATCTAGCTGTTGTATAAATATCTGATTGATAATGATTTGTAACTTCCTTGATCAAATCTTTCATGTGATGAATTCTTAAAGCTTCATTCTCATTATTTTTTTCTACTGTTGCAAAAACTTTTCTCAGCATGTCAGCTACTGCCTACATTGTTTTCTAAAGTTAATAAGCATTTCTTCTGTTTTTTCCCTGCTTTTTTCTGGTCTAGATAATCATTCTGTTCATTTGCAGAGACCCTGTGTAAGATTTATGTGTTATGCTAGTTGCTGATTTTTCTTGTGTGACATGCTTTTGTAGGCAACAGTTTTCTTTTTCAGCCTTGTTAAACTGTTTTAACTTTTATTAATATGTGGCCATTTTGCATGGTTGAACTCTTTGTGTTAATTGATAGTCAAATAATATAGATTCCTTTCAATTATTCAACTATGTTGTCAGCTCCTGTCTGCCATTGGTGTGGTACATGGAAAGGTGATAAAATCTGTGGTAGTTGCAAGAAAGCACGCTACTGCTCTGAGAAGCATCAGGTGTTTATAAGTCATTTTCCCGCTATTCTTAATCTATATATGCCTTAAAGCATGCTTTGGTGAACTATGTTATTTTTCTATTTGTCAGACACTGCACTGGCGCTCTGGCCATAAGAGTGATTGCCTACAGTTAATCTGTTCTTCTGAAGCTTCAAGCTCTATTATGCCTGCTGTAGGAAAAGGTGATTGTATTTGAGTGCTTGATAAGCTTGTAAACATTGAATCATATCTCATTTTTATAGTTTCTTCTCTTTGCAGTTCCTGCTAGCAAATCTTGGCCAGAATATGAGATTGCAATCGACTATGAGGGTGCTTTCGATTCTGACAGTTGTGATGAGAGTAACTCAAAGTCCTTGGTGATGCAAAGACCTGGTAAACCAGATGATATGACGCAGTCATGGATGGATCAATTTGAGGTTTTAAGCCTACATCCTCTCTTTTCTTTGCTTATCTGTTCATCATTGTTTTTGTTAACCACTATTATTTTTATAGGCTGATGCTGACAACAAATGCTGGGCGTCTTTTCAAGAGCGGGTCTCAAGAGCACCAAAGCAAGTATTGAGGTGAGATTGCATAAGTTGCATGGATTCTTTTTTATATTTGGTGGTATACTGACCAGCCTTTGGCTTGTCAGAATAGTAGCATTGTGTAGTTAATGTTTTAATTAACCTTTTTTTTAGTGCCCTTGCATATTTTTTCTCAAAATATTATGTTACAGGAACTTGTATAGACTTAATTAAATTGTGCAGATACTGTCGAGAAGAAAATGCCAAACCTCTGTGGGCGTTATCTGCTGGTTGTCCATCAAATGCCGATATCCCATCATGTAGCTACTGTAGAGATCCACTATGCTATGAATTTCAGGTTGGTCTTTCTCTTTTTCTGGGACAAAATCCGTCACTGAAACATAGTGGGTATACACTTATATCTAGTAGCACATTGCAACACAAGTAATAAATTTGCAAATACTCCCTCATGCCAAATATCTTGCCCTTATATCTTTTCTGTATGAATTATTCGCTGGTACATACTGTGCATATTGTCAGACACCAATGCATCAATTTTAGAGTCAAGACCCAAAAGTTAATAGTCACTAGCTCTACTGACTGTTAACCAGTTGTGATACCAGGCCAGACTGTGCCAAGATATACCTGACGTGGCTCTTTGTTATTACTGGCTTGTGCTGGTATCCAATAAACCATGGCTTAGCGGGAATTCATGCCCTGCTCAAAATAGTACTGTAAATGAGATTATCAAATTCTTCTGCAGCCTTTATGTTGAGTTTGGTATTTTCTTTTGAATCCCATCAGTTTAATTATTTCTTCTGCTTAGTCAGTGAAGCCCTACCATCCCTTAGGTGTACGGCAGTAAGGGGCAATCATGCACCCACCCCCTTTTTCACGCAGACATGCTTACATATCACACTAATTTGTACTGCAGATAATGCCACAGCTGCTTTATTACTTTGGTGTGAAAAATGAGCCAGACTCTCTTGATTGGGCAACAATTGTTGTGTACACATGTAAAGGATCGTGCGATCAAAATGTTAGCTACAAGGAGGAATTTGCATGGGTTCAGTTATACCCTACAACTAGCACAAGACCATGATAATGTTTATGGTTTATTTGCCCCACAGAGTAAGCTTTGTAATGGCCTACAGATGCGGAATTCTCCATTTGTTTTTTCCGTTGAACGCTAATAACCACTCTGTGTATTTTCCTGAAGTCTGGATGTAGGCTTAGCAATTCATGAACAAGAACAAGTTTGCATGTTTGTGTGTTTCCTCTGCTTACTGTTTGTGCAGTATTCGCTGTGAACTGTAAAATGTATATCAGAAATGCAATTAGTTTTATCTAATGCACCCATGACCATGATGATAGTCTTTGGTGATAGGATGTTCCAGAAAGTGAGAACTGACTGCATGAAGCCCAATAATTTACATTTTCCTAAAACTACTGAAGTAGCAATTCTTGTAGTAAAAATGTAAATTTTGGTTACATTTAGGTCCATTTGTCATGTGTGGACGCTATTGCTGATTAGCAGTATTGAGTTCAGACTTGTGTATTTTGCGGTGATCACTGAAGTCACTGCTTGTCTGTCATATACATCTGCATTGAATGGCCTTGTTGCTTTCAATAACAATTCGTCCAAAAAGAAATCCATGAATATTTTCTCATGTGACATTTTCCTTAAGCTGATAGCTCAGATGGTTGGTCCCTCTGCCTGGTATTATGCTGGATAGGTTCCTTTTAGCTGGCGTGTAGCTTGTGGCTGTGGTAGTCTGCACTATGCTAATGATAACTCCTAGTGATTTAACACCATGTTCTCTTGTGTTTATAGGAAGCTGGCTGAGATCATCTGCACTCATTTTTGACCTGAAGTCGGGTGCTCAACTGCTCAAGACGAGATAGATTTGTTTTCCGCTACTGGAGATTTTTTTTAGTGGGTTGTGGTTTCGATGATTCCAGGTCAGTTGGTCGTGCAATGTTGAGCAGTGTAGGGCCGTGGTCCCAGTGCTTTGTGCTTGCTACATTGGCTTTGGTCATTAAACCACTAGGGTCCATTTAGGGCATTTGATAGCAAGTAGATGTGTTCCTTGTGGTCACCACCGTGCTGGTTTAGTATATCTTTAGTTTTCGTTAAGAATCTTTATTTGTTTTCAGGAAAGATCCGGAGTGCAATTTGGCAGTCTGGTTGTATGGTCAGATTGGGAAACGTGTTTTTTTTTCATTTTCTTCGTGGCATTTCCATTTAAGTATGGGTACTGTATACACACATACATCCACAGTAGACTATATACGTTTTTTATCCCTTGTGATTGAAAAAAAAATAGTTAACATGTTCCATAGTTTTATGAATACGCTTTAGCCATGATGCAGTATTATAGCGATCTATTAGTCGTCCAGACCGAATTGTGCATGGAGAGTTTCCGCCCTATGTACCCACCCGGCGAGCTACTTGTCCATGTGCGAACTCGTCAGCTCCGTTGGTTGATTGGCTGGTGCCTGGTCTGGTCGTGGTTGCACGTCTCACCCTCAGTTCGACCGCTGCGCTCTGCTGCCGTGCGTTGCCTGCACGACCCCTGTTTCTGCCCATGTTCACTAGTATTCCTACTCACCGGTCACCACCATTAAGAACATGCCAATGTGCAGCCTTTTCTCCCGTCGTCCTGACGAAGCTCGAGCCAAAAGAAAACGGCAAAAGGAGGTCAAGTATCATCGCGACGCGCCCATGTTTGCTTGCCGATTCCACGGCCGGCGAGCTCACGAAAAAAAGGCACACGCTTTTGCTCTGCCTCTGGCCGCTTTGCTGCTCGCGATGATACAGCCGCACGCAGGCGAAAGCATTTGGCGAGCAGGCGGAGCACGGGAAGTATCGATCGGCTGGAAAGATCTGAGGTTTGTAGTGGAGTGGAGAGAGTCGGATCCACCGGCACTTTTGTGTGTAGTTTTACCGCTGCGGATGTAGGCGACGCCTTGGTCTAGCAAGTGGCCGGCTACACGAGATAAACAAATGGGTTTAGTTTGGTTAAATTACTTGATTTAATTGGTTTGGCTTCAGATACGTGCCACTGGCCCCCGCTTCCCCGTGTTGACGGCGACCGGTACTGGCCGCTTTACAATAATCGCCGCTGATCAAGGGTCCATGAAGAAGACCAGTGCTGAAATCTGGAATCAACTCAGAGATCCATCAGTACTGTAATTCACGCACTCTCGGTTTGTCTCTCGCTCCAAACCGAGTTCTCTGGGTCAGATCGGATCTGCATCTCCCTGTGCGAAATTCGTTCCAAGTGGCGGTGATTACTGGTTATCTGTCCCTCGTTCTAGCGTCTCTGTAGTTGAAGTCTGTTTTTGAAGCGTTCCAAAGTTGTCCTACTAGTACAGTTGCTACGCGTAGTAGTATTCGAGAGAAACCCTGTCCTGTGGTCCAATGTGATGTCACATGGTTGAAAAATAAAATTACAATTTGGCGCAACTCACACACACCAACCCAAACTAAACTAAAGGAAAAAGGCACAAATCAATGGGGCTTCTAGAGTAATTTGGCTAGACAAACCCTGATGTGCACTTCAAACTTGAAAAGAAACATCGTTATGGCCATCGCCATCACACAAACAACAGTGATTACTGATTAGCTCCTCGACCGACAACTCCCCCTCCCGCAGCTACATCGCCTAAACTAGTACCAACCCACTGACAGGTGGGTCAGTGTCGACGCTATGGGCCACCATCAGTGACACAGCAGAGCGGCACGCTTCGTTTGAGCGAGGCGGTGGCACGGCCCCTGATGGGGACGCGTGTTTAAACGTTGGAGAAAGTCACCGCGTCATGTGCAGGCTGCAATCACCTCGCCCCTGTTCTGGTTACAACTGGCCGCCACTGGCTCACCCCCGTTTTGACAGTATCCGGTTTAACCGAGCAAAGCCAGCGAAAATCACCATACAAAACCCGTAGGGCCCACGCGGCTGGCCCCACCGGTCATACACCCACGCGCGAGGATTAAGTCAAATTACCGGGCCGGGGCAGCGAGGCGACAAGGGGGAAAGGAGGAGAAGCATCGCACCGCATCTCGCGTTGGCTATTCCCTTCCCCTTTTACCACCACCACCTTCTTCTTCCTCCTCCTCGTAGCGGCCGGGCGGGGGGTTTGATTCGATTTCGATTCCGATTTCGCGTCTCCCCAGATTTCCCCTTCCATTCCGCCTCCCGATCGCTCAGACAGCCACCGCAATCCGCTCTCCGAGGCCGGCGCCACCACCCAACGTGCGCGCTCGCTCGCTCGCGGGTCGCGGCACACTCGCCTCGCCCTTTGTCTTATTAATTCGCGTCCACTTCCGCGGTTCAAAACCTCCTCGGCTTCCTCCTCCTCCACCACCACCACTCCGCCCCGCCGTCGCCGTCGACGCGGTTTACCGGTGATTCCTTGCCTGCATTTCGTCTTTATTCCTTTTTGGGTTCAGGTTGGGGGTGTTGTGAGGAGGGTTTGTTTGATCCGTGGGGGGATCGGAGGAGGAGGGATAGGGAGAGGGGAAAATGTGGGTGGCGGAGCGGGTGGTGGGGGAGAGGCGGATGCGGGAGATCCAGCGGTTCGCGCGGAACGCGAAGCTCACCGTGGTGTGCCTGCTGCTCACCGTCGTCGTCCTCCGCGGCACCGTCGGGGCGGGCAAGTTCGGCACGCCACAGCAGGACCTCATCGAGCTCCGCCACCGCTTCATCTCGCACCCGCACCGCGCGCTGGCGGAGCACCACGACGCGCTGTCCAGGGGCGGCGGCTTGTCCGGGCGGGCGGCGGCGGTCGAGCGGGACGACGAGCCGGACCCGCCGCCGAGGTCGCTCAGGGACCCGCCCTACACGCTGGGCCCCAAGATCTCCGACTGGGACGAGCAGCGGGCCGCGTGGCACCGCCGCCACCCGGAGACGCCGCCCTTCCTCAACGACGTCAAGCCACGGGTGCTGCTCGTCACGGGTTCCTCGCCCAAGCCGTGCGAGAACCCCGTCGGCGACCACTACCTCCTCAAGTCCATCAAAAACAAGATGGACTACTGCCGCGTCCACGGCCTCGAGATCTTCTACAACATGGCGCTGCTTGACGCCGAGATGGCCGGATTCTGGGCCAAGCTTCCGCTCCTCCGCGCGCTGCTCCTCGCGCACCCGGAGATCGAGTTCCTCTGGTGGATGGACTCCGACGCCATGTTCTCCGACATGGCATTCGAGCTGCCATGGGAGCGGTACGGCCCCTACAACCTCATCATGCACGGCTGGGATGAAATGGTCTACGACGACAAGAACTGGATTGGGCTCAACACAGGCAGCTTCTTGCTGCGCAATTGTCAGTGGTCGCTTGATTTCCTTGATACATGGGCACCAATGGGACCAAAGGGCCCTGTCCGTATTGAGGCCGGGAAGGTTTTGACCAAGTACTTGAAGGATCGGCCGGTGTTCGAGGCCGACGATCAGTCGGCTATGGTTTACATCCTTGCTACAGAGCGCGAGAAATGGGGTGACAAGGTGTACCTTGAGAATGGGTATTACCTCCATGGATACTGGGGTATCTTGGTTGATAGGTATGAGGAGATGCTTGAGAATTACCATCCAGGACTTGGTGATCATCGGTGGCCATTGGTCACTCACTTCGTCGGATGCAAGCCGTGTGGGAAGTTTGGGGATTACCCCGTGGAGAGGTGCCTCAAGCAGATGGAGCGTGCTTTCAATTTCGGGGATAATCAGATCTTGCAAATGTATGGGTTTACACACAAGTCGCTTGGCAGCAGGAAGGTGAATAGGATCAGGAATGAGACTAGCAACCCACTTGATGTCAAGGATGAACTAGGGTTGCTCCACCCAGCATTCAAGGCCATGAAGACTACTTCTACGTGATAAGTGATAATTAGAGTACAATGCCACGCGTTATTTTGTTCGTTCTAGATCCTTTTGGGTCTAAAATCTTAAAAAGTGTTCTTTTTGTAGACTTGGGTTGACAAGGGAGTTTGGGTTGGGATCAAACATCAAAGGATGGATATCTATGTTGTAATGTGAAATTTTAGGAGAACAATGGTATGCTTATTGCTGGCATAATTTATGTCTTACACTTCTAGAAATTGAGTTAGTGAAGGGAACTCTGTTAATTGATCACCACTATATATTTCTATAGAATTACCTATTTCTTATTCGATGAATAGTTTTCTTTCGGTGATATTCAATGAATGGTTTAGATTTTCCTTTGTCACAATTGTTTGGTCATGTCTTACTCAAGACAACTTTTCATGTGCTTATTGGTGCCTTCAGAAGGATATGGTTATCGGCCTCTTTGCTTGCTATTAGTGGTAGTTGGGTAGCAAGATATCCAGTTTGTCACATATGAGAGGCTCGGAGCTCTCCAAAGTGTGCCTGGCTGTAACCTACTTTTCAGTTTCTATACTCCTGTTTCGTCCTAGCGTTCATCGTTATCCATTGTTTGTTTAAATCATTGAAGAGGGCTTGATGCAATACATCAATTCGTCAGCTGTCATCTTTATTCGTGGATTGATGTAAACTTGTTTGTGCTGAATGCTTGTAACTGTTATTCAAGTCAGCATCCCACCATTACGAAAAATGACTTGTTGACAATATTCACAATTGTGTCATGTTAACCTGCCTCTAATTCTTTTGTAAGTGTTGACGAAAAGTAGGTGTTGACAAAAAAAATCCGTGTTTGGTCGATAGTGCTAAATTTATGTTGATACAAACTATATCGATAAACACAATGGCCTAGAAGATATGCAGATATGCTTAGCTTCGGTGCAGGGTCTAAATTTTGATGAGATGCGAGCGTGCCAGTCAGTTTGATCCTGCAACTAACAAGATATATAAATTGACGATCAAACAGTCGATCGGTTAACAAGCCGATGTTGATAAGGTTTTTAACAATTGACTATATGTCCGATGTAGATTTTGACACTTAAAGATATAAAGACAATCGACTGATAATAATGTAATAAAATAATGAACTAATCGGTCGATATCAATGTGACAAAGTAGATATCTAATAAATCAGTCAGCCGATATAGATATAATGAAGCAAATATCCAACAAACCAATCGGCCGATATTGATATAGAATATTAGATGTAGATTCGACGGTTAAAACATATATCGGCTGGAAGTCCGATGTTATTAAATCCAAATGATTAAGTAATCAATGAAACATTTGTTCTAATTGGCTAAAACCAACTTGTATAAAATCCTTATAAGTCGATGCAATATTTAGATAACTTATCGATTGAAACCTCGATGAAACCATGATTGATGCCTACTGACTTAAATAAATCTAACTTGCAACCAAAACCTCATAGGTCGAACTCAATCGTTGCAGCATAAGATTGATAATTGTCTGATAGATTTAAACGGCCCGATATGACACCGATCAAAGTGGTCATGCATTAAATTTGAGTAAGACAGTAAAACCATCAAAGAAAAATTTAACACATCAAATAAGATTGACTAACACTCCGATGAAGCATTAGCATGAACCTATCAACTTAACAAGATTTAGATTATCAACAACAATCTAGTAGGTCGAACCTAACCGATGCAGCGCGAGATTATATATAATAATCTAATACTCAATGAGCCGATAAATCTGTCTAATATGATGGATATAACGAATCTATCTAAAACAGCATTGTGATTATAGATATATATTGACTAAGCCAGAAGATCAGACCTAACCGAGACAGTCCCAGCTAAACCGATGCTTCTCTAAACACAATGCAATTAAAGATAGAATCGAAATATCAAGTAGGCAAAGATATTGATTGAACCAAAGCAATCCAAAAGATCGAAACGATGTAGTCTTGAACAACACCAATATAGCTGATACAATTGCCAGGGTTGGAGAAACTTAGGGCTTACCCTTCACCGGAGATCGAAGCCGATGCAGTCCCGCGTCAGGTTCTAAGTTCCGCCAGTAGTAAAAACCTCGGAAAAGAGGGTAGCGATGTGCCAAGAATAGTTGTATTGATCGTGATAATCTACAGGGACCTTGGACATACATATTTATACCCATAGGGTGATAAGAGTCCTGATCAGACACGATACACACTTTCCTAACGATAAAAGAAAAAACATAAACCCAGGTCATACACTAAATAAAACTTTCTAAAAATAAATCTTGTCTAATTAATAGATAAATTAAGTTGTCATGTCGTGATCTTCACGATTCCTTCTTGAACTCGTCTCTTCTAGATAAACTTTTCATTGGTTGATTGTTTTATTTTCTTAACCAAATCTACTAAAAAATCTTACCAAATTTTGGTATTAACAGTAAGCAACCTTTTCTAATGTCATATATTTGTCTTTGCACAGAAGCGTCCCCTGAATATGTAGCTATTTTCTAGTGAGTATTACAGTTTGATAGATACGAAGATTATTTCTCCATCAAAGTACATAAATGATATGTCGCTGTGGAGCTGTGTTGAGTACTTGAGTGCACTGTAGGATTTCTGAGCAAAATTTCTGCATACTGATAGTAATACTGTGAATTTCTGCATCCTGATCCTGATAGTGACTCTGTGAAACTCGGCCGATTTTGGCGCGTGCCGTGTGAACACCATTGCAGCTGTAGATCTGGGAAATATGATATTTCTGGGGGTATCATATCACATGGTCAGTAAGTTAAGATCGTGTGAGTTCCTGACCTGGAGAAGTCAACGATTTGCTTCCCTCCATGCTCATAGATTTCGGTTAATAGAGTTCATTCTCCAATGAGTTCTCTAGCATCTAGGTAGCTGAGTACAATTCATTTTTGATAGTACTTCTACACTGGTACTCTGGTAGTCTGGTAAAATAGAGTATCACTGTATCATTTTCCTGTACACGAGTAGAAAACTGAATTGGTCTGAGCAATGTTCTCTACTCTTAATTTTGTTGTAGCCAGTGACTCAGTGTGCCTAACGTTTCAAATGCATTCAGGGAGATATCACTGAGCCTTATACGGCAGCAACAAATTAAGCGAGAGTAGAAACGAACTTAGCAACAGGAGATAAATAAGCTTGTGATTCACTCAGGTGCATCAGGGGTAAACAACAAGCGAAGTTCAGAATGTAAAATGGCTCTGAATGGATAAATGTCGAGCGGAACAGAACTGCCTATAAAATATTAAGATTCAATTCTAACATCTACTGACAGCCCCACAAAGTAAATTTTGTCTTCAAACTCTGCTGAGTTTTATTTGATATGGTTTCCCAAGAGGTGGAGAATATAAAGGCCGGATCACTACTCACTTGTATAGCTGTTTCAGTCTTCTCGCAGCCTCAATGATGTTCTCTCTGTGCCCAAACGCGCTGACCCTTACAAAGCCTTCACCACCAGGACCAAATCCGCTGCCAGGAGTAGTAACCACATGCGCCTTCTCAAGAATTTCGGCGAAGACATCCCAAGAATTACGGCCAGGGAAGTGCACCCACACATATGGAGCATTCTTGGCACCGTAGACGTTGAATCCAAGTGATGTAAATGTATCGACAATAATTTTAGTGTTTTCCTTGTAGAAGCCGACAACATCACTCATGGCCTGCATAGGAACAGATGAAATGAAACATCGCCAAAGAGCCATATGAAGATTTTCAAAAACTCTGAAACACTACCTTTAGACCCTTTGGAGATAGACAACCTAAACCACCAGCTTGAGAAATGTTTGATGCACCATTGAAGCAAGTGCAGACTATGCGGTTGAAATCTTTAGCAACTTGATGCCCATCTGAGAAAAGGAGCTCCTTAGGAACCACAGTCCAACCCAAGCGCACACCAGTGAATCCAGCATATTTGGAGAAAGATGCTGTTTCAATGGCAACCTACACAGAAGAAAACAAATGACAGGTGCAGATTTAAGTATTTGCAGAAAATCCATAAATTTCCAAATGTGGTAAGAAGGACTAAAATCCTGAAGCACAAACCCTACCTCCTTTGCTCCAGGAATTTCAAAGATAGATTTTGGGCTGTCATCTGATATGTACATGGCATAAGCAGAATCATAAACTATAATGGATCCATTGTCCTTCGCAAATTTGACTAATTCGGTTAATTGGTCCCGAGATGCAGCAGCACCAGTAGGATTGTTGGGTGAACAAAAGAAGATTATATCTGTTCGTGGAACACTTGACAGATCAGGGAAAAATCCATTTTCAGGACTGCATCTCATGTATTCGATATTTCCATACTTCTGAACATCCTCCTGATATAAACCAGTTTGCCCCATGATAACACTTGAATCAACATATGCCTATAAAAATGGAACATATGTTGGAATACACATCAGACAAGTGTGAAGGTAATAATTAGTAATACAAGAAAGGCGCATATGGCCATAAGCATCACTTAAGAATGGAATCGTGCATTTGAAGAGGAACGCTTAATATCAAATGAAGAATTTTCATACAGGATATGATGGGTCTTGAACTGCAATCTTCACATTAGATCCAAAAAGGACCTGGAAAATTGGAAGAATTGTAAGGGACATTATAGCATGAATGATAAACTGAAATGGTGCATAGGATTATTTCCGAACCTGCAGACGAGAAATGTCACATTTCGCACCATCAGAGACGAATATGTCTGTTTCTTCAATACCAAGATCCGCATAGTAGGTTGCAGCAATAGCTGCCCTTAGTTTCTGTGCAGAAAATTAGTGTATGAACATAAACGGCTTATGATAGAGTAGCTAAATGACATGTATGCAATGGCAAGACTAAAGTATTTTAGAAGAATCTACACAAATTTTAAAATCATATATGATGCAAGATAGTTATGTACAACCTTATGGCCAAATATCAGCTCTGTCAGGTCGTCAAATGAATGATGATGTATTGGCAGAAAATGCTAGTACTGTGACAAGCATACCTTTTCGCCCTGTTCAGCTCCATAACCACTATAACCATCGACTGTGGATAAAGCATGTGCTCTCTGCATTTACAAATAGACCCATCAAAGAACAATGTTTATTTGAAAAAAGAACTATAATGCAAAAAAAAAATGTTTTCACAGTTTACTCCTGAGAAGATGCACATCCTGTCTGTCTGAATCATTTACACTGAACCATAAGAACTGTATGCCATGCAATGCAGAACTTATTTATCAATAAGAAATTTAGCTATGTTCTTGACAAACTACAGTAGTATAATCATCCGAAGCTACACAACTGGTGTTTATTATATTAAGAGCAAGTGAGCAACGATGTACCTCTGCCATGGCATTAGTTATGACGTCTGGAATGGGCTCTGTAGTGTCACCGATCCCAAGGCTTATAATATTCGCATCAGGATACTTCAGCAGGTGAGCTGCCCTTCTCCTGGCAATCTGCTCCGCAGTAGGCAAAGAACTAATATCAAAACGCAATTTCAATATAGCAGCATCAACGAAGACTGCTTGGAAAGGAGAGAGAGGAAATGATGGGAATAAAACAAACCTCAGGAAACAGATAGCCTGCTTGGAGCTTGGCCATATTGGCATTGCGCGGTACCTTCGTCTTGAAAGCTTCAAAACGAAAGCTGAAACTTTTAGTAAACTCATCACCAGAGTGTTAGACTGTTAGTGCTAGTCTCAGCCAAGTCGAAATTACGCAACATCAGCAAGACCAGCCGCGATGGTTACAACAAAGCGTGTGATAGCATCGGCGGAGGCAATATCGTGCTGCTTACATTCGATTGCACACGACCAGCGATAAATAATACAGCAAAAACCTAAGCGGCAGTGAGCAATTTGGGAACAACCATAAATGAGTTGCTAGGAGGGAGAGGGAAAGGACGGTACAAGTTTCGGTAGCCGGAGGGCTGCTGACGCAGCGGACATTGACGGCCGCCGCCCTCCTCGCCGGACGGAGGCGGTCGGGCTTCGATACCCTGTGAATAATCACGCCCAAACAGAGTGAGAACAACAGCACAACGAATCGATCAACGAAGCGCACGCGCGGAGATGACTGGATTACTTGATGGAGGAGAAGGACGACGGCGAGACGAACGACGAGACAGTGGCGGCAGCGGCAGCGGCGGCGGCGGCGGCGGCGGCGGGGGCGGTGGCCATCGCTCTCGGCGGCAGGGAAGAGGTGGCGGCGGCGCGGGTCGGATTAGGAAAGGGCTCTGGTGGATGCCTCACGAGTGAGTTAGAGAGGCTTTGGAGAGAGACGGCTGGGTGATTCCTGACTCGTGGGCCGGGCCTACTACACGAGCAGCCCACGCGGCCACGCCGTTTTCCGTTGGGCTGATGAACTGATCCATCATCCACGTAGCGAGTTGTTGTTTCCTTGGTTGCAAACATGAACAGGATGGCAACGTGTAGGTTTATACTTACGCAGTTTGTCTGTGTTGTCAACTTTACTCACGGACAGTGCAGGACACGGTGTCGCGCTCGATCGCTCGCTCGACCGATGTCTCTCGGAGTCTCGGTCTTGGATATGCCGGTGCTCGGTGGAGAAGACGGACACATGAACGCCCATCCAAAGCATGCGCCGCGCGCGCAGCGAAGCTACATTAGATGGCCGCTCACGTGCCCTGCTTCTCCACCCTGCACAAGTACACCAACATATGTCGATCGGAAAAACCAGATGGCCGAGCTCAATGTACTATCGACTCGCAGCGCGCAGCTAGCCAATTTATAGAGGGGAGTTGCATCGGGGGCAATATGCATGGATGAACTCGGTGACGGCAGATTTCGTGCTTTTGTGCCAAGAAACAGGAGGAAAACAAGGGCTAAGCGCCTGTAGGACGCTGGTGCTTTTCGCACAAGTGGCTACTTGTTTTGGCTTCACACAGTCGAGGCGAGGACGCTCGTGCCGCGGTCTAAACGATGGATGGCGTCGTCTTCCTCTCGCCACGCGCCGTCGAGGTTGCGGCGATCCTTGGTGCTTTCTCCCCTCAATTCCGGTGGATTGGAGATGGCCGAGACAGCTCCCCGGAAAGCAAGGAAGGATTAATTAGCAATCAGCAATACCGCGATCATCTGTGCTGGCATGTGATTATGTGATTAGTCGTGTATGAAGTCCTCCATTGCATGGATGGTGATAATTCAGACGAGCTAGCTTTCACCTTTCAGCAGTCAGCAATCAGCACGCGAGCAAAATTTGGAGAGCACACATATGCACATGTGATGTTTTCTCACTTTTGAGACGGACTTTTCCATGAGCGCTGCTAATTTGTAATGGGCCATTCCTCTGCCTTTGTGTTTGGCCCAGCCAATAAGGAGGCCGTTCCTTCTAGATTCTTTTTGACGTTAACCTTCTAGATATAGATCCGTAGTGAACTGAAAAAAACACTTCGTACGGCTGCTAATCTCATGGCATATGCGATGCGTGTATCTTCCGAAGTTCGTTTGATCTACTCCAACTCACTGCAGGGCCAACACCATGTTCTACACGCCCCAACCATATAGGAGTATCTTGACTGGAATCATTTTTTGTACAGTACGTCAAGCGCACCGATCCGTGCCAAACTCACCACTCTCGCGTCCCAGTCGTCGAAGCAGCAGACACACTTCGTCAACCACAGGTCTCGAGCTAGCCCAGTCCGCCCGCCACCGAAGGAAAAAGAGTAAAAAGACGATGAAAACCCAAGGCAATGAGCAGAGTCGCTGCTCGTTTCGACTGCGTTGGTGACCTTGCCGGCTCGCCTACGGCTGTGTTCTGTGTTTAAGAGGTGGGGTCAGAAACTCATATCCCATCTATATAAAACGGAATGATGTATTTTTTATTATTAATTAAGTATTTGTTAATTTTTTTAAAAAATAAATTAATATGAATTTTTAAAACAATTTTCGTATAAAAATTTTTTATAAAAAATATATCGTTTAACAGTAAGAATGAGAGAGACGAGTTGAAAAAATATCAGCCCGCTCGCGCGCAGCTGTGCGCGAGTCGTCGGATTCGTCAAAATTGCTCGGCATGCCCGGCCGGGGGAGCCAGCTACGGCCTACAGCTAAGCTAGGATCGGTGTAGTAGTGGCACGCGGGGTGAATTGGTCAATCGGTGTGGGCAGGGAAGCGGAAGTGCGGAACGACGCGTACGTGGTGAGCGGGCAAGTCGATCGATCGCCAGGTCCGCCCGGACGCGCGACTAGTTTATCCGTCGCTTTGACAAACACGGCAGATGTTTCTAGCCGAGCAGGTGCTGGTGCCCGTCATCCCGTGCCCGTGCTTGTTTGTTTAGTCAAGCCGGGTGGACGACGCATGGCATGGTGCGGTCGTTGTGCGGTGCCCCTCTTTACGGGCTTCGCCGATTGAGCAGAAGCGTGCCCATCAGAATGGTGTAAAGAAGCAAGCGAAACCATGGGCGGACCTAGCACTAGCAGAGATCGACGGAGCACCTCACCTCGCGTCGTGGCTGTGGCTCCTGCAGTCCTGCAGCGTCGACCTGAATACCCTAGCAATCTCGCGACCCTTATTTTTGAACTAAGTTTATATCGATAGAGAAGGAAAAAAAATTACAACATTATAATAACCAGAAAACGAAAAAGAAAAAAAACCACCACCCACGTACCGACAGCATCAACATACACGTAACCAAGAGAAAATCAACACCAAACCAACCCCCTTACGACCATCCTTATTTCTAATTGTCTCAAAAGGCCACGTTAAAGAGATAGATTTTCATTACTTGAGAGGGACATTCTGTCATTTCTTGCATGTCAACTAAATAGTCATAAAAAATTTTAAAAAAAATTGACAACATAGATTAATATTAAATATATCATTCTACAAAAATGCAAGTCTAAATTTAACTTTTACAAGTTGTAACAAAAAGAATAAATTAAACTAAAAATAGTTAACGTACATTCACAGTTATATTTGTTATTTTTGTTACAACTTATAAAAGTTTCATAAACATGCAAGTATAAATTTAATTTCTACAAATTGCAACAAAAAGAACAAATTAAACAAAAATAGTTAACATTCATTCATAGTTATTTTTGTTACAACTTGTAAAAATTGATTTTGAACTTGCATGTTTGTGTAGTGATATATTTCATATTAATATATCTTATCAATTTTTTTCAAATTTTTTTATGATTATTTAGGTGACATACAAGAAACGAGGGGATATCCTCTCAAGGGATGAAAACATTTTCCCGTTATATTCACATTCTAATGAGGTGATCATGATCAACTGAGTGTTCATGGCACGTAAATGTGAGGGCGAAACTACAGTTGAAAGAAGAAAGAGAGAAGTTCAATTGGGTGACGAACAGACTTTGGCGGCTTGCTAACCGACGCGTAGGGAACCACCAGTGGCCGTGTGTGTTGTGCAGGTGGCTTCGGCCTTTAGGTGTGCAGGTTGCTTCGGTGTGCAGGTGCAGGCGATATTGTGTGTTTTTGTCCTCATGGACGTGGTGGTTGGACCTTGAGGCGAAATCCTTGCTCGACTTGCTGGCGCTAACAATGGCTACGTCCTCACCATCTTGGAGGTGTTGCTATAGGGTTCTTGTTCTCCGCCATCTCAAGAGATCTCTCTGGGTGAAAATCTTAGATTTATTTGGATCGAGCGATGTCGTCGTTCTATCGACGTCCTTCTTGAAGTTTTTATTTTAGGAGTTTTCTCTTGTTAGATCATTGGTTTTAGGTTCAGTGCATCTGGATTTGCTTGGATAGCACAGTTAACAATGTCAGGGTTTATGCCGGTTTCCTTTAATTAATCATGTCGTTGTAAATTTTTCGGTCCAAATTTTTTTATAAACTAGATCAACTCTATTCTTCTAATAGTAAATTGCCTGGGTAACCTACGTAATTACGCGGCTAGTACTTATATAAAATTATCTATTTTCACATATTATTTTACTTAAAATTTGTTAAATAGCTATCTTCTTGTCTTATAACTTTGAAAGACCTAATCTTATCATCTCTATTTTTTAAAATTTTATAGTTTTTAAAAGTCACACCAATCGCTATCCCTTACTTCTTTGTCATCCCTTTATTTGATTGCTCGATCTACTATGGCTTCTATTCGTCCTCTTTGAAACCTTTAAAATGAACCTTGTAGTTATTAGAGTTTATTGTCTCGTTGGGTTTTGTATTTATAATTTTTAAAAGTCTCGTCAAACACCGCCACTGTACTCCTATACAGCTTGTCCGCTGCCTCATCTTTTTATTATCATTAGGATTTTAAAAATCGAACATAATTTTCATTTAGATTTATTTTTTACTTTCTAGACACGTCCCGCCAAACCATTAGTGGCTTCGCCACTGTATTCCTCTAGGCCCGCCAGCTGCCTCCTGTTTTTATTATCATTTAGATTTTAAAAATCGAATATGATTATTATTGGGGTTTATTTTTTACTTTCTAAAAGTCACACTAACCGTCGCGATCGTGTTGCTTAACGGCTTGTTCGTCGTCCTTCTCTTAATCGTCATTGGATTCTAGTTGGGGTTTAGTTTATAGTTTATGTTTTTTTATTTATAAATTATATTCCTACATGAACTCTTATAATTATATTTTTATTTTTTGAATTTATTTTATTTTTTATTCTGAAATTTAATTAATCTCGTGTTGTGTTCTGTATGGTCTCTTCTTTCAATAGTCTTTATTTTTTATTACAAATTTTAGTCATTTATAAATTGTATTCCTAGTTGAACCCTTTTTTTTTCTAATTTTGGAATTTATTTTATTTTTTATTTCTAATTTTAAATAATCTCGTACTGTGTTATATATGGACTATTCTTTCAATATTCCTTATTTTTTATTTTCAAGTTCAGTTGTTTCAAAATTGTATTTCTACTTAAACTCTCTTTTTTACTTTTCTAATTTAGGAATTATTTTATTTTTTATTTCGAATTTTAATTAATCTCATATTGGGTTTTTATAAGGACTCTTTTTTCAGTATTACTTATTTTTAATTTTAAATTTCAGTTAGTTTTAATTTGTATTCCTACTTGGACTTCTTTTTTTTATCTGGTCAATGTGGGAATTTTTAGCCTTTCTAAATTGTATTTTTACTTGAATTTTTTTTTCTCCAACTAATATAGAAATTTTGGAGTCTCCATAACAAACGTGATACCTTCTAGGTTGTCTTAATAAATATATAGATAGATTGCAGGAGCTCCCTTTTTTTTTGAGATTTCCCTCGAAAAGAAGTCCCCGGCCCCCTCTAGAAGGCTGCAAGCTACTGTTTGATTTCACACACCAGTACTGCTATGGCTTTGTGGAGTAGATCGTCAAATTCTTGGTCTTTTTCCGTGCCATGAGCAACAGCTCTGTTGGGCTGGCCTTTGGTCGAAAGGAAAACCAAAGGGCACGTTTCGGTGTAGGAGAGACAAAGGCATCTGCGATACGCCTCGTTCGGTTCTGTGGATATCATATCGCTCCGGTCATGAACAAGAAAACAAGAAGATCTACGCGTCAAAGTTTGGAGTTTTTTGGCCTGTCCGTACCGGGCAGACAGAACAAGCAACAACAAAAAAAACAACAGCTAGTTAATTGATTTAATTTACATCGCGTGACAACAACGATGTATTATCTGAAACCCTGAAGAAGCAAGGAGGTGTGAACTGGACTCCCGACTCACTGAGCCACGATCGATATGAAAAGGTCGGATCGGATTGTGACGTGGTTGTAACGAAGCGAGCCCGCGTGCCGTGTGCTGCAACCGGTTTTGGCTGGCCACGCGATACCCCCGGAGCTCGCCGCTGTACTACAATGCTTCCATGCTGGTGCAAGCCAGTGCATCAGCAACTACGAGCTCAAGGCAGTGGGCATATATATGGTCATCAAATTGCCAAATGGTTTCAACTTTCGCCGGCCCACCGCTCTGTTTGACAATGGCGGCCGCGGTGATCCGCTGATTTGCTCTGTATCATAGAGTGGACGGCGACCGCCGACCAAGGCACAGCTCGGTTTCAGGCTCTTAGCAGCAAGCTTGGGAGTTTCTCATGGCGTCTATCAGCGCCATCTCGGACCGTTCGATCGATGACCCTGGAAAAATTAAGGCCGTTCCCCGACCGATGCCAAAAGCCCAAAACCTAGCCGCTCTCGTCTAACGTCTTCCCCTCACCCGCCTTCTCTGACTCCTGAGGGGCAGCGTCCTCTTCTCCTCCCAGTCCCAGCTTCTCCTCTGAACACGAACAAAAGAAGACTCCTTTTACGGTCAATAAATCGAAATAACGTCGGAAAACCAGGGAATTTAACCGCGCCCACGCCCATCTGCTCCCTTCCAGCATCCACAACCTCGCCAACCGCTTGCAGCTGCTCGCCTGCTCGTGCGAGGTAGCCAGGTAGGCAAAGATCAAGACGCAGTAGAGGTGTGGAGGCCTTGGACAGTTGGACTCTTGGAGGGAAGAAGAAGGAAGAACTTGGATACCAGGGGAATTCTTCAGGCTGGTCATGGAGATGCAACTGTGGAGGAGATGGGTCGGCGTGGAGCTCAGGTACGTGCTATGCGGCCCTCAAATTTGTTCTATCTCATTCGTGTCTGCTTAGTTCTCCAATTCGCTCTCAATCTTTGTATCTCATGGATTGGTTTCTCTGTTCTTGTTACGATTTGAACTCAAGTTCCTGCATGCGAGCCTTATTCTCCATTTCTCATTTTTCTCCGCAATACTAGTCGTTCTCATTTGTTCTTGCGATTGATCACCAAACCGATCATCGCCTGAACAGAAGCAGCGTACGCGAGGCCTAGGCACGGCAGTGCTTTGATGTTGCAACCACTGTACTACCGTTTTTCATCTTTTAGATAAAACTACCATTTTGATTCGGTAACTGAAATCAGATCGTAACTGTTTTCCAAACGAATCCATGCTTCCTACTACAAGTGTTGGATCTTCCTTGGCATTCCTCCGTGGAGCCGTGCTGAGTGCTTCCGCTGTTGGGTCCAGCTTTCCTCTTCTCCTTTGACGTTCTTTTCTCGCTACATTTTCTGAATGTCATAAAGATCGTTGGCTCAGCACCACGCTGACAGTGACGCGCATAGTTTGTTAAACAAAGTAGTACTCGTACTTGTAAATTCAGCCGCCCACCGCAGGAGGGAAAAATCCTTTGCATATGGTGACATTTGCTACAAGTAACATGGCTGACACCCCAAACCAAGTTGTGTTTAGCTTTTAGTTGGTAGTAGTTGTCTTTGTGCTTTCTTCTAGATGGTTCAGACTCATCAGAGTAATTCTTTTTGCACCATAACCGAAACAACATGCCTTGGATGCCTCTTGAATCTTGAGTTCTTGATGCGTCGAGTAAACTAGAGGCTCCTATGTCTCCTGTAGCAGTAGCACCGTATTGTTCAGAACATTATTACTGCCACTCCACACTGTGAGCTGCCTAGCTTCCACGTAGCATGTTTCACCGTGGTCCTAGGCAGAAATAAAATTCCAATTTACTGAGCTCCACCCAACATAGTACCACTACCATCTCAGTAATTGAGTCGTATTGCATTATATCCGTTTCCAGATTGAGCCACAGTGATTTCCAATCATGGTCCTTGTAGCCACATAGAAGTTGCGGATGAAACATCTGGTCATCTCAAGATCACAGACAAACCGCACACCTCAGTATGTTAGAGCAATCGGTGAGGTCAACTTCTTGTTTTCCAATTACGTGGATCATTGGATCACACGCACACTACGCGCACAAAGCCGCGCGTGCGCCCGTTACGTTCAAAGAAACGTGAACCAACTAAATCCATGACCCCACTAAATACTGTTTGAAAATGCATTAACGTGTGATAATATTCATGCACAACAGAACTTACTGGGTGGAATCCTACATCCATGGCTTCACCACCACCTTACTGGTACTTCCCTATGATCAAACATTTGGTTCCTCTCGTTATTTGTCTTGGAGTAACTTTCAAAAAACCTCTGTTTTTAGCATCCATGATACAAAACCATGAATTTTAGAATCCACTCTATTATAATTTATTTAAGTGAACCCTAAAATTTTGGAGAAAAATATTTTACAAGGCTAATGATACATTTGACGAATATATTTATGCATAATACTCGGTAAAAATACAAAAGATATGTTTTAAGTATATACACACTAGCTACATTTTTATAATAAGCCTGTTTTTTTAAATTGCATCTCTTTTGAATTCAAGAATTTGATTTTAATATTATTTTTATGGATTTTCTTCGCTACTTTCATTGCCCATAGTTATTTTCATAATGTACACTACTATAAAAGATAATATTGATGATGATGGTTCTGCCATCAGTTCACTACTAGTACTTTTGCACGTTTTATAAATTGGTCCATAATATTTTCTAATATTATGTAATAGTCTACTATTTGTTTGAATCAAATGAATAAAATCTATTTAAATAAGTATCGGCATTTTACCATAGCAAAGTATGAGCATTTCGCTAGTCGCTGAAAAGATGACAAAATACCTAACTAGCTAAATTTATTCTTAAAAATCATATTTTAAAACATTGCCTTTTTAGAGAGAAAAAACAGTGCCAATCAGAGCCTTAGATGTCTTTTGATTTCAACTTATGGATTTTTAAATGATTTTATATATGTGAACCACTTTGAATTTAATCTCTCAGATTTTTGAAATTTGAAAATTCAGATCATCGTTGCTTATCTGTTTCATGGACAAAGTTTGTTTTGGATAAAAATCAGGATTCTAGCATTAAATCTGTTTCTTCACGTGGTTATATGACAGCATTTTCTATTGCATGCGCGACTTATAGCTTGGGAAAGATAATAATGTACATTAACGATTTTGTTTTTTACGGTCATCGGTTAATCAAGAGAAGGAAAGAAGAAACAAATCTTAATAATCAAGGATCAAGATATTTTCAAACACACGGTTGAAGAAATGCAGAAATAGAAAATATGTAAGAACAAAGATATAATTACATATGCAAACCATATGATTAAAATAACATAGGAATACTATATGGTTTGATTGGTGTATGGGGAGAAACGTCTAGGTGTCTTCCGGCTAACTTCACAAGGTGGTGGGCTAGTTGGCCTGAGTTCGAAGCCTCATCTTTTTTAATTATTTGATATTAGGTCCTTCCTTGATATTCACGTTTTTTGATTGGTGTATGGAAAAAACATAGAAATGTTGACTATTAAGTTAATAGTAAATCAGATTTTAAGGGCTTCTTCGGAAGTCAAAACGCGGATTGAGTAAAAAGACATAGGAACAGAAAAAATGTAGAAATATAATAGTATTGCACGTAAAAACATATAGGTTGGTAGATTATGTTGTTTGGAACACAGAGTTATCCCAAACACAGGATTCAACTCTCATCTATGCTAGCAAGTGAAATGCGTTTTTATGGGAATGCCACAATATCCCTCCATGATTCCTTTGAGCACTTCCTGCTATCAAACATATGAAAAGTGGCAAGCCCAAAGAATCCTGAATCCTACAAAAATCCTGTGAAAACCATTTGTTCCAAAGGACCACTCAGAATAATCCATGCAACCTAGGCTGCGTTCTTTTCAGATATTTGGATGGACTAATTAGCCACACATAAAATGAAAAATGTGATTAGCATATGATTAATTAAGTATTAATATATAAAATTTTGATGAAAAAATTTGTTGGATTTTTTAAGCAATTTCTTTATAGAAAGTTTTCGTACGAAACACATCGTTTAGCAGTTTGAAAAACGTGCTAACGGAAAACGAGAAGTAACTAATCCTAACTAGCTACAAAAGAACGCAGTCCTAGGGTCATGCTAAGGTAGACATACTACTATCTTGCAATCGTGTTTTGTCTCGACCCTATGCGTAGGGGGAAAAATGACTTAAGGTGGATGTTAATTTTCTTATGGAATTCTCTTGATATCATGGTTATAGAAATTTTTCACATGTTTTTTTCATTCCTACAAATCAAAGGATTAAACTGTACTAATTCTTATAGGATTATTGTTCCAAATATTTTCCTCCATTTTTTCAACCAATCAAAGAGCCCTAAGTAAAAAAAAGGGAATTTGTGCCTTTCTGGTCATAGATTACCACTCCTAGCCATTATAAACAAGTAGGCCAACCATGTTTGACCTTGTGGCAGACGTATTGTCATGAGTCACAGAACTACGAGTAGTGTTATTATTAAGCCTGTTTCAAAAGGCCGGCGAATCAATGGTCAGTCAGGACCGTGGAACACTGATTTGGTCATTCTGGTTGTGCTGCTATGGGTTGACATTTTTTGCACTCTTCCGACTTCTCTACTGACCCGAAGAAACTGCCACGTATCCAAACTCTTGCTGTTGCAGGCACTAGTTCTTAGCGCGCGCAAACCACATGCTGTTCTGAAGTCTCCAAGCGCTGCTGTCTGGAACACGAGCCGGGGCAGAGATGGTCCCGGACGGCGGCGAGGGGCATGAGATCGTCGAGGTCGCCGGCGAGCCCGGCGCGCCGTCGTCGACAATGCGGCTGATGGACTTCATACCCATCTACATCCCGACGGTGGAGAGGGGCGCGCTTAGCCGGAGCGTCCGCAAGCAGCGGTTCTTGGACTTCCTCCGTGCCCACCCGTCCAGGGACTGGTTCCTCCGGTCAACCTTCGTCGGCCGCCTCCGCCGCCGGGGCCAGGGCCAGGCGGTGTCAGGGGAGGACGAGGGGGACTCCGACGGCGGTCGCCGGCGGCCGCGGAGGCGGTTCCGCGTGCCGTTCGTGAGGAAGATCAAGTGGGGCAAGCTGTGGAGCTACGCAGTGAGCTGGTGCAGGAAGCCCGAGAATTTCGCCATGATCATCTGGCTGGCGTTCGTCGCGGCGGGGCTGCTGATGCTGTTCATGCTCATGACCGGCATGCTCGACTCCGCCATCCCCGACGACGAGCAGCGGAAGAAGTGGACGGAGGTGATCAACCAGATCCTCAACGCGCTCTTCACCATCATGTGCCTGTACCAGCACCCCAAGATCTTCCACCACCTCGTGCTGCTCCTACGGTGGCGCCCCGGCGCCGGCGCCGACCGCGAGGAGATCCGCAAGGTGTACTGCAAGGACGGCGCGCCGCGGCCGCACGACCGCGCGCACATGCTCGTCGTGGTGGTGCTGCTCCACGTCACCTGCTTGGCGCAGTACTTCTGCTGCGCTCTCTTCTGGAGCTACGCGCGCAAGGACCGGCCAGACTGGGCCCTCAACATCGGCTATGGCCTTGGCACCGGCTGCCCCGTCATCGCCGGCCTCTACGCGGCGTACGGCCCGCTGGGACGGAAGCAGCACGACGATTCCGACGAGGAGTCGGCGGCGTCGGCGGCGGCGCAGGATGGCGGTGGCAACCGGCCGGCAGAGAACGACCGCGAGGTGGAGATCAAGATATACAACCGGCGCGTGGTGGTGAGCAGCCCGGAGTGGAGCGGCGGGCTGTTCGACTGCTGCGACGACGGGACGGTGTGCGCGCTGTCGGCGACGTGCACGTTCTGCGTGTTCGGGTGGAACATGGAGCGACTCGGGTTCGGGAACATGTACGTGCACGCCTTCACCTTCATCCTGCTCTGCGTCGCGCCATTCCTCATCTTCAGCGTGACGGCGCTCAACGTCCACGACGACGACATCCGCGACACCGTCGTCTCCGTGGGCGTGCTCCTGGGCCTCTGCGGCTTCCTCTACGGCGGCTTCTGGCGGACGCAGATGCGGAAGCGGTACAAGCTCCCCGCCTCCGGGTGTGTGTGCGGGTGCGAGTGCGGCGCCGCCGGCGGGCAGGGGCACGCGTGCCGCGCCGCGGTGAGCGACTGCGCCAAGTGGCTCTTCTGCTGGAGCTGCGCGCTGGCGCAGGAGGTGCGCACGGCCAACTTCTACGACGTGGAGGACGACCGGTTCGTGTTCCACGGCGCCCGCAACGAGGACGGGCGCGCCGTGCTGGTGCCGCTGCCGCGGGAGGCCTCCACCGCCACGGCGCACTCACGGAGCATGTCGTGCCCGCCCAAGATCGACGCCGTGGCGGCGCTGAACGGCGCGAGCCCGCTGGACGTGCAGATGGCAGCCATTAACATGGAGAGGTCGGCCACGTACAGCGGCGACCACCACCCCGCCATGCGTCCGCCGGTGCCCCCGCTGATGCAAATGGACCAGGAATAGTGGCAGCGGCAGCAGCACGCGCCCTATCTACACCGTGGCCATGTATACGGAGTAGTATTCTAGCATACGTATATGGTTGTCGTCTACTCGTACTGCAGATTGTACTAGCTTGGTTTTTATACATACGGATTCGTTTGTTTGGTAGGAGTAGTAAAATAGGACGGGTAATTTCGCTTCAAATTGAATTCGACACGGCGAGAGGTTAGCAATAGTGTCGATAACGGAAGCCGGGAAGGATTGTTGTGATACGCCTAATGGGCCAAACTGGGCCATAATCGTGGCCCTTTTAATCACTGTGACGTGTCCGGATCTATTTAGGGAATTTTTATCATTTTTAATTTTATTTATTTAAAGATTTGCAAAAATAATTTTTCGTTTCGAAATATTGCAGAAGTAATCTCCAATCGCCCTCTGGGAGGGCGAGATTTAAAAATCGCCCTCCCAGAGAGCGATTTTTATGACGTGGCAGACGGCCGTTGGGCGCCGTCTGCCGCGTTCTGGCTTTTTTGCATCTAAGTCCCTTGCCGTCCTCGGCAAGGGCGTTTTTTGAACTGTAGCATAGGGGGCCGCCTGCAAAAGGGCGGCCGCCCTGGCAATTTTGCAGGCGGCCCCCTTGCCGCCCTTACAGAGGGCGATTTTTGCCTGCGCAGGGGGCCGTCTTTAAAAAGGAAGATTTTTGATTTTTTATAAAAGTTAAACTATTTTCATTTTGATTTTTTTTAAGTTAAACTATTTTCACTTTATTTAAGTAAGGTTATACAAATATAACAACATTTGTAACATTAAAAACTATCAAAATATATGTAACGTTAAATATAATAAAACTAAGTTGATAATATAAATGTTGCCATTTTTTTTATAAACTTGATTAAACTTTTAAAAAGATTGATTTGGAAAAATTGAAACGACTTGTAATATGAAACATGTAACAGATAAATTGTAGTATTTTTTTTGTAAAAAAACAAATTTTCTTGTAATTTGCTACTGAAACACATCAAAACTGATCAGTTTTGTGTTCTCGATGAGAATATGGAAAAAGTGCAACTAGAACTATAGAGGGGTGCGGCAAATTTGCAGGTAGCCCCCTCGCCGCCCTTGCAGAGAGCGATTTTTGGCATAATCTCGCCCTCTGCAAGGGCAATTTTTGGTCGGCATCCCATAAAGCCCCAATGGCCCGAGGAGGTGCTCATTTCAACCGGTCACAATTGAAGGAAAAAAAAGAGAGAGCTGAGGAAGAAGGAGAAGAGCCGCGAAGCGTTGTTGCTGTGCTTATTCGATCGCAGGTTAGTACAATATCCCGACGTATGGTTATATTTTGTGTCGCATACTAGTGTAATTACCATGTATTTGAAATTTGTGAGTAGATCTATAGCACTTAGATGTGGACCCTAAATTTTTTGCGAGTAGATCTGTAGCACTGTGAGTAGATATGTTAAAATTTGTGAGTAGATCTGTAGCACTTAGAAGTGTGAATAATTTTAGGCTAGATTTGTTGTGCACACGTTTGGTTTGTAGTAGTACTATATTTGACCGTATGAAGGGCGTTTACAATATTTGATAGTTGTTTTTTAAACTGTAGGATGCCAAGGCGTGGAAAAGCTACCAACTCAAGGTAACGTAAATCGTTTCTGTGATTTTTTGTGTTATTCGTTGTGCGTGAAATGAGGAATCCTAGATTAACGGGTTAGGGTGTTTCATTTATTGTTGACTTGTAGTTATCGCCCGAAGACTGGAAATGCCTTTGACCCATTGCCTTTGCCTAGCGGTGTTCCAGTGCCTATGTGCTGGTGCGGTGATCCTTGCAAGGTAGCCAAGTCCGATGAAGAGGAGACATACATGCAGAGATACTGGATGTGTGCCAATTTTGAGTTTGAGCCAACACCTGAGATACGCCGCATTAACTTAATGGTGAGGAAATGATGTTTTCTAATAATTATTTGGTGTATTAAGTAGTGTTGAACAACTTATTTGATTAGTAAACATTGCATTTGTGGCAGACCCCTCCACCGCTATGTGATTTTGAGCAGTGGATCGACACCGAGATCAAGCCACAAAACAAGAAGCGGTTGGAGTACATGCGGCAATGGGATGCAGAGCGCAAGGAGAAGATAGAGCAGAGACGCAAGGAAGAGGCCGCAGAAAAAGAGCACAAGGCTGAGGCGAAAAGGAGGCGTGTTGCTGCGTACAGGGAGGAGCGGGAGCGGAAGCTTGAGCGTGCGCGGCGAGCGAAGGCAGCAATGGAGGAGAATCCCGATGCGCAGAGGAAGGGAAAGTGGCCTCGTTGCACTCAGTAGTATGCACGAGTTGGTAGTTGTATGGTGTATCGATGAATAATGTTGCGTAACCTCGCAACGTGTAGCGAACTAACGAACTTGAAATGTTATTTCGCGTGTCTTCCATTTTCCCTTCCCTTCTCGCCGTTGTACTCCGTTTGTGTTTCGCATTCACTTACTTTGATAGCGACCAATCGTAGCCCTCTGTTACGCGCCGAAAGTTTTTCGTCGTTTCATTGAGTAGATGTAGCAAATGACATCAACGCGGTGATGTCAAGGCGTTTTTTGTATTTTTAATTTTATTTATTTAAAGATTCAGGGAAGAATTTTTTTGTGTCGCTATTTTCATTTTGAACGCCATCAAAGTGCCCATGTGCTGCTGCGGTGATCCTTGCAAGGCCTCTTACAAGGAGCGAGATCGAATAGAGTTATATACAAAGAGGTAACACAAAGTTACTAACTGTAAATATTACAAACATGTATCACTAGTAGCCTACTGGCGAGGCCTCTTACCCCTATCCCTCCTAATGTGCCCCTGAGAGTACGTCAGCCTCTCAGCGGGCACGGCACGACTAGCGCGGACATCTGGTGCGGGCGTGTGCTACGGCTGCTCCTAGCTCTGTGGTGGTGGTGCTCCACCAAGCTGAGAGGCGCCGAGAACGTCCTGCTCTGGCTCCTCCAGGTTGTCGAAGTCGTCGCCCTCACCAGACCCGCCCGCACCGGACCCTCCCGCATCGGACCCGCCCACCTGCAACGAAGACTCGCCCGAACGGAAAATCCCCGCCGGGTAGTATCCTCCTGCAGATGTCAAAAGTTAAGCAACATTCCGGCCGAATAGTACGTTTGTAGCACTCATCGAAAGACGCTTGCTTACCTGGCGGCTGACTGAAGGGAGGAGGGACGGACGAACCGCTCGCTCGAACAAAGGCCGACGTGCTGGGCGGAGTCGCGAACGACCGAGGGATCGACGATCCACTCGCTCCAGCAGATTGTCCTGTCGGCAGCGTCGGACCTAGTTGACATTCAGTTTGTAATAACATGGCGAAGGTTTTGCATAGTGAGAAGGTACGGAACTAACCTATGGACGCACCAGCACTGTGCGATGTCGATCCTGGTGTCGGGCCACGTGGACGTGGAACAGCAGCTACCGGTGGAGGTACCTCATCCACGGCTGAACGACAAGAGAGGACGCGCAAGATCGAACGCATCTTCGTCTGCATCCGCTCGAACGTCACCCTCTGCTCAACGTCGTTCAGGTGCAGTCCAGCGTCCAACCTCAGCATCACCGCGTTGATGTCGGCGTTCATGGCGCGTGCAGCGTCGACCTGCGGGAATCATTATTAATTAGGTTTGTCAGTCTCATATGTACCAACCGCGTAGTACGAAAACAAGAAGTCCGAGAAACATGGACGTACCCCCAGGAAGTACTCCTGGTGACGGTGCACGGGGTAGGTGTCCCTGACGCCTGCCTGGTGTAGCTGTGGAGCTGCCGCGGTGAAGGTGACGCGGGCACATGTGCGCGGCAAGTACCACCGAAGGTAGGCAGTGTAGTTCTCCTCCGAGTGTGGGTGGACCTCGGCAATCTCCTCCTCAGTGGCTACCAACCAGTCCTCGACGTACGGCAAGATCCGAGGTGCCCTCTGTGTCCCTGCGTGCTGTCCCCGTCGAGTCAACCTGCAAAGAACATAATGGTCATCGAACGTTCCGCGCGTAGTCGACATCACAATAGTAAAGGTGAAAGAGAAATACTCACTAGTGGTCCTGGGGCACGACGGGTATCGGTACGTTCACTGGAAAGCCCTGCCTCAGTCCGAACTGCCTCATAACACGGTAAGGGCAGTGAGGCTCGACGAAGATGTCGAAAACCAATGGCACCACCGTCAACCAGTACGCCGCGTCACACGTGCACAAGGCAGACAGACCTAGAGGTGCTCTCTCCGCAACCACGTGGTGCGTGTAGGGCTCCCAGACGACGTCCGAAGGCTGCAGACGGTCGAACTCAAAGACAAACTCCGGGTAGCTCCGTCTCACCTGGACGTGGGCGTAACGGCGCTGCGACACAAGGAGAACCAACTCGTCAGAACATCAGTCGCACATAATCTGAAATTTGAAATGAAAACAATTTGTACTTACGTTGCGGCGGCACCAGTACGTGCCCATCGTCGGCCCGTCGGCTGGGTGGTCGGCTGCCGGTCCTGAAGCGTACGCAGCGGTGTCGATGATCGGTCGGCCGATCGCGAACCGCTCAGCTGCCCAGAGCTGAATAAGCAGAGGGCAGCCCGCGAAAATCGCTCCAGGATCCGTCTTGCAGCAGGCCTCGCACAGCGCACGGTACGTGGCTGCGAGGACTGCCGAACCCCAGCTCCACTGCGGCACGGCCCCTAGCTCCGCATCCGCGATCGCCCGGGCGTAGTGGATCAGGCCCCTGTCTACTGCGTGCCCGGTGGTGCTGGTGAACATCACCCAGCCGAACATCCACAGTAGGTACGCCTCTAAGGATCGTCTGAGCGAGTACTCGTCGGCGTCGGGGTGGAGCTGGTCGGTCTACAACAAAAAGTAAACGATGTTAAAACTCGTAAGATTTCTAGGAAAGTAACAAAGTGTAATTTTTAACATTTTTAATTTTTATTTTTTAAAAGATCTACAACTTTATAGTTAACAACTTTTTCATTTAAGATCGTTTACATATCGAAATATTCGTTACAAAATCTAAAACCTATTTAAAAGAATCTCATATCTACATTTTAAACGATATTGGATGGAGATAAACTTTATATGAAAGTTATAGATCTCACGAAGATCTACAGCTTTGTTATTAACAACTTTTTTATTTAAGATCATTTAAAGTGTCGAATAAGAATTATTAGTTTGCAAATTTTTGAAACCTAAAATTATTTTTGCAAATATTTAAAAAATAAAAATTAAATATTGCTAAAAAGTGTAAAAGTTAACTTACTGTGAACTGCAGCAGCCAAGCCTTCGTAGGCCCGGCGGTGGTGTACATGTTCGGGGGAGCAACTCCAGGGAGCCCAGGTAGCCTCATCACGGGAGCGAATCGCTCCATGATATCCTCCCTCCAGCCACCAGCACCGTCCACTGGGCCAACAGCCTCCCCGGCCAGTGGAAGCCCAAGCAGGTACGCGACGTCCTGCAGCGTAGGTGTCATCTCCCCACAGGGGAGATGGAAGGTGTGCGTCTCCGGCCGCCACCGATCTACCAAAGTAGCCAGCAGCGACCGGTAGGCATCCCAGCGCTTGGCCGGGTCGTTCTCGTCCGCCCGCGCCTCAACAAGCCTGGATATCGCTATCAGGCCTGCCTCGCACAACCTGCGTACCATCGAGTTCAACATTAGTACCACATATTTCCAAATAGCCAAAAAAATTCCATCAAGTAATTAAGTTTTATCATACCACGGAACGTGTCGCGGATCGGCACGCAACAACTCTCGCGACGGGCGTGGACGAAAGGTCGTAAGCTGCACACCCTGCACCGCCGACAAGTACGAACGGTGGCTCCTGTCCAATCCCCTACTGAGGAGAGCTGGTGTCTCGTCCGCCATACCTGCATACATAAGAGTGATTACAAATAAGCAATTGATAAAGAAAAAAAACATTACACAAATTGTTCATTACAATGGTAATTCGTAACGCTAAAGGTACACTACACAAATGATAGCAACATTACAATAGTTCATGTTTCAGAATGATAAATATTACACACATGACAAATGACAACAACATTACAATAGTTCATATTTCAGAAGGATAAATAATACACACATGACAAATGACAACAGCATTACAATAGTTCATGTCTCACAAGGATAAATATTACACACATGACAAATGACAACAGCATTATAAATACTACATCAATTGGATCACCGCTAGACTAAAAGGCTGACAGGAATAATCAAGTCATTGCATCGCCAGCGGATGACGTAGTCGCCGCACGAGAACGCCTAGGACGTGGTCGCCTCATTGTTGTTCCTTCTCCCGATGGACGGCGGCCATCGGTTGCCTGTCCAGATAGACCAGAACCTGGGACG
>BDMV01000003.1:19558418-19777484 GCA_008326285.1 Oryza officinalis | reverse complement strand
AAGCCTTGTAGTAGCTTATAGTATACTTGAATTTGTTTTCAATGTGCCTAATAATGGAGCCCGGTTCAAAGTCCGTGTTACAAACCACATCGCTGTACATCTCACCGGCAACAAAAGCTGAGGTGATGTTGCGGTGATACTTATCAACCCCTGGCAACCAACATGTGTGCTCACCAACAATGCTCACTTTCCAATAGTCATTCCATTTTCCCTTATATGCATGAACGCGCCACGGACAATCATCCTTCGTGCACTTCACGTCATACACACAGTTGGTAGACTTCACCCCCCTAAACTCTCTATGCAAGGAGACCGCCCAATGTTTCACCGCCTCTTTCATGTCTTCCTTATGCGCATACCTGGCACCTTGGATTACCTCGTTATCCTTGTATTCAAAGGGTGCTTGCTGCCCCTCTGAGATAACAAGTTGAGAGAAATCGGCTTTTGTCCAATCAACGGGCAGTACATCTTCCTCCTCGTCCGATGATTCATCGCCCACCGCCAGCTCATTTTCAGAATCTTCCCTCTCCATTTACTCAACAATTGCTTCGATTCTCTCCCCCTCATCCGCCACGCCTATTGCCTCCTCCAACCTTGCTTCGTTACCCCCAGTTCGCATCGATGGTCCAACATTCTCCACAGCATTGCTAGCACCTTCACCATCCTCTGTTTGCACTGTAACACTGCTATCGATTTCATGCAATGCCACAAAAATAACAAGGGGCCAGGACCTTTCAAATGTCATCTCTACATAACGTCTCCAGGACTCGGTGTTATCTACAGGCATTAGTTCCCAATAATATCCTTCCGTTGCACGACTGACTACAACAGATAGAGACATTGTGTTCACTCTTGTATCCACTTTAAATCCACGTAGTAACCAACTATAGACCGACTCAAATGTTTTATCGGTTGGCCTATCGATGCCCTTTGATTTCATACTAAATTCTGACAGATCACCACCATCTCGACCATATCTAACATTGCCTTTACCGTGAACTATCTGAAATATGACCTTGCTTGCCATTGTGCCTGATAAACAGGTTCAAACTTAATTTACTTCATACTACGAATATGTTGCCTAGATCAATCTGTGCCTAAGTTAAATTCTATATTAAACAAAATTCTACGCAAAGAAATGTATACATACATAAGGACATATCCTACATATGTTCATCTAAATCGGTTTGTCCTAGGTCAAATTAACTAAAATGAATCATGCCCTAATTTTTAAATCCATATTATAGTGCTACACAACAATTTAAATAACATAGACATAGATCAGAATGTATTGTACGTAGGTTCATCTAAATCGGTTCGTCCTAGGTCAAACTCCTTAAATTAAATCGTGCCCTAATTTATAAATCAATATCTTACTAAACAACTATTCAAATATTCAAAAAAAAATTTCTTTTCTTATATATTCTACACAAAATAAATAACACAAACATATAGCGGGATATTGTATTTACCTGCGATCGAGTGTGCACACCGACAGGACTTCGCCGCTCTCCTTCTTCTTCCTCACCCCTCGCTCTACTATTTTTCTCGAGTCTTGATGGCTGCGAATGACGGCCGCGGAGTTGGAAATGGGGGTTTTATAGGGGAGGGCAAAAAATCGCCCTCTGTAAGGGCGGCAAGGGGGCCGCCTGCAAAATTGCCAGGGCGGCCGCCCTTTTGCAGGCGGCCCTCTGTGCTACAGTCAAAAAACGCCCTTGCCAAGGGCGGCAAGGGACTTAGATGCAAAAAAGCCAGGACGCGGCAGACGGCGCCGAACGGCCGTTTGCCATGTCATAAAAATCGCCCTCTGGGAGGGTGATTTTTAAATCTCGCCCTCCCAGAGGGCGAGAGGAGATCATTTCTGCAATATTTTGAAACGGAAAATTATTTTTGCAAATCTTTAAATAAATAAAATTAAAAATGCAAAAAATTCTCTGTTTAGGTATGGTGCAGACATAATTCTTATACAAATAAAACTTTCTCGCTTCACTTTGTCTCATTTTCTCTAGAATCTCTAGAAAAAGGAAGCATGGACACAAGGGCCGAATGGGGCTATGTTGCGGTATCTTCGTTTGTTAAGGCCCAGATTGGACCTATTTCGGCCTGATTACGAAAACGGTTTTGCTACTTTACTTTTGCAACAGATTTTTTGGGCTTGTGTCTTTCGATTTTTTGTCCATATAATTTTGCATCAAGATTTGTGTTTACATTCAGTTACAGAGCATTTATACTTAGTTTTGGAGCACTTACGCTCAGTTACAATGCACTTCTACTTAAGTTACAATGCATCAAAAATTAGATTTTAAACTATTTTTGTCTCTACGTCTATGACTTTTGACATGTTTATCTCTTTTTTTTATTTTATTTAAAAAGGTTTGTATTCATCTATACCATCTTAAAAAGACAACAATCGTGGTGTTCGTTCCGCCTATAGTATTACTGACATGTGGGGCTCACAACATCAGTGAAAGGGCTGAAAAATCTAGATCCCTTGGTTGGATCCGGCAACCGCAGCATGGATCCACTGTGATCATCGCTCGAAGCCATCGCTGACGATGTCGTCGTGACGAAGGCGCCATCGCCGTTGCATCGGGATCTACCGTCGTTGTCGTTGTGTCGAAGCTGCCACCGTAGAGGTGGCGGGATCTGTACACGGGGGAAAGGCTGTCGGATCCGTCCCTCCTGTCATCGCCGCCGATGGATCTGCGCACATCAGTGGCGGAGAAATGGCGGGATCTGCACGGGAGGAGGAGAGGCCGCCGGATCCGCCCCTCCCGTCGGCGTCGTCGCCGGATCCCCGCGCGTGGGAGGTGGCCTACTTGTAGATGGCTACGGCCTTGTGGCGCGGAAGCCCGATGTGGTTGAGGCGGAGCAGCTCGGTGGAGGACGGGATGCAGTGGCGCTTGGAGCAGTCCCGCCGTGGATGCGGTTGCGCGGCACGGAGGATGGGAGCAGCGGCACGCTACGGAGTCGTTGACGGCGACGACAGCGGCCACAGGCAAGCAGTAGCTTGGGGCGACGCGGCGGCAGCGGCTGCTTGGGGCAGCGGACAGAGAGAGAGATGAAGAGGCAAGAGAAAGAGGCTTGGGGTGGCTCTGCCTTGTTCGCGGGCGAGGGGCAGCGACAACGGCTTTAGGTGGCGCTGCGGGGAGGCGAAGAGCCAAGGGCGAACTGGTGGAGTCGATCTGGATTGAAATTAGGGATTCTTCTGTGTATATATATGCACATACAAGATGGGCTACAATTGGTGTTTAGTTTCTTACATGGGCTTTGAGCATGTTAGATTAAGTCCATTTAATGTCCCTTACCTGTACCTGCAGTTTAATTAGTGTCTTTCTAAACTAGAGGATCCCAAATTATTAAAACCGGATCAATTTAATTCGCTAGGTGGTTTTGATGGTGGCTTCGTCTATGGAGCATTTTAGTTAGAAAAGATAAATCTATTAAACATATTGTTGACGAAAAATCCACGTCCAGCCAATAGCATCAAATCTACATTGATGCGAACCAAGTCAACAAACACACGAAGACCTAGGAGATCTGCTTAGCTCCAATGCAGGTCCTAAAATTGATGAGATGCGGGTGTGCTAGTCGGTTTGATCCTGTAACTGATAAGATATATAAACAGCAGATCAAAAAGTTGATCGGCTGACAAACCGATGGAGTAATTCCAGCCGATGTCGATAGAGTTTTGAACAATCGGTTGTATATCCAATGTAGATTCTGACACTTGATGTAAATAACGATGTAAAGACAATCGGCTGATGATAATGCAATAAAATAATAATATAATCAAAAGAAACCAATCGGTTAATAGTGATATGATAGAATAAGCGCTGATCCGAAGGTTAAAGCATACATCGGCTGGAGGCCTGATGTCATTAAATCCAAACAATTAGATAATCAGTGAAACCTTTGTTGTCATCGGCTAAATCTAACCTGTATGTAATCCTTGTGGGCCGATGCAATGTCCAGATAACTCATTGGCTGAAACCCCGATGAAACCCTTATTGCCAATTAAAAAACAGACTAGAGATTATGGTTCTAAGCATAACTAGAGCTGATGCAGCGCAAAGTATGAAAAGAAACATAATATCTATACAATCAATCCTTCGACTGATTTTTAGGGTGGTAAATACCTTAGCTAATCTAGATCGACAAAACAATTTAGCCGATACCGGCAAAACCCTAGAAAAGATCTGACCGATACAAATAAATTGAATAATTGACTTAGATTAACTAAGATATAAGATAAATAGGTAAGCAAATATATCAACCGAACCAGAGCGATCCAAGAGGTCGAAGCGATGCAGCCTTGAACAACACCAATGTAGCCGATACAATTGTCAGGGCCGACAGAACGTAGGACTTACCCCTTCGCCGGAGATCGAAAGCCGATGCAGCCCCGCGTCAGGTGCCAAGTTCTGTCGGTTGATAAATAAAAAACCTCGGGAAAGAGGGTGGCGATGTGCCAAAAGTTGTATATTTATCGAGATATATATTACATAGACCCAAGTGTACATATTTATACCCATGGGTAGATACTAGTCCTTATTGGACAAGACACAAACTTTCCTAAAGATAAAGTAAAAGATACAAGCCCTATTCGGACTCTAAACAATCTTTCCTAGAAGTAAAAGAAAACTAACTGACTCTGCCTAATTAATAGATAACTTGCCATACTGCATCCTTCTCGAACTCGGTCTCTTCTTTCTTTAATTGATTATTTTTTTAATCGAATCCATCAAGAATCTAATTGCTGACAACTTGATATGTTCATAGGCTAATTCCAGGATTCTGAAGCTGATACAATTCCTACGCCGATGATAACTTCAGGGCTTAGCAAATTTTGACGTTAACACATATGTAACTATGAACCTATGAACTTATTTTCATATGCAAGCATCTTAACAGGCTTGCTTGCGAAATAGCCTACAAAAATGAATTTTCGCAGGCAACCGAACATCATCAAAATCTTTTTCATGTAAAAATCGTTTCTAGGAGTGTGCATTGTTATCTATACTCCTTTAAACGTTTACAAGCATGGTGTTCATTTCACTAGGACCACCACCTCTACCACCGACAATCAGGACCCACGAAGTCAGTGAAACAACAAGCGCCACAAATTAATAAGCACTTATTTAGTCTAAGACGAGATTAAATGAAAAATCGTAGGTATCGCTCTCTTTTAGTTAAGCATGTTGCGTATGTGTTGTTATATTTATACAATTATAAACGTTGAAGTGATATAGAGTAATGCCTAAACCCTACTCCAAGGTTTAACCTTTTTTTGTTACAACAATTAGCATTCAATGATTATTTAACATCTTTTTACCCAATGTAATTTGAGGTTGACTATATTCTTTTTTTCATTATAACGCACGGGCATTGAACTAGTTGGTTTAAAATTCTATAAGATTAAATCTGTCGAAAAATCAATAGGTAGTCCTCTAGAAAAATCGGTATGATGGTAACTTACAAAATTGACCACTCTCTGATCTTTTTTTTCTTCCTTTAAAATAGGCTAGTCATTCCGATATTTATGTTTAGTATAATATTTATTCAAAATTGACCACCAATACTTTCTAAGTTATTAAAAGAATGACATTGGAAAGATTTGCATATAAAAATATTAGTATTGATTATCATACGTTTATTAGATTATATAAATAATTTTATATAAAATTAAGTTTCACGGTTTTACAAAGTTCTCGAGACCTTGTTCTAAGCATCAAAATAATTTATGACCGGACGAGTATATGGTGCAAACATATCTTATCCATTCACAACATTATTTTAGGGTTTCACAAGCCTATGCAACGTGTCAAAAATAACATGGTACTACTTATTGAGAAAATATATACTAGAGTAAATTTCATAAAATTACATATACTTTGACAAAACTATCATAAAACTATAAATTTATGATCAAAATTATCAAAAAAATACATATTTAAGGTTAAAGTTCAGCAAACTACAAATTTGTAATAAAATTATCGCAAAATAACATGTTTTGCATCATGTTAAGTATAAAACTATAATATTTATCACTCTAACATAACAGTAGTGGTAAGGATTTAAGTTATAAAATATGTAATTTTGTGATCACTCTAATATTAAATCTATAGTTTTATAATAGTTGGTCTTAAATTTGTAGTTTTATCATAAATCTTGTGTTAAATTTATAGCTTTATGACCAAACATTCTAAATCTGTACTTTTATGATAATTTGACCAAAATACCTATAGTGTTGTGATATTTGCTTTATATAGTATAAAAGAAAACCTGAAAACTACCTAGTACGAAAAAATGAATGTCCGAATGAAACTTTAGAGTAAAAGGTTTACACTTTAGTAACATAACAAATCTTAAACGTTTATTTTAATATTTTAAAGTAATTTTTAAATTTTTACTACATATATAATTTTCACCTCCATATTATCCCGTACTTAGCAGTTACCACCACACAAGTCCACGTACTTCCGGCCTCTAGCTAGTACTACTACGGAACACATATCCACCGGGCAGGCAGAGATTTCACGTGTCTGGTCACTGCTTACACCGACGCCAACCGACCATCTGACATTCTGACCTCAACCGGACGACCAACCATTTCCAGACCTCACATCGTCAACAAAATGCTGAACTGAAAGCCTGAACTGACGGCCAATGTAACATGTACTTTCTCCGTTGCATAAAAATTTAATTTAAAATAAAATAGAACATAATTTAGTACAATAAATTTAAATAAAAAATTTCGTTATTTTAAATTACGTCCCATCTTATTTAGTTTTTATTGGGACAGAGGGATTACCGGTTAAGCCATGCAGACAAAAACGACCTAATTACAGCATTCAGCAACACGAATCAGTCAGTGCCCATCTAGCAACCGACCTCTCTCTCAACCACACCCGCATATGCATGCACGCACGCAAAATGACATTTTCACCGAGCTAACAAGAGAAAACGATTTCTTTTGTGGCGCCGCGACACCAATCATCAACCATGTGTCCATGTCGGCTCTGTCGTAGTGCTGCTCGATCCAGACCTCCGGCGCAACGATCTTCAGAGAAAGTGGGAATTTTTTTTTAGAAATAATACTTTTTTAATAGATAATTACAAAAATAGAGGTTGATTGACTGAAATTGTAAGTTTAGCACCCATCAAACAGCCAAAGTTCGATAGGGGACATATCGAACAACCGCAGTTTGACAGGATACCTGTCGAACTATGTTTATTCGACAGGAGATAAACAAATTTTTTTTAAAAAAAATCACTGTACAACACTGTTTGACACTGTTCATGTACGACCTGTTCGATAGGCCTCTGTCATGACACTGTTCATATTTTTTTTTTATTTTTTAAGTGGGCCAACAACCCTGTCGAACAACCGCAGTTCAACAGTCAGGTACCTGTCGAACTGCGATGGTTCGAAAAGGTATTAAACTTACGATTTTATCTAATTAGCTTCTATTTTTATAATTTTTTATTAAAATAATATTATTTTAAAAAAAATTGAAAAAGTGGAGGTTGGTGCGAGCACCGCAGAGACGACGAACATATGCCACTGGAAATCGCGATATCGCGAACGTGGTGATGCCACTGGAAATTTGGAAACGGAGTGGCCACCCACCCCCACGATCTAAGGTTAGCATCACCACACAAATTCATCAGCGATGGCGAGTAGCCCCCACGAGAGTTACCAGTAACAGTTCTTGACCTTAATTGGCTAATGGGATGCTCATGGGGCACTTTGGATACTCATCTCGGAGCTTTACCTAACAAGCGAAAGCGATGCGTGTGTAGAAATCTGGCTTGCATGTTACAGCCTCGATCACGTACCTAATTACTTTTTCTCGATTAAGCTAGGCTCCTCGTTAATTACTTGGCAGGCAATGAGGCAAGTGAGTAGGCGAGCTTTTTGACGAGGGGGAACAGGGGAGCTGATGTGACGAGGCCGTGCGTGCGTGCTTGCCTAGCCTGCTTCGAGCAAGCGATCTAATGCAGATTTGTGAGTAGATTAGTGGGAAAGGACGCGCACTAACGGCATATATAGGATTATCTTCTGCTTCGTTCTAACTTCTAAAGAAAGACAGTGTCAACGTGTCTTGTCTCGGCTTTCTTTATGTTTTTCTATTTGTAGCTGACCACTGAATCACTCACTCATCAGTGATGTTTTCGATTGGTTGAGATAGCCGACCACTGATGATCAGCTATGTGATGTTGTTGCGCAAGTAATGACAAGGGGTTTCACAAAATGAGCTCAGCCGTGTCTGCACCATGTACAGGAACTGCCTCTGCTCGATTTTTTTCTGCATGTGTTTCTTCTTCATGAAACTGATGATTAATATTCCTTCTTGATGTTGAATGGGAAAAGTCTGCTTTTCCGTAGTGTTTGTGCTAGCTTGCTGCGGTAGTAACAGGATCTGCATCTGTTCGAAGTGAAGTGTACGTGTTTTTCTTCATTAGATTGGTAATATGGGAGGTGGTGTTCTAAACTCAAACAAAGATTCAGATTTTTTCTCGGTATTCATTAGTACGCTTTTTAAACTACTAAACGGTGTATTTTGTACAAAAAATTTTCTATATATAAGTTGCTTTAAAATATCAAAATATATCTATTTATTAAGTTTATAATAATTAAAACTTAATTAATCATGTGTTAATGATTTTTTCGTTTTACCTGTGTTAATTTAATTTTTATTATCTTTATGAGTATCAAATCTGCCAAATCGACATTACTTGAGGCGGCTTTGCAAAGGAGGTGTTTGGTGTTGACTGAACTTTGAGAAGCTAGTGGAAGCCGCACTACTATTCTACACTTTTACAGTGCAGAGAAGTCGAAATCTAATCCATTTTGGCCGAGCCGCAAGCAGACGCCGCTATTACTGTCGTGATAGGCATCGCGTCAAATATCCTGCAAAGATTTGTGCCCGTGAGACGAACGCATATTACTGGCTTGACGTGGCTAATTGAATCCAGGTCGGATGCTCGCTGTCCGCGGTATGAACAAACCGTAAAGGTAAGAGAGCTCACGGGATAAAAGGCCAAAAGGGAAGCTAGCAAAAGTCCAAAAGCAACAAGTGATATTCTGATGGTAAAGTGGAACAACATGGTTGATTTCTTTGATTTACGAAATCGACTTCGTTTGGATAAAAGCAGAGTAATAATTGTCAAAAATATAGCATTTGATTCAAAGAATCATTGCGACCTTGAGACGGCTCGTTTGTACTAACTGCGACAGCACAGCCGTAGCAGCTGCTGCAGCCACATTTAATTTTTCAATACTACTGTTATGCAACTGTTGCTGCAGCTACAAAGTAGCGCAAACGAACAGCCCTTAATATGGCATAGACGATAGAAAACAATTTACATCATTGCAGATCTGAAAAGTGCTGGACATTACAGGCCATTTTGATTTGAAGCTCAACTAAAATTTTGGTAATGCTAAATCACAGGCAAATTTTAGTACCACTAAAATTTTGATAAAGTAGATATATCTCGATGCAATAGATTTGACTAAGGCTGGTTTCAATCTTAATGGCTACAAAGTGCTATTCAAAGATACAAAATAATTGGTTGAGCAAAAATTGACATCAAGCCAAAATGGCCATATAGGACATTTCAATTATTTTAGCAGTCAAAAGTAGTCGCGGGTGACAATTTTTAGTTAGAGATCATCTTTTTTTTTCAAAATTTTTGTAACTTTTCGAATGACACGGTAAAACAAGCTCATAGTACATTCACAGCAAGTATGCATTCTTAGACGGTGATCTTTTCAATGAGTTGGGAGTTCATCTTTCGCGCACGTAAAACGAAACAACTCATTAGCATATGATTGATTAAGTATTAGTTGATTTTTTAAAAAAATGAATTGATGTTATTTTTTAAAGTAACTTACTTATAAAAATTTTTTGCAAAAAATACATCGTTTAATAGTTTGAAAAACGTGTGTGTGAAAAACATTAAATAAAGAACACAGCCTTATGGTTTCTTTTCCTTTGTTAGTGAGGCCAGGGATTTGCTATGAATCTCTTTGTCTCTGTCTCTCTTTGAATGTTTGTAAGAAAAAATATCTCAGGTGTATGCGAATATAGTATTTTGTGTCAAAATGAAGCTATTTTTTACCTATCGTCTTCTCTCAACCAATCAAAAATATTCTCATTCATCTATTGTCTCTTATCAAATAATCATACACTTTTTTAATATTTGTGTCAATCTAAATATGGGATGAATGTAGTTTGTACGTAGTAGCGGAGTGTGCACGCGTATGCTTCGTTCTGTGTAATTGCAAAAAGAAAATCACACTGCAGCATGCGCGAACGTTGCACATTCTCCTAGCAAACCGGTGAGACACAACCACAACTTAAAACAAGCTGGTGCGGCCGGAGAAGAAATTTTTAAGCCAGCAGTTCCACGTTATTTGAAAAAGATGCCTAGCATGCGCTCATGCCAGTAGTATTTCTTTACCCCACCCGATTTTGTTTCGTCCTTGGAGCCGCGCATATTTATCTGCAACATGCGCACGTACCCAACCAATCAGTGCGAGCGCGTGTGTGTCTCGCATTGGTCCCCTCGCTGACAGGGGCGGATTTTTCATTGGGTAGTACTGTTCCTTGTGACGAAAAAAAATAGATATAGCCAAATATCGAGTTGTACCAAATATAATAATATAATATTATCACAAAAGGTCTAAAATAAAAATACATGTTAGTTAAAATATAGACGTTGAGATATTCTTTTCTACAATAGAAAATCCTTTGCCTTCCGTTATTATCCTTACAAAGAACTTAGTTTAGTTTCTTGTAAATACTACATTCGTCTCAAAATATAAATTTTAGACTTAAACATAGGTATTAACAAAGTAGGTAAAATTAAATGAGAGAAAATTGTAATTGTTTTGAATAGTGAAATATTGTGATTGATTAAGAAGAGAATGTAGGTAAAAAAATATTATATTTTAGGATAAATTTTAAATGTTAGAAATTGTTATATTTTACGATAGAGAAAAAAACATATTATGATAAGGAGTAATAAAGTTGTTTTAAGGCTTCACTTGATGCGATCTTAAATGAATCAGTTTAAGAGTACAAATCTCACAAAGGTGAAAAACACTGTATATCACAGATTTTATTAGGCTTTATGGGTAGAAAATTTATTTAGATAGGGGTTAAGGTGTTAGAGAAAAAGCTAAGGTAATCCTGTGCCCATAAATACTACCAGGCAGCTACGCCCCTGCTTGCTGACAGCGCACTGCAGTGTGTGCTCCCGGCCGGTCCATGGATGGGGATGCAGTTGCGGCAGCGTAGCCGCGGGAGGTGAGGTGAAGCCTCCCCCGGTCGCCACGCGACCAACATGTGACAAACAGACGCGGTAGCGCCACCCCTCCCCCACGCGAGGGATCCATCAGAATCAGATGAGATCGAGCCACCAAACTGCCCCCGTGTGGGGGCGCGCGTGACACGGCGGATCGATGGGCCTGAATCCTGGTGGTGACGCAGCGCGTCTTGGCGCCGCGGATGCGTTGGCGTTGGCCCCGCACCCGCTGCTGCGGTGGCGGCCGAATCGCTGGGTAGCGACCGCTCCCCTGCTAGCTGCATTTCACTCGTGTCCGTTGTAACGCAACGACCGGAGGGCACGGGGCCGAGTGCCACCTTCCCCGAAGGCCACTTCCCCCGATGTGGACCTGGTCACCCTGGCATTTTTTTTTTAAGGCTATCACCTTGGCCTTCTTCCTGCTGATCTGAGTTGCTGAGGACAGTGAGGACTGATTGGCCTTCTTTTGAGTTTTAACAGGCGGAGCTGCAACCGTACTACGGTAACGTACAAGTACACAGGGTAGAAGTGATTAGTAGTAGTAGTCAGCAGTACAACTATCAGAAAATGTCTCCATTAAACAGGGATAGAAGTCGTCGGGTGAGCCCGCGTTCACCGTTACACTCATGTTTAGTCACTGATCAGTGTGGACGTACACTGTGACTGGCCGGCCAGTCTGCAATACACGCTGCGTTGCACGTCGATGCGCTGTTAGCTTGTTAAGGCTACTAGTAAAACTTGTTGACTGATGGTACTAGGCATTTTTGTCCGGCCTGTCTTAATTACCCATGCCTTCTCTTAAACTTGACGATTTCTCGGCCCAAACTGACAGCAACGGTCAAAGACGACGACGTGGACATAATGGTCGCTACGGTGGAGTGATTAATTTGGAGGTAGACTAGCTAGAGAGATGTGCGCCCGCCCGTGCACCGGTTGCTCCGCCCCCGGCTCGCCTATAAAATCCACCCGCACGCCACGGTCGAACACTCCAGCGATCAGCGATCCACCTCGATCTCTTCTCTTCCCCTCTCTCTCTCTCGAGCGCCAATCGATCTCGACCATCTCGCTCGCTTCCTCGCCTTCGTGCCAAACACCGGAGGAGCGGAGGCCGATCGGAGCCTAAGCGGGGCTCGCGCCAGGAGCTGGCTAACCACAGGCAGGGAGCAGCGGCGGCGGCGCGCGAGGCGTCGGCGTCGGTGTCGGAGCTGGCAGAGCTGGACGGCGTCAGGGAGTCGGAGGAGCAGCTCGCCAAGTTCCTGGTGCTGCGGCTGTACGAGGCGCTCAACTCCGGGGACGCGCGCAGGGCGCAGGAGCTGCTCGCGCCGGACCTCGAGTGGTGGTTCCATGGGCCGCCGGCGCACCAGCACATGATGCGCCTCCTCACCGGCGCCGACCACGGCGAGTCAAGGTTCCTCTTCTCCCCTCGCTCCGTCGACGCCTTCGGCTCCACCGTCATCGCCGAGGGCACCGACGACACCCGCCAGCTCTACTGGGTGCACGCCTGGACCGTCGGCCCCGATGGGGTAATCACCCAGCTCAGGGAGTACTTCAACACCGACCTCACTGTCACCCGCCTCTCCGCCTCCGCCGCCAAGACCACCGCCATTTCTTCCTCCAACCACGCCTCTTCCTCTGCCGCCCCGGCGCCGGCGCCGGCGCCGTCGAAGCCCAAGTGCCTGTGGCAGAGCCGCCGCGCCGACCGCGCGCACAAGTCGCTGCCGGGCCTCGTGCTCGCCATCTAAGAACGAACTCAAAAGACATCAAGAACTCACGGCGCAAGCTTCCCTAAATTAATCACATAAAAATCAATCAAAACTTATCTTACTGGTGATTAGCTAAATAAATAAAACGGAAGCGCACGCACTGAGTGAAGTCACTAGCTATAGTTTATTGCGTATGGGCTAAAGCCGCTCGGCTCAACTGAGCTGCTTCAGGTTTGCGTGATTAATCCCACTACCACTACTGCCACTAGCCAGCCAGGAAGTAGTGTTGCTTTGCTTGCTTGTCTGAAAGCTGAATCAGCAGTGTGACCCAGTAGTATCAGTAGCTTTGGTCCCAAGTCATTATGGATTATGTAAGTGTGTACTCCTTCCACGGTAAAGCTAAACCGTGGCTGAATATGAATGATGGTCTATTGTGGTTGTTGCATAAAAGCAGGTTGTTTTGTTGGACACTTAAAATCAACATATGTGATGTACTGGGGTATTTCTTTTCTCTTCTTTTCCTCCATTTTCATTCCTTCTTGGGTTCCAAATCAACCGAGCAATGAACTCTGCTTATTTTAATCTGACCATGAACTGAATAACTCCTACGAAGTTTGAGCAAGTAACACTTCTGCTTGCGTGAAGAAAGGTCTCGGACTAATTCGCCCCACACTTATGGAAGTCACGAGCTGAACGGCACCTCCCTGATCAATGAATGCATGGTTGATGCCTTGATGGCTTGGATTTTGGAAAACCACAACGAAATCCAAGTTTTGTTTGGATAATCTATGAAGGATAAGTTGTCCAGCTGCTCTGGAGAACCCTTAATCTAAGGAGAAAAATCTACAAAATCCAAGGGGGACAAGCTCAGGCTGTTGCTTTCCAACAAGGCTATGATAGCCTCCTCTTTGATGTGAAGTTCCTACGGATTCCCGGTAGCTCCGGTGAAAAAATTAAACGGCAAGTTTGGAATTTCTTTGTTCTCAAGCGATGTCATTTGTAGCCTTTGTTCTGTTCTCCCTTTTCCTAACGATCTGTCGCTGTCCCAATTATCTTTGTGGCGTAAAAAAAAAGGAGTTCTACTGATATGTCAACCGAAATCCAGCCGGCCACATGTTTGCATTCTCATTGTATATGCTTGAATCTGACTTAGCTGTAAAATGGTATTCCTCCGTTAGAAAAAATAAATTTCACAAAACTACGTATTTTGCACAACCTATCACTTTTAGTATGAAGTGACAGAATACTAGGATCACTCGTTAAATTTACTAAAGAGAAACATTACACATCTAGCGTTTTGGAATTTGTCTCAAAAAGGTACCTTAGAATACTAAGATCATCGAGCTAGGAATGCACTGCGCATGAAAAACGAAACTGTCCATTAGCATGTGATTAATTAAGTATTAACTAATTTTTTTTTAAAAATGATTTAATTTGATTTTGTAAGTAACTTTTGTATAGAAACTTTTTAAAAAAAATACACTGTTTAATAGTTTAAAAAACGTACGTGTGAAAAAAGTTACTATACGCGCTGGGAGCCGTGGGTGCCGAACACGGCCTTATAAGGGTGCTAATCTACCCACATCATGGCTACAAGTACACTAGTTTTTGGACGAATGGAGTACGTGTAGGACTCAACTTGTCCCGTTTGGCCTTAACTATCACTCCGTATTTCTGGCAGTCTAAAAGCCATCAAAATCGTGAACTCCGTCAGAAAGTGCATGTGGCTTCTAGAATTTCTTAGAAAAGGCTTAACTACTTAGGTCCTGTTTAGTTGCAAAATTTTTTTTTTTTGAAAAAAACATCACATCAGATATACGGACACACATTTGAAGTATTAAACGTTAACTAATAACAAAACAAATTACAGATTCCGATTGTAAACTGTGAGACGAATCTTTTGAGCTTAATTAAGACATCATTAGCACATGTAAATTACTGTAGCACTTATGGCTAATCATGACGTAATTAGACTCAAAAGATTCATCTCGCAATTTACAGTCGAACTGTGTAATTGGTTTTTTTTCGTTCACATTTGATGCTTCATACATATGTCCAAACATTTAATGCGACGAAAAAGTTAGAAGTTTGAAAAAAAATTTTGGAACTAACCACGGCCTTATGCATTTCACAAGGGGAAAAACGGTGATGACATCTTCTTCCGTAGCTTCTCTGATTGCTGCACCCTTTTGCGTGCGTGCGTGCCACGTGACATGGAGTATCAGGGACGGAACAGATCAGCAGAAACTTACACGACGGCTAATTTAAACTTTATTGTTTGCTTATACTTATATTTAAATTTTAATTTTAAATTTAATTTTTTTTAGTTTTTTTATCATGGTTTATTTTATAGTATTTGTTTTGAATCACTAAGGATACGTATATAAAAATTTTACGTATAAATAATTTTTTATTTGCTAATTAGTGATTCAGATAAACATATAAATAAACGAAACAATGGGCCTTTTCTCCACTACGAGATAGAAGTGTGTACGGTAGTGTACTGTTCACTACTCTCCAATATAGTAGCCGGCCTGAAACATGTGCCCTGAATTACGGTTTACGGAGCACTCCAGCTTTGAACGTTACAGGTGCCAATAAAAAGGCTACTGGCTGGACTAACAGCATCCGTCTGTACTCGTGCGCATACGTATTAGCAAGCATTGAGTACTTTTTTTTTTTTGGAACAACCATTGAGTACTTACTACTGTATTAGGAAACGGTCTCTGAACAGTGAAAGGGAAAACAGCCATTCAACGCTCATTTAAGAGTTACTGAGACGTACTCAAATGTTACTTGTGCTAAGGTACAGTACCTTCTGTTACGTACTTCGACACTAAAAAGAGTGCCTAAACTTATCCGGTTTTTTTTATTAAAGAAACTGTAAGAAAATCTATCACAAAAATTGAAAAGTATTCATGTGCGGCGAACGGGATCCTAGTCGCCCTACCCCATGAAAATGCAAGCTCAGTGCATTTGGAGTTTCCTCTTTTAAAAGGAAAAGGCAAGATTTCCCTAAGAATTTCTACAAGTCGCGACCTCTTATGATGAGTGCAAGATTTCGGTGGTTTTTTCCCTGAATAATCTCCCTCAAACAAGGATCGTTTCCCAACTAACAATTTAGCAGATGATTGCTACTATTATTCATGAGCGCCGAAAGCATATGCAACCGTAGTACACGCATCTGGCAATCTGGCACGGAGCAAACTGTTGTGGCAGCTGGATTTCCTAATCCACGAGTTTGGCGGGTGCTCTCCAAAATTAACACGCCTGAAACACGTGCAGCTTACGAGCGTACTGCCGTAGTAGTTAAGAGCAGCTTTGAACACTGCCTGCCATCGCCAGCAGAAGCCCATTGTGACTGACTGAACTTTCAGCGTCCCAATCAAGCACCTAGCTTTGGGTACTCTACTGTACTGGTACTGCTGCTCCGTAGCAATAGAAATGGGAAAATTTTATGGTTATGAAGAAAATAACTATAAGTGTAAAAAAAATATACTAAAAATTTTAAAAATTTTAAAAATTTTAGTGCCTCAAAACACATACCAACTATCAAGTTTTATACTATAGTACCTCACAATACTTTATTAAAAGATGATAAAATTACCTAATAAAAGTTGTTATTGCGGGCATGAAAAAGGTACGAGTTTCTCCAAGCCCACAACGATATTCATGAACTTTAGTAAGGCGTTTCGTACCTGGGGCTCGAAAACTCGCCCTCTTTATCTGATGCTGTGGCTGGTACGCTTGATTGAACCAGTCCCACCACCATGACCACCGCGTCCATCATCATCGTGCCGTTGAAAGCTGACCTTTCATGTAGGAGGAGTAAACAGATCTAAACTGACTGCAGATACGAGAGCAACGAGACACTGCGATGCGGTCATGCATGATGCTTGCGATGCCAAGCCAAAAGCTTTGGAACGGCAGCTCACTTCACTTCACTGGACACTGGGCCATGGGCGCTTACCTGCGGGTTCCACACTGTGGCCACGCACTCTGCATGCGAGATGGGCGGCGATTTATATAAGTGACTTAGGCTTTGTTCGGCAAGCTGCCTTCCGAAAGCGCACAGTGCCGCACAGTGTTTTTCCTCTCGCGCACGCTTTTTAAACTACTACACGGTGAACTTTTTTGCAAAAAGTTTCTATACAAAAGTTGCTTAAAAAAATCAAATTAATCCATTTTTGAAAAAAAATTTAGCTAATACTTAATTAATCACGCGCTAATGACCGCTCCGTTTTCCGTGTTTACTGTGCGCGTTCTGAACTGAAAGTGCCGAACAGACCCTTAGGGCCTGTTCGGCAGGTGAGTTTGGAAACGCGCACAGTAAACACGGAAAACGGAGCAGTCATTAGCGCGTGATTAATTAAGTATTAGCTAAAATTTTTTTTAAAAATGGATTAATTTGATTTTTTTAAGCAACTTTTGTATAGAAACTTTTTGCAAAAAAGTTCACCGTGTAGTAGTTTGAAAAGCGTGCGCGGAAGGAAAAACACTGCGCGCACAGTAAACACGGAAAACGGAGCAGTCATTAGCGCGTGATTAATTAAGTATTAGCTAAATTTTTTTTCAAAAATGGATTAATTTGATTTTTTTAAACAACTTTTGTATAGAAACTTTTTGCAAAAAAGTTCACCGTGTAGTAGTTTGAAAAGCGTGCGCGGGAGGAAAAAAACTGTACGGCACTGTGCGCGTTCCGAACCGACGCTGCCTAGCAAAGCCTTAAGTGCAAACTGCAATTAAGTCAGATGTGTATTCAGTATTCCAGGGACGCCTGATCCGTTTGAGTTGAGAACAGCAGATGTGTTCTTGCTTCTTGTTCAGATGACATGTTGGTTTCCTCAATAATTTAGCCTTGAAAATAACCCGTACCAACACTCTGAAAATGTTAATGTTTTCCTTTAGTTCTGAAGTATATCCTTATCACTGTGCGCGTTCCGAACCGACGCTGCCTAGCAAAGCCTTAAGTGCAAACTGCAATTAAGTCAGATGTGTATTCAGTATTCCAGGGACGCCTGATCCGTTTGAGTTGAGAACAGCAGATGTGTTCTTGCTTCTTGTTCAGATGACATGTTGGTTTCCTCAATAATTTAGCCTTGAAAATAACCCGTACCAACACTCTGAAAATGTTAATGTTTTCCTTTAGTTCTGAAGTATATCCTTATCTAATAACAGTTTCAGCGTGGAAATGATTTACCTTTGTGTGACACATCAACAGGATGTCATAAGTGATACCATTCCAAACATTCGCTTATCAGGGAGCCATGGTTCTCTGATCAAGTTGACCGTTCAGTGCAGCTCATTTTATAGGGGAGATCGAATAGCATAACAAGATGCCTCAATTAGGGACCAAGAATATGCCATGGTCAGCTCGTAATGCTTGCATGTGTGATAAAGAACAATTTATATAAAGTCTTGCCCGATCAGTTGCTGATCAACTGGTGGAAGGTTCTCCTGCAAGCGGCGACAATAAAGGGAGAAAATGAACTGTCCTGTCCAGGAGTGGCGACAGGGTATCAAAGATCGATCCAGCAAGCATCCGAAACTATTCCCTCCTATTCTCTCCCCTGCTTGGTTTGGAAGTGATGGATGTAGCCAAGACATTCCTAGTGTAACTATTAACCACAAAAGGTAAATAGCAGCAGCAGCAGCTTAACCCAGTGATATATAGAAGAATGTCCAAGGTAAATAGCTTGGACGTTCTTCTATACAATCTGCAGCTCACACTGGACGATCACAATTTGCAACATCAGAAAAGTTGGCATGTGAGCGCAGAGCACATTATCAGAATGTTCCTCAGAAACATATGATCAGAATATATGCCCGAGGACCGTAGTATTCATATCGATAATATGTTACCAGTAAAGCTACGAAGATATAAGCAGAAAAGGGTTGATTTGCAAGTTGTGTATGATTAATCCAATTGGCATGTGATTCTCTCTATCAATTGTAATTCAGAGAAAGTACTTGAGTACTTGGCTGAAAATTTTTGACTAGTCTAAACCTGTACAATCTAGTGGTCGGAGTGCTCGTTTCTGAACTTCAAGTTTCGCGTATCGAGCCACCGATGCTGTAGCCGTACAAACAGTTGGATTTGCTCGCGTACTGCTTATTCAAGAGATGGAAAATTTTGAGCAGACGAAATTAACATTAAGAAAAAGGAAGAACTTCCATACATCGTGGAACCGCAGATCGGAAGGAATCGGTTCTTGTTCAAATAGAACGAGAAGAAAGATTGGAAGGAGTACTTTTCCCGACGATCCGTCCACCCATCGTCTCCTTGTGAACAAAGGTAAAATCCGGCGGCTACGGCTTCCGCCGGCGGCGGCCGTAGTGGCGCTTTTGATAGCGCCGCTCCGACGGCTGGGCCCCGGACGAAGTTGACCCCACATGTCAGCGTGAACCTATGCTTATGGACCTGCACGTAGCTCAGGATCGCGTTCCCAATCAATCTGTTGGGCCTCAGTGTTCATGATGGTGGCCCAACCGGTCCGAGTTGTGCAGGACACGGACCCAACGTTTGTGTGGGTCAAATCCAAGTCTCCGGGTTGGTCGCGATATGCCGTTCTACCGTTAGTTTACGGCCTGGTGTATATTGTCTCAAAATAAGTTATTTTTATCCATCTCACACATACCAATACAAACACCATATGATTAAAGAGATTTTTCTTAGTGCTTGAGAGTGGAAGAACCTGCAGGATGTGTAGGTGCATCAGGAAAGAAGCATATATGTGTCTGCAAATTCTTTTAGTAAAATTAGTTTGGCAAATTGCAAGTTTTCTAAACCTTCACAATTTATTAGTTTGGCAGATTGCAGGATATGAGTTTTTTTATCTTCTTTTATCTTGTAATAATGTTTGCCTATATCTCATCCATGAATAACCGTTGGTTCATGAGTTGGAGGAGATTATCGAGTATCTGGAATCAAAGTGCTGATTTAGCTAGTTGGATTGACGGTGAGCAAATTTATAGTCGTAAGACAAGAACTGAACATTAATAGACTACTCAGTTTATACGTGGGAGATAGATACTCGATGAATAGTATTAAGTACCAACCATTTGAAAAAGCTCCTAAGTTTGCTAAATAAATGAAATGTGAGATCAGATGGAGAAAGCTCTTTGGTTGCAGCCGCTGCCATACGCGTCCGCCGGTCGTCACCGTCATACATACCACGCTTGGCTGCCCCTGCTCATCGCTTGTTCTTTCACTTTAGGGTTAGACACAGAGAGAGGATTAACAATCTCATCAGCAAATGACGAATTTGGGATTCTACCCTTGTTAACATTATCTTCTATTCCTAAATTACCCTTTAGGAATCAACGGTGGATATTAATTAGTTTCAGAGGTACCCAAGGTACCTTCCAAACACCGTAAAAAACTTCATGACTAAAATACTTCTATTTTATCTGATCCCAATATGACTATTTATCACTTTATTTATTTTTAATGTAATTAATTCTTTATTTTTATAAATTCTAATGCAATAAATATTTTAAAATAAATTTATTTTGAGACAAATAAGACAGAGCAGAACAAGGTCGCCACATCGATCGAGAGATACGTACATCTACATGTAGCGTAGACCGTAAAGTCCCCAGGTACTAGCTGGTCCTGGCCGGTCGGACGCGAGGCAGTTGGAAGCGAGGATGCAGCCGGCCGGCCGGCAGGGAGGAGCTAGGCACATGCTCTTGCCATGCATGGCGCCCGCCTATGCCACCCCAAGGCTCATCGGCCATGCACAAACTACAAGGCTAACCTAGCAGCAGGTGGTGTACTCAGGTATACTGTACTGGCTAGGAGTAGTAGTAGAACGCAACTACTGGAGCAGTACACGGGTAACACGGCTCACAGAATGCAAGCGACCAAAAGACAAGCATACAGTACTAGTACTACAGGCTACAGCTAGCCGAGGACGCTTGTGCCCATTTCTGAATCCTTTTTAAAAGGTCAGGACTCTCTCTTTCTGTCACGGTGTCACCCGTCGATGAATCTGATGGAGAGGAGGGTACTCCTACTGCAGAAAGAAAAGTGATGTGCGTGGTACAGGGCACTGCTCCATGCCTGATCTGATGAGTCTGCCTGGCCATTGGCCATGCTTGCTGCGGCCGCTCTGAACCACGTAGGCGCCCTGCGTACGTGTCGTGTACTCGTGTCGCGTGACTCGCGTCCCGGCATGCGTACAGTAACCAGCAGTATGTACGTCCGTACGGTGCGACGTCTGATTGGAATTTGGTTTCAATTCAATTCGTGGCGCCTTGGCCACAGTACAACCAAGTGGTTCCAGATTTCCAGGCAGTCGTCCCAGCTCGAATGTGTGTGTACTCAGACAACAACAGCTGTATTGGTATGGCTCATCGTGTCGCCGTGATGACTCATGCGAGCCAAAGAGTGAGCTGTAAGTAGCCTGTAATCGAGCATACGTATGGGCACAGTACCTGCACTGCGTTCAGCTTTGTGCCTTCATGTTTTTGAACAGCCATCAGTACTCGGAGCACAAAACGTTGATCCTATCCTCTAACTGCATGATTAGCAAGTGAACTTCAATATTAGTAGCACAAAGTGTTACCGTTACAGTAAGCAGGAATCAAACAGGCGATGCCTCGCTGGAAGGCCTCGTAGGCAGATAGATAGGCATGCACAAGCAGACGAAACAGGAGTCCATCAAATCAGCATGACAATAGATGAAGAAGCCAAGGCACGCGGTACGCATATGCATGCCCAATGGCATGCCAAGGCCAAGCGAGATGCGGACGTACGGGATCAGACTCGGAGCGCGCCGGGCCGCGCCTGTCGCAGAACGGATTCCTCCCGTGCCGCGTCTCCCCGTGCAAGGGGACAACTACTACTGGTACAAGGGCTCTCACGTCTTTTCGAAACCGTCTCCATCCGGGTGTCCGATGAAGAAGAGAAATATCGGACGCCTCATAAGGATCTATCTTATCCACTCTTCCTCATTCCGACGCTGCTACTCGCTCCCGCTCCCCGCCCTGTCCGTCACCGACGGGGCCCGCCATTCCTTCACGCGCAAACTCCTACCGTCTGCGCCTGCCTTTGCCGCTACTTCTGGCTTCTCTCCCGTCGACCGAAGCGGGGTGGAGCGGAAGGCAAGAAGGATGCCGCCCCTGCTCTCGACTCTCCTTCCTGTAGCTCCTCCTCCCTGCCGCTCGTCGTTGTCAAGGATGGGGAGAAGTCTCATCGGTGCTGCAGCAACCGCCGAGCCGTCACCGCTAGGGATGGAGTGTTTGGGGAAAAAATAGGGACTCATGGGAGGAGGCGGCGGTGGCGATTTGCGTGAGGAGGCTGCGGCTGTGGCGGCGGCGACGACAACTTGCGCGAGAAGGCCTAGGGAGGAGGCGGTTGTGCCTATGGTAACGACTCGCGGGCGGAAGGAGGCGAAGGCGGCGGTGGCTGCAACTGCGGACTGTGGTGGCACTCTTAGGTGGTCCTTCGGTGGCTAGGGAGACGACACTCGTGGGCGAAACTCCGACAACTTTCTCCGCGGGTGCCCTCCACAGATTTTTTGTGTGTGTTTTTTCATGTTTCAATCTATGTATATGAACATTAGTTAGATCAAAGTGTTTCAGCGGGGTTTCCAAAGGTGTTTCATTTTTTCTTTGATTTTTTCTCAGATCTTTGTTGATGTTTCAATGACTTAAATTATTTATTTCATGTGTTGAACCAAATTGTTTCATCTAGCGATCTGATTGTGTTTAAGTGTTTCAATGGCTTAAAATGTTTGTTGCATATGTTAAATCAAATTGTCTCATCTAACGATTTGACTGTGTTTTATTTTTTTAAGAGCTAAAGTATTCTTTCATTTAAATGCTGAAACATTGTTTCATAAAGATAAAACAACATGGCGTCCAATTTGTAGGCGCTTCCCCGTCTTTTCGGCGGCGGCAGCAGAAAAAGCTCCTGTACCGTGCTGTACTTGCGTCGCCTGCACCCGAGGGTGCCGGCTCCGATTCGACGGAAGAACCTGGCCGCGCTGCAGTGCACATGGGCCCCCTCCTGCGTGCCAGCACAGCAGATTAACACAGCTGTAAAGCTACTGTCATGCATTGTCTCGTTGCAATTCTTAATAGTGCGCGTGTAGCGTCAAGTGTGTAGTGTACAGTACTAGTAGTACGACTGTACGAGCAAAACATTGTTTTTTTTTTTAGAACTACCAAAACATTGTTAGTAGAGTATTCTTCAGTGTGGCTACACGAGAGACAGAGAAGAGAGCCGAGCTATCTGGGGACAGGAGCCAAGATCCCGGCATTACCAGACATGAACAAAACAGAGTTGTACAAAGTCGATGTCCTCTTGTTCTTTGAGATCACCCTAACCAAAGCAGGCAAAACAGCGAGCGAGCTCGGCGTCGTCCCGCTCCGCACGTCGTGCTCGGCTGCTCGCCCCCGGCCGGAGCGGCAGCGAGACACCGATTCAGGGATTCGGGGGAGCTGCCCGGCTGAGTGCTTAGATTGCTCTGCTCCCCGGCCGGCTGGCCGATATGACCGAATCGCGAATGTACGGAACAATTCTCGCGGGAGAGCCGGAAGCACGGATGCGAGTGTACGGGACAATTCTCTACTCGCTCTGTACGTGCGTATCAGTACGACAAATTCTTCTCAAAACATTTTATTTTTCAAGTTACTCCAATAACGGACACTATTGCGAGTGCTAAGATTCAATAGCGAATTTAAAAAAATAACCACAAATTTAGATTATATATCAATATTAACATCAAGTTTCACTCAAAATTTAGAATTTAGAATACATACTTAGTTACTCCTATATTTTATAACGTAAAAATTATGAAATAACATATAAATATGTAAAATAAAAAAGACACACGATGTAAAGTTCTACATCTATATATGAAGACAACATTTAAACATTACAGTGGTCCAACAAAATTAATAGCGAACTGCTATAGCAATTGTGAAATACTATAGCGGGCTACTATAACAGTAGCAAAACGCTATAGTAGGTGCTAAGTTACAACGCACTTTTTTTTAGTCCATGACCTTGTAGCGGTAGCGGTAGATGTACTTTATCGTTATAGTGGACGTTACAAATGCTATTTATTAGCTTGCTTGCAATTTTGCAATGCAAAATGAGAGGAGTTTGGTGGTGGCGATGTTTGCTCTTAAATTTGTAAAGACGAGAGTTTTTTTTAAAAGAAAAACGAAGCCAGACTTTGCACAGCAACAATCTTTATTCCGAAAAATTACCGTGTGTAAGCTCGTTGTGGTATAATAATACTTGTTGTCATTTCGTCTTTCATTTTCTTTTGCAACAATTATAGATTATGTGCATCCTGGCTATATAGACACCGTGAGCTGTTTTAGATTAATTATATCATCTTTATGTACTGGTTTGAAATCAATAAAGCTTCTTTTATTTACTTTTTTAAAAAAAACTTCTCCACAAGAATGGCAGTTATCTAGGTTTTATGCGTATGTGCTAGTGGAGGATATGTTCTTGGTTGGACTAACCGGCCATTAGACAATGATTTCTAAAAGGTTCCATTAGACGTATTAAACGTATTAAGTTTGGGCTTTGCTTCAATGAAAAACACGAGGGAAGCAACAGGCAAGCGTATATATACTATACTGGAAAAGCATACGAAAAACTTCGACGAAATACCCGCGCTTTCACGTACAAAAGCCAGTTTTCAGCATCAGAAAGCATAAAGACCTACGCTAAAACTAACATAAGGTCATCAATTAGAAATGGAATACTACCATTTGGCCGGTTCCAAACTTCCAATAGAGCATTTCTTCGCGATAACGCAGGGCTCTGTTGCGTCGACCCTGCCGTGCTGCATCCTCGTCGTCTTTTCGCGGCATCATGTCGTTGTTTATCGGCACGCGTGGACAGCCGCTTGGTAGCTTTCTAAGCTCGCTGAAGCTTTCGTCAGTCACCAATGGAAGTATATATTCCCCAATCCACCACTAGATGTATGTTTATTTCGATCTCAATTGTCGCACGCCCGTTTTGATTTGCATGCACATTTACGCATGGTTTTATTCTGTTTTCTCAGCGGAACCGAATTCCTCCCCCTTTCTGTTTTCCCTTGACAAAAGAATACTGTACATTGTTTCTTTTTTTCGAAAGACAGCTTAGGCGGCTAGCGTTCTATTTATCTTAGAAGGAACAAATACGATATACCAAAAAGACGGTATGAAAAAGAAAAAAGATTTACATCCATGGCAGCAAACAGGCTTGCCGCTATTGTACAAGTCATATTCTCGCTAAATCCTTGTGCCTCCCAATGCTCCAAACCTTTACCTCATAAAAAATACGGTTGCATGCTTTTTTTTACAACAAGATACCCAAAGTTTGTACTCTTTGCTAGAGGACATCGTAAAACACATTTCTGCTGAAGGACATTGTAAAAAAGTGAAAGAACATGGTAAAAAAATGATAATTAGCTGCTGGACACTTGTGGTATTATTTTATTATATCTAAAGAAAGTGAAGAGAGAAACAGTTATGAAAAGTACGAATCTGCCTCTATCTCCATGAATATACAAGCGACGGTGCGACCGCTTCTAGCCCACGCGACAGTAGGCAGGCCGCCACCGACACCATCGGGGACGACCAAAGCGGCGATGGGGCGACTACAAGAGACATGCAGGTTTAGAGGAGGGGCCACGATGGCGCCAGGACGCTATGGCCCCTCTTTTGCTTGTGGCCTCGACGGTGGGCCAAATCGACGATGTGGACTCACTAGCTTAGTGGTCGGTGAGGCAACGTCGACTCCAATGACGACAGGCCAACTGGATCTGCATGGTGATGGCAGCCAGGTTTTCGGCAATACTAAAGAGGCAATGGGGATGCACCAGTCAGTGGAGCGACTGTGTGGGCAAGGCGACAATTTTTAGTGGAGCTGCTGTGAGGCTGATAGGACGGCTTGCGGTGGTGTTGGGACGGAGTGATGGATGTGGCAAGCATCGGGAGAGGCTAGATCCATGAACATGAGGGCCCCTCGTGTGGCAGCTATGGTGATGGCTGTTAGAAGTACATATATGTACAGTTAGAGATAGAGTCAAATAAAAATTATAGAGATGAGATAGAGTCCTAGAGATAGAATCCTAGGGATAAGATAGAGTCCTAGAGATAAATCTACTTTTACTTATTGTACTTCAAGTCTCTACGTCATATGTCTATATATATACCTCATTAGAGGGTTAATGTAATACATTACAATACAACATAATAGATTTTTTCACATGGTATCAGAGCTATAGACCCACATCATTTGATCCTTAGTTTATCGACATCTTCCGCTCGTGTCGTCCTGGAGAGATGAGATCTCAATAATTTCTTTAGGGCGTCGTCCCAATTAGCTACCAGAATTTTTCATAGATTAGCTGATAATTAGAATTAGATCAATTTTCAATTTAGCCACAACCAAATAAAACCCAATTATCGTATGTCCCGGGAGCAGCGTTGGCGCCTTCAATCATCGTCAACATCACGACTTAACCGGCTTCGTCTCCATTGAGATCAATCTGTGGCGTACGCGTGCTACTTCGGGGCTGTTTGGTTGCCTAGATCTATCTTGGCTCCCATGTGAGATGCAGGCGTCCGCTTGTTTGGTTAACCGCATGCCCTCTGGAGCCCGGCTGAGTTCATGCAAAAGTTGCTTCTGCGCCAGGACTGAGAAAAATGCTCGATTTCTTCTTCACTCCTCAGCCTGGCTCGCTCGATGCAAGACGGATGCCGCGCGGATGCAAGCGTGTGGCAGGGGTCTGGCATCCGCTCACCACCTTCCTCTCATTTTCATCTCCCTATTCTCAAGCGCTCTCCTCTTCTCCTCTCTCCCTTGTCGCCGCCGCCACCAAATCCCCTACCATCACCGCTCGTTTGGCGTCTTCTCCAATGGTGGGCTGGCAGCCGACCTCGAGCTCTCTTGCCTCAAGCTCTAGAATCAACACCACAAGTTCACAGGAGCCAAATGCGGTGGTTGCGGGCTTGTAGGCGCTGGATCTGGAGCCGATGGCGATGAGCAGCTCGGCGGAGCTCGACCAACCCCGGTGGAGAAGCCGCTGTTGCTTTCTCCTTCCTTTCCATCTCCATCGCGTCGATGCACCGCACCTTCTTCGACCACCGGGCATGGTGGCGGTGAGTGGCTAGGAGCAGCGGACGGCGAGCAGCAAGCGCCGGTGAAGTAGACCAACGACGAGATCTATGAGAGGATTTTTTTTTCTCTTTTCTTTTTTCTACTGAAAGAAGAACGGAGGAGCGTGCATGGAGAGGCCAGATGAGAGGCAAGCGGCGGAGAAGTGCGGTAATGGCCAGCGGCAGAGGTGCTGGAACGGCCGGCAACGATGAGGAAAGGACAAGTCCTCTCCTCGACGACAACTAGGAGGCGAAGCGCCCCTCCCCTTTTTTTTCTTTTTTTTCATCGCTTTGTTGTGAAAAGGTGAGGAGAATTTCGGTGTTTTTTTATAACTCAAGAAATTTCAGTTCTGGTACTTGTTTTGTGTAAAGAACGTTGGGTGATTTTTAACACTAATATTATTTATAGTATGTGATAAATTGTTCAAAGCTATTGCCTAGTTAAATCTGAAATTTTAATATTTGATATTACAGAGGTAATCTCACCAAACAAAATGAAGAGGTAACCACACTCAAATCTATCCAACCAACCAAACAAAATCTCTTCCAAACCATATCTCTCATGCAAGCAACCAAACAAAATCTCATCTCAACCAGGCTAAATCGATACAAATAATCAAACAGTTACATGTGTATCTCCTTATCCAAGCTAAACTCAACCAGGATGAAAGAGATAAGCCAAGCTAAAAAAATGCAAGCAACCACAAACACACCCTTCGAGAGTAGATCTGGCACCATCGGCGACGGAGACCGTGCGGCAAACCGGCAAGAGGACGTCATCGACTCCGAGTTCGTCGAGCTGCAGCCCATCAAGCCGCTCATCAACGGCATCAAGAAGTTGTCATCACAAGTCCATGCCGCCATGCATCCACGTCCAACACAACATCAAGCAGCAGATCGAGATGTGCTACATGCAAGTCCGTCACTAACGTGGCCTCTAGCAATGCATGCCGCATCTGCTATCTCCTCTACACCCAGCCATACGTTTGTCTTCGCCCACACTACACTGCCGGTGGTCATCATCAACACGCGCCGTCGCGTTGTCCACAAGGATGGACATATCGTGTCCTCGGACAGATTCGTCTACAAAACGCTTCATCGACCACGTCCTCTACTATGGCAACGACTGCATCACCAATGACGACATCGATCACGTCATCTACGATAGCAACAACTGCATCAACCTAACATCATTATTGTGATGACCGCTACACGGCGCAGAAGGACCAACCAATGTGGTGGCCTCATCGCCGACGTCCTATGACATTCGCAAGACGTCTCCAACGACATCCTTTGACACTTACAAAGTATAAGATGCTAAAAATTACAGTTTTGTCTTCACACCATGTCATAAATATATATTTTTTTGTCATCGGCTCTGCTGCTACATCCACTACCATGATTACTATCACGACCATAACTACATGATCGGTTGAGGAAATAGAAGATTCAAAATCCAGTCAAAGCGTTCGTGTCATCGCTATCGTCCATGACGCTCCTATTATGATTGCAGGAGGGAATAGAGGAGAGTCAAGGAACGACACCAGAAGGGGACGCAGGCACCGACCTAGGTGAAGGACCGTCCATCAGAGATGCAATTGATGATGGTGAATCAGAAGATGAGGAAATAGAAGATTCAAAATCCAATCACAATCGTTCGCTTCGCTCCTGTTACGACTGAGGGGGAATGTTAGAAGTACAGATATATACGGTTAGAGATAAGAGTCAATACAAATTAAAGAGATGAGATAGAGTTCTAGAGATAGAATCCCAAAGATAAGATAAAGTCCTAGAGATATAATGCTAGAGATAAATCTACTCTTACTTCTTGTACTCCAAGTCTCTACTTCATATGTACTCCTATATATACCTAATTAGAGGGTCAATGTAATACATCACAATATAACAGAATAGATTTTTCCACACTGGCTGGTACCACGACGCTGGTGCTCTCTTTGTGGGCGAAGCCACCCCCATCCCAGAGTCGCATGGAGTCGGGGCGAGGAGGAGGAATCGTCACAACGCTCATTGATGCCATACTCGCCGCTTCCGGATGAACCGCATGGACGCTATCAAGCTTGTCCCTTTGCAACCCGGGCTCTAGCACCCGCCACCCCCCAATTGTGCGGCCCTCTCTTGTCGCCGCCGTCGTTCCACCTCCACCGATGGGTGGCCAAGCTACTGGCCGCCCCGTGCTCTAGCCCGGCCAGCCACCGCACGTGCTATCCCTAGCTGCTGCCGCGCGTGTGAGAAAGAAGGCAACCACATGAGGAAGAAGAGGAACAAAGAAAGAGAGGAGATGTGAGGTTGACGAGTGGGCCCATGGACAAACTTGTCTTTAACGAATGCTTATATCTCCATTCCTTCTGGATATAATAAAATAATACCGCGGGTGTCCAGCAGCTAATTACCACTTTTTTTAAACTATATATATATATATATTGAGAAATACGGTACAAACGCAAGCGCCCACAATGCGCATACACTCATCCCTATAAACGCACACAAGCACACCCTATCTCTATGAGCACTTCCGAAAAACTGGGCTTGCATATCTTAAGATTAACAAAGTCACCACGGGCGTCTTGCTGTTGACGGGTACGTCGCCTATCACTGAAAGAATAATTAGCCGCAAATGCAAACACCCGTATCAAATCTAGAATTTGAACCTAGGTGGACCTGGTTCCACCACAAAAAATCTAACCAGTTAAGCTACGCTTAGTTTGCTTTGCCTCGTGTATATTGGTAGAGTGCGGTTGCATACTAGTTGTATGGATGATTCACTGTATATTGTTTCATTCTATTCCATCTCCCCTCTGGATCTCTGGATGAAGGAATGAATTCACTTATACACATGTCCATTGAGTTAGTTTGCGAATATAGCACACCTGATGAACATGATGGACTGACTGAATGAAATGGCACTGCTTCTAGCTGCACTGTTTTCACTGCAAGAGACGCACATTGCCACCTTGTTTATACTGATACTAGCCTAATGCTAGTACTGATACTACTCGTGAACTTCACCCTTTCGATTTCTCCTAACACTCGCTTGTATTTTACTCCACATCAGGAGTGGTAGCAAGAGGTGAGCAGATAGATCGATGGTGATGGCATATTGGCATATCAAGCACATGACACCCCCCGGCCCAAATGGAGGCTTTGAACCAAGTAATAAGAAGTCACCGCCGCAAGTTGGAGCGATTTCTCAACGCTGGTGTGAAACGCGACACCCTTACTGGTCGCCTCTCCCGCTCTATCTGCGACGACTCTGCATGCGCCCAACTGGCAAAAATCTCTCCCTCCAGATCAGCCCCCAATTCAGCAAGTCTTTCTTCAGATCAGTGTCTGATCTCTGAATTTTACATCTCTTGCTTAATTCAGTACTCTCTTGGGCATTGCGTGTTGAGGTTCCTAGCTAGCTGTAACGACGGGTGTGGATTCAAATTTTAAGCCAAAAAATCACATTTTTTGTCCAAAGTTTCTATTCTGTCGACTGGCTTTTCAGTTTTGAACTCGGTGATGTGGAATCTGTTGTGCAAAATGTTTTTTTCCTGATCTTGCCATCAACGAGACAACGAGTGGTGGACCACAAGTAACTCTTGGCTACTGTTCATAGAGTATGATTTTGTACTTGATCAATCGTACTTGCCAGGGTTTTTTTTAACCTTCACTTTGGACCATGGCGATTATTCAAGCAAGTAGCAAAGCATCCTTGGACAGTGACCCGAAACAACCAATGAGATGACCAGGCAAATGTTAATGCAACACGAAAGGGGGGCAATGCTCAGTTGCACAAGTCCAATTAACACATTGAATCAAGAGATTAACAAAATGGGATGAAGCTGAGTACACTTGCGTTGCGTCACATTAACAAATATTTTTTAGTTGTGTTCTAAACTATCGCATTCATCTAAAGGGAGAAGAAGAGTCAAAGGCCAATTAGGTTTCTGGAGGTGGTGACACCGCCGTCGACGACGAGGTTGTGACCGGAAATGTATCTGGAGTCGTCGCTGGCGAGGAAGAGCGCCGCCTCAGCGATGTCCCTGGGTCTCAGCGTCGCGCCCTTGAGCGTGGCGAGGCTCCTGACCACCTCCTCCATCTTCTCCACCTCCTGGTCGCTGGGCACGGCGATGTCGAGGTCGATGTCGGCGTCGGCGTCGTCGGCGGTGGAGGCGTCGTGGCCCTGGCGCCAGGCGTTGATGAGCATCGGGGTGGCGACACCGAAGGGGGAGATGCAGTTGACGCGGATGCCGTGGGCGCCGAGTTCGCAGGCGGCGTTCTTGGTGAGTCCCACGATGGCGTGCTTGGAGGCGGTGTAGGCGTGCGGGCCGAGGCCGCCGAGCACGCCGGCGACGCTGGCGACGGAGATGATGCTGCCGGCGCGGCGCGGGGTCATGGCGAGCGCCGCGTGCTTCATGCCGAGCGCGGCGCCCAGCGCGTTGACGCGGAGCACGCGGTCGAACTCCCCGGCGTCGAACGACAGGATGCTCTTGGCGGCGCGCGTCTGGCGGCCCAGCACCCCGGCGTTGTTGCACAGCACGTCCAGCCGCCCGTACCGCGCCACGGCGCGCTCGACGGCGCGCTCCACGTCCTCCTCCACCGACACGTCGCACCGCACGAAGCCGACGTGCGGGCCCAGCGCCGCCGCCAGGGCCTCGCCCGCCGCGTCGTCGATGTCCGCGATCACCACCTTGGCCCCGTGCTTCACGAACAGCCTCACGATCGCCTCCCCGATCCCCCTCGCGCCGCCGGTGACAATGGCCACCTTCCCTTCCAACCTGCACGCCAAAATTCCAACCACCATTAACAACAACTCAAAGAAAACGACGAGACGAACATCACAACAGCGCCACGAGTAGTAAACCTACCTCTTGGGCATGGGGGTGGTGGCGCCATTGGGGGAGTCCCAGGCGTGGAGCGACGGCGCCATGGACGGCTGGTGCGACTTGTCAGGGAGGAGGTCGAGTGCGGCGGCAGGCATGGCGAGATCCTGGGCGTAGGAGGCGAGGGTAGTGTGCATGTACGACCCTGTCCTAGCGAGTGAAGTGTGTGCGCCTCTGCAGGGGAGACCGGACACCCCCTTATATAGGCCGGGGGCGCAGCCGCGCACGGCTTCCCCTTCCCCCGTCGAAAGCGACACTGCGTTTTCTGACCACAATTCCGTCCATCGCCGCGACGTGTTTTGGCTCAGCTGCCGCGCGGGTGCGCGTGAGCATTTCGTGGAACGCCGCGCGAGCGCGACTGTGCGAGGCAGGGAGTTGTTTCGGCTTCGTGACGGGTAGACCGAGTGGCGCGGCGCGCCGCACATGGTTGGAGCCGGTCGAGTTGACCGCCGCGGGTGCACGGTTTTTGTTTCGGTCAGGACTCATGACGTGGCGCTGAGAAAGAGTTCACTCTCTAGTACTAATAAGCCTAAAATTTACGATAGTTCCATTAAAAAAATTCGACAATTTTGAAAAAATAACATGCACGACAAATGGGTCGTTTATTTTCCTTTTGTTGCTTGGCATGTATATTTGGAGACGAATTTATGAAACACACCTATATTTCGAAATATTTGCGTGGAGGTGGGTCGGTCGGAACGGGCATGGCTTAGATTGAACTTGGGATTGAACCGGTGTGGTCGTGTGGAAGATTGAGGCAGAGCGAATCGAGATTTTCTTTTTTGGATGTTTGTTTGGGGCGTGCAGCTGCAGGAGAGGTAGGCTTGGTCAACCTCACTGTAAAAGACTTAAAGACTCGAGAGGCGTTGTTGGCGATTCAACTTGGCTGCCGCGATTTCCAGCTGTAGTGGTTACCGGCCGGAGGCGAGTTCCAACTCTTTCAACCTAAATATAGGCAGGTACATTTGTTCCCAAGTGAGGGATTAATTAGTTCGAGTATTGATAGAATCCGGACTGTGGTTGCTGTAACACCATCCTAATTGCTTCACGGAACAAATCAGCTTCATGCTTTTTACCAAGTTGTCACCAAACAAGTACGTGCCTAGGTCGATCTGGCCGTGCTTTTTCCTTGCACAATTGGATTTTGTGCTTAAGGCATTGTTTGAATCAGCTATTTGGTTGGTCTACTTTCGAAGTATTTTTATCAACGCATTTATCGAATTAATAAACAGAGCCTAAGAGGCTTACTTACTCCAAGTTGATTTCTAGAATTTAAATATCGCAAATAAGTTTATTTCTATGTTCTTATACATCTTCAGTTCATAATCAATAAATTTTATCTCTTCGATATCCCTTAACTATTCACCCATCAATAGTATTTTTCTACTAATGAGGGATATTTTGGCCTTTTATCCCCACTACTAAGAGCCTTAACGTTTGTCTTGCAAAGAATCACCTGTTGCCAAAATTTAAATTTTAAAACATAATTTTGAAGTTAATTTTAGGTATTTCAACGTAGTTTTTTTAATATTAACTTTTAAATCGTTAATGATGCATATATAAAAGTTTTACTAACAGTTTATTTCTTGGTCACTAATAAACCGTTTTAGCACATAATTAGCTCTTGGCTAACTGATGGGACCGGTTTTTTTTCAAGATATGAGGAGTTTATTTATTTTAGGATATAGTTAAAGTATTCCATAGAACTTGCTTTTAGAGTAAATCTTTTTTAATCTTTCTATCAGACAGTCTTGTCTATTGAGAATAAAAATAAAAGTGTAAAAGTTTGATTCTAGATTTATTTGTCGTTACTCTGTCATATCTATTTGGGGTATAGGAGTAAGTCGCAGGAAAAAAATGCATTCCCCTGAATATAACTGTGGTCGACCATGTTTAATAGATATGCTTAAACTTGGATGGCTACCAGACTTCGTTAGTGTGGCTGCTTTTCACGCTGCCTTTTGTCCTGAATTTTGCCAAAGCTTTGTTATAGTATAAACTTTCAAGGGTGTGTTTGTTTGTATGAGTTGGAAATAAATTCTCTTCGCACGGAAAACGAAGTGACTCATTAGCACATGATTAATTAAGTATTTACTAATTCTTTTTGAAAAATGGATTAATATGATTTTTTAAAACAACTTTCGTATAGAAACTTTTTGCTAAAAAACACATCGTTTAGCAGTTTGAAAAACGTACGCGCGAAAACGAGCGAGGTGAGTTGGGAACTCACCCCAACCAACAGAGCCCAAGGATATGATATTATAGCCTTTCATTTTTGTTATGCTGCATCACCCTGCATCTCTTAAATATATAAACCACCAACCAATTAATCACATCACCTTTCTGTCCCAAATTGAGCACAAATAATTGATCCATACAAGTACCTCAATTAGCATTGGACGCTGTGCTTTTAAGACCTAACAGTGCCATCATATCTCTCAAGAAAAAAAGAACAGTGCCATCACATCGAGCATATGCATATGACCGTCAGACCATGGGATTAGAAACCGCGAGACGATATTGAATTGTACTCATTGATCTGTTTACTTTTCTATTGTGTATGATATTTTAGTACTTTCTCCGTTCTATATTTCTTACGTTTTATTAATATTATACTTAAACAATTAAAATTTTCACTATCAATATTTTTTACACTATTATATCTGCAGACACTATAATATAATATACGGATTAGTCTTAAAACTACTTTATAAAATTAAATATTTACTTATTTTTTTATATATTATAATAAAAAATATAGTTAAATATATATTTTAAATACCGTGACATTATCCAAAACATCAATAATTATAAAATCGGAGAAAGCAATTTAAACTTTGTAAGTGAAAACAATTGGTCATATAGTATATATTTTATATATGTTTACTTTTCAAAGATAATATTCATATATTCATATTTTTTAACGTTGTGTGAATGCATGGGTGGTGATAGAGCCTCCAATAGAGAGGACACTAACACGAACCCAAATTTCGTGAAAAAAATAGTAGCCTTTGTAAAAGTATGCCCCCTTTGTGAGGCTGAGCGCGTCCAGTTACATGGCTACACGTAGAGTTTGACGATTTTTCTCAACTTATTAATTAAAATGTCATAGGCTCCCTTAACCCGTTGTTTGAGTTTTTTATATTCCAATTTTGCCGTTGGATACAATAAACCAATACTAGTTCAGTAGAAAGTTGTCCTGCAGTTGTTATTTTTAATGTAAGTTTTAGATACAAAAATGTCAGTCCAAATAAATGATTTCATAATCATAAAATTGCAAAGATTTTCCCCTGATTTGTGCAACATAATTTTGGGACGGAAGCTGCACTTGCGTATCTTGTTGATTCTGAAAAGTAAACGGCAACTTTTTTTTTGGGTGACAAAAGAGTGTATAAATGAAATCTCTCATCGGTTTCATCTAAAATTAAAAAAGAAATCTCTCATCAGTTAAGCGGATGGTCTTCGTTGAAAAAGAAGAAAAAAAACATGAAACGAACGAACAAGTCAAGCCCATAGCAATCCGTAGTGTTAACTTCTCCGAAAGTCAATTAGGAAAAGGCTACGCTTGTAGGAGCCACGAAGCCTCCTCCTCTCCTCTGGGATTTGCCTTTCTTTGGGTCCCCGAATGTCGACGACCTAAACAATTGACCAAACCATGGCTTCACCTAAACAGTTTTGAACAAGCAAGCGATCGATCGATCGAATGGCTTGTTCAGCCGTCCATCTCTCTTGGTTCGGTCCTAGTCGTTGTACTACAGCTTAAAGCAACGAGTAGTTCTCTGCCCTCTCCCTTGCGTATGCACTTACATATATATGTACTGCTCTTTTACTTTCTTTTTTAGGAGAAAAAAAAGAAGATAAGGCATTTCGTCGTTGAATCTGGGCAGTCATCTTGGATTAAATTTGACGAAATACATCGTCTATACCATGTTTGGATATTCCAAAATTGTTAAGTAAATCTATATGCCAAAGTTTTTTTTTAAAAAAAGTAAATCAAACAATAACATCCAGCACTCAAACATGCCAACGTTTTAGTGTACGGAATATAATGACGTCATGTTGATGCCAACATGTTTTTTATATTTTTTTTGAAACAAAATAAAACAACATTTTTCAAAACAAATTCCCATGTTTTTCCCTTCTGCATAGTAGTAGAGTTCCTTTTTTCCTTGCAGGCTGTGTGCCTGGTATTGTTCTCCATGGACAAAATATTTCAATTTTTAAAATGACTTGGCAGAGTGTGTTTTATTTCATAGTGTCCACATGGCAACTTCTGTGGTACACTACAAAACAGTACATTGACTGTTTTCAGTCGACTTTCCGTCATCGATCGCAGCTGTATATTCGATCGGAATAAAAGGGGACTGGAATCGAGGTTAGTTACGACTGGGGGTGTTGGCCGACGAATCTGCACTATTGATCTCCAATCTCCACTGACTTTTGTCTTAAACTAATCCTCTTCTCCTCTCACGGTCAGCATCCAGGCTAGCTAAGCTAAAAGCTACAGCCATGTTCTGAGGTTGCAACATGGCGATCAAGCTAGCTAGCTAGCTGCATCTAAGGAGATTATTACGATCGATAAGCTAGCTAGGCAAGGCAAGGAGGAAAGCAATGCCGGCCGGTGGGTGGGAGCTCAAGGGTCAATGTCAGGAAATAATTGGTGTTCGATCGAGAGGACGAACAAATCGACTAAACGGGCAGGTTTACCAGGAGATGAAGCAAGATCTCCGTAGGTGAAATAAGCTGTTTAGCTATAGCTAGCTACGAACAGCGTGGGCGCGCGTACGTGCCGCGTGCATATGCATGCTGATCCGATGACCAAAGAACCAATAATCCGCGTGAGGTGTGTGCAGTGGTAGCTATGCATATGCATTGACATGTAAAGAATGGTCAATAGTCATCTCTAATAGTCATCCATGTCTAACTGAAAGGGGCGGAGCCAAGAAAAACTGTGACGCCGAGCTGATGTGTTTTTGACTTTGTATCTTAGCCAAATGTTAGGGGTTTTTTTAATCAAAATATAGGAAAACAATCTAAACATTATCAAAACTTATCACCAAAGATTGTGTCAACAGATTATACGCTGACCAAGTTATTTGTAGAGTATGACGATCGTTGGAATCAGGGTATACGCGAGACTGAGGTAAAAGAGACGAGAGACATAAATTTTTATACAGGTTCGGGCTACTTGACTGACAGGTAATAGCCTTACTCCTGTTAGCCGAAACTGGTGTTGCCTTTATATATCAGTATCACACAAGTACAATATTTGTAATGACTTAATCTAGTCGATGTCAGCTTGACGGCATGAAGCTCGAACACATAGTCGACGGCTAGCGTAGTTTTCTTCCTCAAATATGAACTCGGCGAGATTGGAGATAGCTCTAGATCCCTCGTGTCGGTCTTTGTGGCTCCAGATTGAATCTGTATAGGCTTATATTCTGACTTGACGTGTATTGGCTTTTGTTAGCTTTTTTCCTCTTCTCCTCCTAGAGGGTTTTGTATTTATACTCTCGGATGTTCCCTTGTTCAAGTAGAACTATAAAGACAAGTATGGATACGATTCGAATAGTCCTTGTAGTGTCCGAGCAGGACTCCACTTTTCCTGGAATATCTTTTATTCTGGGAAGATAATTTCATTTATTCATCGTATTTTCTTAATCAAAAGATAACTTCTCATATACAATTGGGTATATGGTATTTGCGCATATCACGAACGCATGTATAGGGGTATGCCTTATTGATAAGGCTAACAGTTTGGTAATTCTAAAATCTCTCTCTCACAAGAATAATAACAAATTAAACACAACCTACACTTCTCAACCTTACAAAATACAAGCAATGCCAAAATTTAACACTACCAAAATTTGGTAAGGTTAATTTAAGCATCAAAATGGACATCTCCTTATTACACTCATCCTAAAATATAACATTTTTGTTCAAAAATTTAGACAAGGGCATTTTCTAACTACGGATATAGGCATTCGCTTGTTTAGGTTTATTGCTAAAAATACTTATATTTTGAAATGGTGGGAGTAAGATTTTTCTTAGTATTTTGATCAGATTTTATTTTTCAGATTAACTTACTGGTTTATATGTCGTTAATCGAGTTTACCCAATAATTAATGGCAAGTTTTACGTTGTGAGGTCAATTAGTAATTACCACCTTTTTCTATCTCAACGAGGTCCTTTTTAGGTTGTTGGGTTAATACTTGTGTTTTTTATTCAAATTGGAAATGACTTTGTCGATTGCAACCCTCACAGCTGTGACTACACCAGCAATTATTCCACTCTTTAAAATGGGGTATTTTTCTTATTATATACTACCTATATTTCAAAATGTACGATGCTGTTGACTTTTCACATAATGTTTGACCACTCATCTTATTCAAAAAATTTATATAAATATTATTTATTTTGTTGTGACTTGTTTTATCATTAAATAAAATATAATCTTAACTTATAATTTTACATATTTATACTAATTTTTAGTAAGACGAATGATCAAAAGTTGTATGAAAAATCAACGTCATATATTTTAATAAGAAGGTATTATGTTTTATAACTCAATGTCGTGGCACATATACACACATTGCGTGCCTGGATTGTTGGCTTGATGCTTAGATGTTTTCTTTGATTTGTATATGACTTTTGGTTGCAACATTCCTGACAAAGGACTACACTAACAACTAAACCACTCTTTTAGGAAAAACAATTTCATCTTGTATTTTATTCCTATGTGGACTGATGGACTACATTATTGTCATTTTTCTTTGGAAGTCAATCTATAATTTGATACCTTCTTCTCCTAAGAATAATACTACTACAAAATCTTCTCATTTCGGTTGCGACCTGAATTAAATTCCCTATGGATACAGGCCGGAAGCTTCCTGATCTGCGATAATTAATCCATCATCACGACATCGTAGCCAGCCATCTCTGTACAAATATTGATCAGCAACATCGTGAGCAACTTTCGACTAAAAAAGCGACCATTGCCTGCATCATTAGGAGCACGATTGCGCAACATATCTAAAACCTGTCATATCATATTAACACTTAACGTGAGTCACGACGGAATTAACAAGTCCGTCTTTTGTAGGATCTGTATCGTCCAGGATTTTATTCCCCGCTCTTTCATATGGCAACTGCAATCCAATCTAAACACCTCTTTGTGTACATCGGCACATATAATTTGCTATCTCCAAAAGACAGGCCCATTATTAATTAGCCCACCATAATTAAGGAGCAATTAAGTAGAGACGATGTAAATAATCAAAGTAGATAACTGAGCCGTACTACCCTGTTCGCCGAATCACCAGTTTCCTTTCAGATTGCTGAACAAACGCTGTTCATGTATCAGTCTAATACTAACTTAGCTTGGCTAAGTTAATTTGGACTAGAGCATTAAAGCCCGGCGATTCGATTCGGGTCAGTCAAATTATTCTATCCTTTTTTTCCATTCACGTTGCAGAATATATTTTTTCTTGTGATCTTCCAAAAAGAGAAAAAAATATATCAACATTGCCAGTTTTTGAACTTTGAAAGAGCGAAGCAATGCATATAATAACAGAATTTTCAGATGGATGATGGATCGATCCAATCCCGGAGGGCCATCCAGCTGCCGCCCGGTTTGGAAGTCACGGCTGCTCTCCGATCTGCAACAGGTGGCGTTGGGCTGTAAGTTTGGGTGCGCGCGTGCGTGCGTGCGGGACGCTGGCTGACCCGGCGGCGGTGTGGAATCGTGGATTGGGCAGGTCAATCTCGGCGAGGCCTAGAAGTGGCGCGGTCTCGGCGGTGGAAATGTACGTGCTTTTGACCCGGCCTACCGCGCGCCGCGCGCCGCGAGCGGTAGCGGTAGGCTCGCCTATTGACCGCGGGGGCGCACGGGCGCGGTGTGCCACTTTGCGGTGAAAAGGAGGCAGTTTTGCGGGTGGGTTTCAGTTGGTCACATCAGGTTGGTCCGGGCCGGCGCGTTACGCTGTTCGCGTGGTATCCTGCTTGCCATCAATCGGTTTGGTAGACACAGGACGTCGACACTTTGGTCAGAGGAGTGGCCGCACACTTGTTTTGAGAAAATCTTTGATTTTCCACTAACCGCGCGGACCGTATCAATTCCCGTTTTCTCTTCTCGTTTGTAGCAGTTTTTTCTTGTGTGTACACACATGCGTTAGAATAGTGAAAAAACGGCAAGAGAAATCTGGCGCAGCCAACAGAAGGCAAGCTTGGAATTCCGCATCAAGTGCATCCACAGCAATCAGTTTTACCCTGGCCAGACGTGTGCTGCGATAATGGTTTGTTTAAGGAGCACCGAACTAAAGTCACGACAGTGATCGAAACACAACAGTATAGCAACATTGGCCTGCATCGATCTATAGAGCCAACTTGCCTCTAATCAAAGAGGAGGCTAATCTATCTAAGAATCTATTAGGAACCAAAGAGACCCAAGATCATTATGGACGCATTATCCTGGATTAAAACTGGTATCCACTAGGGCTCTCCACTTGTCGGTGGGAGGCTGCAAGAGGGAGCATTTTTCTGCTGCTTTTGCTACAATGGGAAGTGGGCAAGTGACCTGCTCTCCCTGGAGGTCAAGAGATCTTGCTTAGGCTAAAGCCTAGCTTCTTCTCTCGACAGCTCAAGCTAATTAACTAGTAACTACGTGTGTCTATGCGGTCCTTAAGAAAAAAAGACGCTGTGATTAATCATGCAGCAACTTGACCACTAAATCATGCGACGGGAAGGGATCACCACGAGCTAGCGCCATCAACTGGGAGCGAGATGCTTGTATGTGCAGTACTGCAGTGCAGAGACCACTGTGATAGCTGCTTGTTGTCTGTACTGTAGCACTGTACAATTCACAATTGTACTGGCTAGTGGAGTGGTAGTACAGGAGAGAAAGAAAAGGACCAAAAAGAGTGGAGTACGAAGCTACTCCAGCTATAGCTCGACACTCGACAGATCCATTAATATGGTTTTGACAGGCATTTGATTGGTTCCAAGTGGAAGAAAAGAAAGCCTCTCCAGTGATCCGGGATGGAAGGGAGAAGCGGGCCTCTCAAGAAGGCAGATTGGATTCATGGCGAGTTGACGCTGCGAGTTTACCGGGTGCATGAAGAAGTCGCCGCCGACGCATTCTTCGTGCTTTAGCTAAAACTAGCTAGAAAGAAAACCCACGCATTCACGGGTGTCTTTAATTTTTCTATGACGATCTACACACCACCATAAAGTAGTCCATAAATTTTCATTATTAATTATCTCATTATCATAGAAAAAACAAAGAGCTATATATGCTGTCAAATAGGTCATGAATTTGGATCTATCAGATACTAGTATCAAATAATAAGAATTCATATGATGTTCATTTATAAACCACGGTTGGTGCTCCTAGTTGTATACAAACCCTACACCACCACTCTATTCGTCTTTCAAAATAAATATAAAGTGTTTCCAAAGCATTATTAATTTCTTTTGTAACACATTATCAACAAATAAGAATTTAACATCTTGTATAATTACTTTTTTTGCATGCACTTAGCTGCTCAAGCTACTCACATACACAACAATCAAGACTCCCATATTGGCTTACCTCATTTTTCTCCAATACCTTGGTCATGGCTTCAACGTATATAAACACATCAGCTTCATTATCACCATGTTTCTCACTTCAGCATTTACAGGTCCACTCGAGCTCAACATATATAAACAATTAAAGGGCTCCCGCATTAGCTCGTCTTGTTGAGAATCACCGTTGAAGCACCTATCCTTGTCAATTTGTTTTTTTAGTTTATAAGATTAGATATAATAGTTGAAAATAATGGGTCAACCAATTTAAGTAACAATCAAGAGCCGAATGTTTTTTTTCTCAGAATTTTTAGAATTTTCTCTAATTTATTAGAATGCCATGTGGCTGTTTTGGAGCATTTGTAGTAGTCTCACGTGATGGCTTGAGAGCGTGTATAGCAAGTTCAATCGACTTTTAGTATATAATAGATCTGAGAATATTTAAATTTGGGTGATTTTTACTTGGATTTTTTTATCATATTTTAAACTTATGATCCTTCTCTCAAAAATCTATTTGGGATTACTCTGAAATTTGGTTACAATTTTGTTTGTAATGACCCTTAAAACAAATAAATTCTAAATTAAAATTCACCAAAATTGTGGAATCTTGAATTTACGACAAAATTATTTTTCAACCATAGAGTTGGTTCCTATGCAATTCTTTGTTAATACAAAATAGATTGAGTTGATACTTTGGCAATTTAATTGCCATGATTCCATAGCTCGCACAACCCCTGCCATGCCCGGACTTTTCTCTCATTTGCTAGAGTCCTATGTAATTCTTTGTTAGTACAAAATAGAGTTGATGCTTAGGCAATTTCATTGTCGGGATTCCTGGCTCGCACAAACCCCGTGCATCTCACTATGGCCTCATTATGCTCAGACTTGTTCTCTAATTTGTTAGGCCTTGAAAGAAATCTTAGGAGAGTTAAGGATATTGCTGCTATCGATAGTATTGACCACATTAGACAAAGTTACTCCTACATATAACCTAGTACAAAGGAGTGCTGAGATAAGCATTTAAGTTATAGATTATATGTATTTCTCATGCAAGGTTGTCTTTTCATGATATTAGACGTGCTCCCTCTGCTACATAATATGCTTTCTGTATGAATTTTTATTAACTGTTGTCTCCATCAACGGCCACGTGTAGCCTTGGAAGTATCCTAATGGACCTTTCTAGCACTCCTGTTGGTCCATGTAGAATAGTTTTCACATCACATAACTTAAAAATCTAATGTGTGGCACTTGATTTAATTACTGAGGATTTTCGTACCTCCTGTTTTTGTTAGTATGCTTATATACTCCAACAATATCTTTATTCATTTACTATATATTTATAATTTTGGAATATAAAGATGGAGCTTTGTTAATCCATGTGAGGGAAGGGGGAACGGGATGGTACTTTATTTTTTATAGTTTTTTTAAATATAGATCTAGTGGCTGAAATAATGGTTTTATCGAGGTCGGATGCTTCATTCTTTTAGAATTTCTATGATTTTTATTAATTTTTAAAATGTGATACGTAGTGACTTATGAGAGTAGAATGATATATCTAATGGCTGAAAATAATAGGTCTACCGATTTAAGTACAAAATGATGGTCGAATGTTTTTTTCATAGAATTTCAAGGATATTTTTTAATTTTTAAGATGTGACGGGTGACGACTTGCGCCCTAAAGAATATTTAATGTACATATTTATATGTAGAATGATTTAAGATGGTATAATTATTGTCGAATTTTTTTATAATGTTTAATGACTGCCACGCTAGGGGTCTATGTCCAAATGTATTTTAGTTTTTTTTACCTAGCAAAATATATGCAATATGGTCTTGAAGTATTTATTTAATTACAAATAAAAACAGTACAACTGAATTTAATGTTATGTTGTATATAAATTGAGAATAATGATTATTTAGCTATTTAAAATTTAATTTTTTTATAATGAGCTGTGTTAGAAAATAGGAGAAAAGGGGAGAGCGTAGCACATGTGTATGTACTTACATATGGCGGCAATATATGACAGGGAAGGGTAGAGAACAAATTCTTTGAGATAGATCTAATAGGCTCACCTGTTGGTTTGAGTTATCTGTTCCTTCAAAATTGATTTAATTGTTAAAAATAATGGGTCCACTGATTTAAGTGGAAGCTAATGGAGAGATGTTTTTCTTTTTTCTTGAAATTTCTAGGATTTTTTCTAATTTATTAGAGCGCCACGTGACGGTTTAAGAGTGTTTATTGGAAGTTTAATGGACTTTTAATATATAATAGATTCTGTTTTCCATTGCAGCGTTGCTACCTGTTTTGACAAACTATTTTTCAACATGACTTAATTTGTACTTTTTGATTTATAGGCATTAAGGTTGTGTTACGGAGGAGTTAGGAATTTCTCCCGCGGCACGGTAAATGAGTAACTCATTAGCGAATGATTAATTAAATATTAACTAAAAAACTTGAAAAAAATATATTATGACCCCTTTGAATCATAAGATAAAAAACGGAGAAATAGAAAAAACACAGGATTCTAACAGGAATGCAAGTGTAAAACGGAGGATTGCAAAACACAGAAAAAACACAGGAATGACCGTTTGATTGGACCGTGGGAAAAACACAGGAATCGAATGAGAGAGATAAACTTAAAGAATTTTTTCCAAGAGGTTTGACCTCTTTCTAAGTTTTCTTCAAAACCTAGGTGCAATGAGTCATTTTATAGAAATTTCATAGGATTTGGAAAACTCCAATCCTTTAAATCAAAGGGCTATGACCCCCCTTAAATCGTAGGAATAAAAAAAATGAAGGAATAGAAAAAACACGGGATTTTGACAAGAATGCAAATGCAAAACAGAGGATTACAAAACACAAAAAAAACACAGGAATGACTGTTTGATTCGACCGCAAGAAAAACGCTTGAATCGGATGAAAGAGATAGACTCAAAGAAAATTTTTCAAGAGGTTAAAACTTTTGCTATTTTTTCTCCAAAATCTCTATAGGATTGTCCATTCTATAGGAATTTCAAAGAATAGGATATGATTCAATCCTTTGTTTCAAAACCTTCATAGAAATTTTTTCTATCGGATTGAAATTCTTTAAAATTTCTATGTTTTTCTATAAATCAAAGGGGACCATAATAGGAAAATTTCCTACGGGATTTCAATCCTATGAAATTTTTTCACAAATTCTTTGATCCAAAGGGGCATAAGAAAAATGGGTGTGCCGAAAAGACAAGGCATTTTAATTTCAGGGTACAGACCATGCACATCATCATACTCTACCCGTACAACTGTTGTCTGTAGAAGGATATCACCATCTCATACAAGAAAAAAAGAAAAAGAAAAAGAAAAAGTTAGGCTTTTTAAAAATTTCTGAATATTTTTGGATATTTTTGAATATTTTTTGATATTTCAAAAATCTCAGATTTATAAGCAAAGTAGCAAGCTAAGCAAAAAGGGATAGTGACACATGAAGGAAAAAGATTACACAAACAACAACTAAGCTACTAGCAGCTCCAAATAGCAAAGCTAGATGAATAAGAGAGAGATATCACCGGGATTCTTGTAAGACGATGTGTTCCCGAAGTTCAAATCCTTGAGGGGATTCTACTCTCCGTTGAGGAGCTCACAATGAACCGAGTCTTTTCCAACTCTATCCTTGTGAGGTTGCATAAATGCACTACTCCTTCTACTAAGGATATCTCTTTCCTTTCGAAAATGAGATCCGACCTTCACAAACTCTCTTGGCACACCACAAACGAATCGGTGTCTCGAGGTTGACTCCTAACCGTCTAGGTGTCCTCAACCACCAAGAGTAACAAATGCAACAAAAATTTCTTGGGAATGAATAGAGTGCTCAACAAATCTCCACGAAGTCAACACCAAGCATTCAAACAATCTCAAATCAACCACTCTCACACACACACGAAATCCAAACTTGTAGATCAATGGAGAGAAAGAAGTGAGAAGGCATGGCTCAAAGGTGAATCTCAAGCAAAGCAAGCAAAGGGCATAAGATATGCAATGGAGCTAGCAGCCCTAGCTTGTGGGTGGAGGGGGCTATTTATAACCACACCCTCATATCTGCCCATTGGGGGCAAAGATTTCATATTTTCGGAAATATCCGAAAATCACCAAAGAGAAAAATAGCTTTCAGAACTTGCTACACCGCATCTTACCATCCTTCATCACTTATAGCTTTGCATCCCAATGAAATCACAATGTATTACATCTTCTTCTTCCTCATCTTCATCGGCTCTTCATTAGACTAATCCCTTTCTTATACACTCAATAAACGCATTAGTCCCTTAATCGTTTGTCATCAATTAACCAAAACCCGCTAGAGGCATGGATGATCTTTCAATCTTCCCCTTTTTTGTGATTGATGACAACACGATTGAAGCTTACAAAAGATTGATAATAAATGCTTTTGAATCCAAAGGTTAGTTTGAGCTTCCTCTAAATGTGTGCACACAAATATATAAAGCAAACTCATATGCACATATTTTGAGAATGTGAGAGCTCCCCCTAACTCTTTGCATCCGTGGGGTGTATTGTGTGCGACAAGAGATACCAAAAGTAAAACAACACACACAACTCAAATTCTTGGTACCGATTTAAAATATATCAAATGAAATTCCTAATGCCAATTGATTCCGGTACCGATTGAGAAAGTACGAGTAACCAAATTTTGGAATCAATTTCAATTATCAATAGATAATTGTCGACGGGTTATACTCGTAGATCGTATCTTAAGAGTTTTGGGGTACGTTAGAGCAAGGATCTACACGAAACGACATCAAGCACAGAAAAGACAAGGATTATACTAGTTTAGGCCCCTCGTAAGGTAATAGCCCTAATCTAGTTTATATGGGATTATGATGAGAACCATAGAGATTACAATAGAGAATAACAGAACTAACGAGTTACCGACTAGACCCCTATCGAGAACGACTTGACTAGATCAAGCCAGCGAGTTGGCTTCGAGTTCTCCGGATTGCTTCTGCTATGGCTGGTGGCTTGCCTTGTGATTCAATGATCTCGTACCACCTGGGGGGCCTGGTATTTATACCATAAACTGCCTTGGCCTCCAAGTATAACTCGGAGAGTATTTCTGGCATACGAGACCGAGTTTGTATTTCCTCCAAATAGGACTCTAACACCTTTTATTCGGGAGACTGTTTCCCTGCGTATTGGCCAAATTCTGTAATATTGAGGTAACCTTCCCGTATACTTAAGGGTATGTTGTATCCGTATACTTTATAATCCCAAGTATAGGAGGTATGCCTTATCCGTAACCCTTACAATAATATCAATTGCATGTGACATGGCAATCAAATAATAAGCATTGAATGCATCATACCATGCACACACCAATTTTCAAATCTTCTCTCCTCCTTTCTCATTGACTCTTTGGCATCTTCAAAGCATGCCTTTTGATAATTTCTCACAATTATCTCACCCTTTAATCAATTTTTTCTTTACCCTCTTCAATACACTTCTCTCTCTTTGGCATCTAAGCACCAAAAAGGGCATAAGTAGGGAAAGAAAAACAAATGGATCCTTGATGAGGGATCATCGAATACTTTCCTCTCAATTTTATATTTCATTGCTTGTGATTAGGAAATGAACGTCAATTTGGCACAAAGATCACAAGTAAATCAATAAGCATTGAGATACAAAGTTTGCACATAAAAAACTCATATCCAAAGGGTTTAAAGCATAGAACAAAATGTCTCCCCTTTGCATGTCAAAGACATTCTTCTTTTCTTCTAGTTTAATGTATCCCTCCCCATTAGTGTTTCTTTTCCACTTTGGCATTTAAGCATGGCAAGGAGAGGACATGATATACAATGAATGGGATCATCGAGATTTAAACATGCCAAACAACTTCTTCACAAACTTGAGTGAGATTCAAGAGTTTTTTATTTTAAAAAAAACAACTCGCCCAAGATTTTCATAAAGCATTTCGCAAATGAGTTTATCATGTACGAATCCATAATTTGTGCTAAGACCAAAAATTCACATAGAATGAGATCTTCGAGCACTTTGATTCACTTAGAACACCAATTTGTGACTAATACTCACTTATTGACTAAACAAGCATTTTGTCATAATATTTTGCACACTAGGCTAATTAGCAAGGAATAAAACTTGGCTAGATGCATAATGACAAGGCAAGTGATCCAATCACACTAATAGTTACTTTCCTTTTCGATTTTCGAGATGCCCATTCAATGAAATTGATATCTTGATACCAGTTTGAATTTGGCACAATGATGGGCTTGATGAAGTCCCTTCCTTGATTTTCTTGATTTTAATCTTATGAAGCTTGTAAACGTGGCCGAGGTACTTAGGGTCTTCAAAGTTGGGTGGTTTCTCCATGTACTTCATCTCCAAGCTTTCTTACTTGAAACCTTGAACCACCGAACGAACTACGAATCTTGTCATCAAGCAATGCTCATTTTGCTTGATGTTGTTTATCTCTTCTTGCAACACCATGACCCAATTCGGATTCACTTATGCATCATCTTCCTTCGAATATTCCAAAGACAACAAGAAAGAGTAACATTCTCAAAATTTTGCAAATTGAAATCGGATAGTTACTCCTTTTTGTATGTTGTCGAGGATGTTATAGGGATGATCTCGTTGAACACTTGATGAATCCTTGAGTGAGGCACTAAGGGGATTTGAGCTTACATGATGTCTCTTTGTTGTTGAGTGACCATGGCATCAATCCCATTCACTTGTGCTAGAGACATGTCTTAATAGTCCATTACGGGAGATTGACTTGAGTCAGATGGAGGTTGATAAGTACTCCACCTTGATTATCATGGACTTCTTGCGGTCTCACCTCCCCAAGTGTCTTTTTCTCAATTGTCATAAATAATTTTTCCATTATCTAGCACAATTGAGAGAACTTGCTCCATTTGAGAGTCATTAGTAACAGCAAACATCACAATTCTCATGATTTCAACAATAGTGATGGTAAACATGATAGACATGAGTGTTTGTTTAATAACCAAGCATAATGACCCTCTTCTAAAAAGATATGAATTGGAATGTCAATAGAAGAAGATACTAATTGAAAACACTTGGTCATTAGGGATACCTTGAGCATCTAAGTTAAAATACTCATTTGCTTTCTTTGAGAACATATGTTGGTAGAGTCGGTTGATTTTTCAATTTACCCACCTTCATCACTTCACACCATCTTAATATTGGGCTCAATCTTATTTTAACACATCATGCATTTCACTCGAATGTGTCTCCCGTGCTTAGATAAGCAATGAGTCTGAGAAGGTTTATGCACCATAGCTTCAATGTCTTATCTTGAGTGAGGGTATGTCGATTTAACCTGTAATTCCCTTCACTCTGTGTTGTTGTGATCATGAGCTGAAAAATCTATAACAAAACTTGGAGATGGGTTATGAAATAATGCACAAATTTTGCTTTAGAAGACATGCACATATCTCAACCAACTTATAAGATACCAAGGTCATAAAGATTCAATAAGCCATGGAAAAACAGGTTTTTAGATTTTGGAAACTCAAAATGAGCTTTGAAAGAGCTTGGACATATCATGTAAAAGAAGACTTCTGATTAAGTTTAACTTTTGTAAAACCTTGGATGGGCTAGAGATGCAAAGTTAAGCCAATATCCACAAAGAATATTAGCTATCTTAGTTAAACCCATCATTTGCAAGTTTAAGTAAAAATATGATCAAACAAGATTTTGGATAAATGCCATTTTGTTTGGAATATAAGAATTTTTACTCCAAAACCTTTGAAAAATGTTTCAAATAAATATTGAAGTACTTTTGAAAAGATCTTCATAAATTTTGGCCTTTTAAATGAGATTTTTGACTTTTGACCAAAGAGGCTATTTGAAAGGGCTATAAATCCAAATTTTGAAATCTTTCATGTTTAGAAAGTAAAAGATACATGAATGTGGTTTACATAAGTTCACCCTAATGTTTCTCTCACTTGAAATCCATGAATTCAACATTTTAGGATAAGTTACAAGTTTGAGAAAACATATACATAAAAGCTCACTTTTTCAAACATTCCTTAAAAAAGAGAAAAAAAGTAACAAATGAGATGTTTTGGATAGAAATGCATATGTATGAGTTTCAAATACCTCCATGAACCAATACATATCAAAATATATGGTTTTAGTGGCAAAACTCACTTGATGCCATAATAGGACCAAATATGGTCAAGATTGGATTTTGAGCGAATTTCAAAATCAAGTTGTTCTCAAACCATTGGCCAAATAAAATACAATTGAATTAAAAAAAAGGTTTGAAATGACCAACTTTAGGAGTTTATCAAAAGGATAATTTGCAAAAACCTTTTCGAAAATATTTTGGCGAAAATATACTTTACGGGCAAAAACAAGATCCTAACATCTACAATTTGAGGCTAAAACCATTTTTTTTGTAAAACTCATTTTTATTTTGTATTAGCTTATGAAAAAACCTTTCAAATAGATATAGGAACTTTTTTGAACAACAAAACCAACTTATTGCAACTAATTTTGTAGATTTTGATTTTTGGACCAAAACAACATTTTGAAAACTATCATAGCATCAACTTGATCAAAACACATTTTAGGGATGCAAATGACATGAGAGGTTATAACACTCCCCTTAAATGTGGTAAACCAAAACATCACTCAAATTCAACATATGAATCAATCAAGCAACATTCAAGAATAACTAATATACACAAGAGATATTAAATCTACACAAAGTAAAGGGGTAGATACTTCAATATAAGTACTCGTTACTGAGGCGACATTGGTTCTCGATGTAGAATGATCATTCTCAAACTTAACTCCATTTTTGACATATTGTGAGAACTTTGAGTCAAGCCTCCAATGCGTCTTCAAGTACCTATAATCTCATTTTAGCACAGTTTGGTCCTCAACAACATGGGTTCATAGAGGTAAGTCACACGAGACGTAGGCACCCAAATAGATTTTGTGTTAGCATATGATGAACTAATCACCCTAGTAGCACAAATGTCCTTTTTGGCCTTCCTAAGCAAATAATGATCAAATGAGGAGTTTGGCTTAGGAATATTACCCAGGGGACAATTTTTACCAATATGTCCCTTTGCACGACAATTATAGCAAAGTCGAGTTTTGCTCTTATCTCGCCTTTTTGTTTGCTTGTTGCTGGTTTGCCTCTCACTTGACGGATTGCAATTTTCATCCAATGTGCACGGACAACTTGAGGCAAAGTGTTCCGCTTCGGTGCACTTGAAGCACTTGATGTGAGCAATACCTTTCTTCTTCCTCAACACCTCTCCTTTCTTCTAAGGGCAATCTCTAACATGATATCCTTCTTTCTTGCACTTGAAGCTAAGTAATGGAACTTTTGATCATCTTTCGATCTCGTCCCTTGGTATGAGCATTGATGGACTTGTTATCCCTTTTATGGAGCTTGGTGCAAACTACAGTTGATCCCTTCTCAAGCTTATTCACCATACCCTCACAGTTATCTTGAGAAGGTTGAGCGATGTCCACAAGTCCACAATCCATGTAATTTTCCCTTTTGCCTACGTAATCCAAGTCACATATAGTGCTCGGCGAGATGTTTGCTTGGGAGCAACAAGGTTTAGCATAAGTATGGTTAACTTGAACATGAGGCTCATAGCATTTTACCGTTGCAATTATCATTTCATGAGCTACTTCTAGCATGTCATGAGAATCTACAAGATTGTCATAAGAACACAAAAGTTCATCATGTTTTTCTTGTAAATCCACATACTCGCTAGTGATCTTCTTAAGTTGAGATTTAAATTTTTGATTTTGCTTCTCCAAAGATGCTACACAAGCAATAGAATTAGTGGCACAAGCAAATTTATTTTTCAATTTTTCATACCTCATAATTAATAAAGAACGAGAGCCCTTGAATTTCTTGTGTTCATCGGCTAGACTCTTGACTTCTTCATTCTTCTGAATGAGACATGCTTGTTGCTTCTCAATGATTTCCATGAGCTTGATCATCATTGTTTTGTCCTTCTTTTTCAAGCGATCAAACTCAGAGTCATCATCATCACCCATAAAACAAGCATGATCTTTAGCAATGGAAGATGAACAAGTTGATGATGTGGATTCTTCACTTAACCATTGATGCTCATATGTTTCTTCTTTCAAAAGTTTAGTACCACAAGCACTATATGAAGTAGAAGCGTCCAAATTGTTCCTATTCACCATTGCATTACATTGAATAGAGTCATGTGTTGGTGAAGAGGTGGTCGTGGCAAGATCATTGAAGATAGTCACATGAGGTTCCTCGTAATTTGGTGATAAAGTCGATCACTCCTCAAGTGTTCCTTCTATAAAGAGTACATCATCACATTTGGACTTGTATCTCTCCTTGAGCGTGGTCCAAATGAGATGAGCATCTTCAAGCGGCATGATGGTTTTAAATACATCTTCACTCAAAGCACTAAATAAAACATTAGTATCTTGAGCATTAAGATGTATGCATTTCTCTTTCTCTTCAAATGATAGCGTTTGATTACCAAGAGGAAAAATGCTTACATCCATAACTCACTCTATTTGAGAACTCATGGCACTAAACTCATTAAGCATGCGAGTACTCCAAGATAAATAATTTGAACTATCTAAAAGAGGTAAAGGAACTATATCCATCAAACTACCAGTTAACATCTTTACTTTCTAGGTAGTAAAGCCTAAAAAAAGACTTGGCTCTGATACCAATTAAAAGGACCTTGATGTCGCCTAGAGGGGGGTGAATAGGCGTTTAAAACTTTACAAAAATGCGAAAGCTAGGCTTTTCGAAAATTTTTGAATATTTTCGGATATTTCTGAATATTTCCAAAAATCTCAGATTTACAAGCAAAGTAGCAAGGTAAGCAAAAAGGGATACTGACATACGAAGGAAAAAGATTACACAAACAACAACTAAACTACCAGCGGTTCCAAATAGCAAAGCTAGATGAATGAGAGGAAGATATCACCGGGATTCTTTTAAAACGATGTGTTCCCGAAGTTCAAATCCTTCAGGGGATTTTACTCTCCATGGAGGAGCTCACAATGAGCCGGGTCTTTTCCAATGCTATCCTCGTGAGGTTGCACAAAAGCACTCCTCCTTCCACTAAGGTTATTTCTTTCCTTTCAGAGGTGAGATTCGACCTTCACAAATTCCCATGGCACACCACAAACGAATCGATGTCTCGAGGTTGACTCCTAGCCGTCTAGGTGTTCTCAACCATCAAGAATAACAAATGCAACAAAGATTTCTTGGGGATGAATAGAGTGCTCAACAAATCTCCACAAAGTCAACACCAAGCACTCAAACAAACTCAAATCAACCACACACACACGAAATCCAAGCTCGTAGATCAGTGGAGAGGAAGAAGTGAGAAGGCAAGGCTCAAAAGTAAATCTCAAGCAAAGTAAGACAAAGGCATAAGATACGCAATGGAGCCAGCAACCATAGCTTGCGGGTGGATGGGGCTATTTATAGCCACACCCTCAGATCTGCCCGTTCGAGGCAAATATTTCATTTTTCAAAAATTTTCGAAGTGTTCATCAGAGAGAAAAATAACTTTCAGAACTTGCTACAGTACTTTCAGAGTTTTCTACAGTGCCTTCGAAATTTTCTGAACAATGCAAAATTTCAGCACGAGCATAGTAGAAAACTAGGCAAAATAGCATTTCGGAAAATTCCAAAAATATTTTGAAAAAAATCTGAAAAACACCACCACCAAAAACTCTTCAACTTGCAGTTTCAGAAATTTCCGAAAGTCATTTCGAAAAATTCCAAAAAACACAGTGCCAAAAACATTCATTTCAACATGGTTCAGAAATTTCTGAAACTCATTTGAAAACTTCTGAAATAGACTAGTATCAATTTTTGCAAGTCGGTGCTTCGAAAATTTCTGAAATGGTCTTCGAAAATATCCGAAATCACTAGTACCTTTTTCGAAGGCAAATGCATTTCGGAAAATTCCGAAGTTGATTTTATAAAACTCCGAAAAACGCTAATACACAAATCCAAGAGAGATAACCACTTCAACAATGAGCACCAAACTCATTCCTAGACATCAAGGCAACATCCCATTTAATAGTACAGCTTTTCTACCAACTCAAGAGCAAATAGAAAACTATACCAATACGAATACCTTTACTCCATCTTTTTTCTTTGCCTTGATCAATGCTAATATGGAATTTGGCTTGATGTTCATCAATGAATCACATGCTCTTGATCTTCAATATTCCATCTTGTTCTTCTTCTTCACCAAGGATTGATCCTCAGCAACTTGTGACATTCTATGTGAAAGGACCTTTATGTCGTCTAGAGGGGGGGTGAATAGGCGTTTCTAAAAATTATCACAACTTCATAGCATATTAGAATGATGAGAACTTTCAATTCAAATCGAAACTTCCGATATGGGATTGGAAGTTCCGGTCTCAACTGATAACTTCGACGGATAATGGAATAAAACACTAGCTATGAACTTGTAGCTTGAACAAGCAAAATGTATATGAATCAAAAGGTGACAAACAAGGTATCTAAGCAAGATATATGGTCACCAACTATATCAATTAAGCATATAAGTAGATCGGGCTAAAACAAGCTCAAGCATAATATGAGAGAAGGCAAGAACGAGCAAACCAAGAGAGGAGACGCATGATTTGTTTCCCGAAGTTCGGATCCACGGATCCTACGTCTTTATTGAGGGGCCACAAAGGCTGGGTCTATTTCAACCCTTTTCTCACGAGGTTGCACAAATACACTCCTCGATTTCACTCTTGATTTCTTCCCTTGCGGAGGCAAAATCGAAGCCTTCACAAACTTTTCGAAGCATACCACAAACTTGGGTGCTCACCAGCGATGCCTAGCCGTCTAGGAGACCTTAGTCTCCAAGAGCAACAAACACAATCGAAAATTTTCTTGCTATGAACTCTAGTGCTCAAAGTATGTAGTGAAGCTCACTAGCTCTCAACTTCTCAATCTCTCAATCCAACTATCTTCCCTTCTCAAATCCCGGTCACAAAGAGGCACCACAAAGGTAGGGGAATGAGGAATGCTATTTGGCTTTGGATGTGTCTAATAATGCTGAAGAACAGCAGCCACTCAAAGGAGGGGTAGAGGAGTTTATATACCCGAACCTCTCAAAACTAGCCGTTGGAGGCCAAGATTTCTTTTTTCGGAATTTCCGAAATGCATTTTCGGACAAGTCCAAAAATCAACAGAAGACAATCTCAGTTTCGCAGCCATTTTCGGAATTTTCAAAAATTTTCACCGTCTTGCCATAGTAGCCACTTTGTATCCCACATCTTCAATATCTTCATTTTGTCATCCTTTGTATCTTTAAGTGTAATCATATCACTTGAGCATCAACACATTTTTAATCCTTGGGATCTATTTTTTCTCATTTAACTCAATGAAATTATTAGCCCAATGGTCCGGTTGTCAACCTTTACTTGTTGACCAACCGATTGCATGTATAAAAGGATATGAATAAATGATGAGTATTAATCAACACCATAAATGTCATATACTCAAATATATGCTCAAATGTAAAGATCTCAATTAAATAAAAGTGAATAACTTGGATCAAGTACATGCATAACTAAGGTATAGGATTTGCTCCCCTAAATAAATGCATACAAAATGTTTGTGTGAAGCAAGAGTATGCATAAAAAGATATGAAACATTGGGAGCTTATCTTATACAAGAATAGAAAGCATTTATCAAATATAGGCATTAAAATAAAAATGTACCTTCATCATCTCCATGTAATCAATGTAAAGAGACTAAATAAGAAAAAATGCTCAAACAAAACATTAGTCTCACATGTATATTGTTATTCACATGGAAATATTATATATAAACATATCAATATGTGCATGGAGAGGAGGAATGATACATATAACTTGATCTCCGTGCACTTCATCCTTGTTGTGATTTAGATCCACCATCAACGAATATTTTTATCTCAACTCATATGAAATTCGTGAACCATTTCTCACAATTTCCACTTCCATATCCACATGAGACCAGGACAAAGAAAATGTTTATAAAAATATTAGTCTTGTATAATTGGATTTATCATTAATCACCAAAACCAAATTAGTGACACTTGAACTTTCACTATGGCCTCGATTGGTTCGTCGATATTCGGCCAAGCACTTGCTCCTTCACCACTATGTCAGGTTCTTCGGTGCCAAGCCTCTGCTTGCCCTTCTCCCATGCATAATGCATCGCATAGCCAAATCTTGTCAATCATTCACCGCATCTTGTCATCTTCCATCACTTGGAGCTTTGCATTACAATGAGACCATAATGTATTACATCTTCTTTTTCCTCATCTTCATCGGCTCTTCATCAGACTAATCCCTTGCTTATACACTTAACAAGTGCATTAGTCCCTTAATCGTTTATCATCAATTAACCAAAACCCATTAGGGGCATAGATGCTCTTTCATATTCTTTCCCTTCTCTCCATACAAAATCACCTTTTTAACAAACTTTAAAATAATTTTTCTTATAAATATTTATCCGATTTACGATATGATTATACCATTGCATTTGTTGTAATCAAATCTTTATAACAAGATCTCACATGATTATATTTTGATGGAAAAAATATTTCGCTCTTTTTCCAATGTACTTTTTCTAAATGTTGCATGTTGCTTTATTTGGATGTCTCAACTAGTATTTTACGATGTTCCACTGGTTCATTTGTAAATGTTGCACATAGTATCCTTTAAGTGTTTTCTTAAGTATTTAATAATGTTTCTGCAGTTACAATTTAATGTTTGATACACAAGTTTCATATGATTTTTGTCTGATGTTTCATTTGTTAGGACTAATGTTTCATATGGTGGTTGTCGGTGTTGCAATTAGTATTTTTGAATGTTGCATCTTTTTGAAGCATTTTATGAAGTGAATTGAAATATTTACCAAGTGATGAAACATTTTTCTAAACGTGGTGAAACAACAACTAATTTTTAAGACATTTTTTTCATCCGAAATATAGTTATGTGAGATCTTGTTCTGAAAATTTAAATGCAATGAATATAATGGTGCAATCGAATCACAAATAAGATAAGTAATTTAAGAGAAAAAATAGTTTAAAAGTTCATAAAAATGTTTAGGAGAAGAGAGGAGAAGCTCAGTAAGATATGCATGTGCATGCATACATGCTGCATGCAGCACCACAGGTATGTCGTAGGGACTAGGAAGAGGAAGTGTTAGGTTTGCATGCAACATAGTACAAAAAAGGTAGAGAGGGCGTCTGATTTTTTGATCTTTTGATCAGACGTTTGATTTATAGTACCTTCCAAAAAGAAACTCAATACAGAAAAGAGTGATGGCTCACCACTAAAGCCCAAGAATACACACAGCTTCTACGTTGCAAGGAATAAGTCTATTTTCCTCCCTCAACTCATGTCCCTGTTGAATCGTATCCCTCAACCACAAAACCGAGTATAACCCATCCTCCAACTCCCAAAACTGTTGCAAATCGACTTCCCGGGTGGTTTCGGAGACGATTTTGTCCCATGTGGCATCTTTGACCCCGTAACTAGCTGAGTCAGCTTGTGGGACTCACATGTTAATGACAAAGATAAAAATGAAAAATTGTGGGGCCCGCTGTCAGCTACACTTATCTTCTTCTCTGGGCCCTTCTCTCACTCCTCTGGCCTCGTCCTATCCCGCCGCCAGCCGTTGAGCTTGCGCCCCGCTCCAGCTTGCCCGCCCCTCAATGCCACGCTCCGCTCCGCTGCCTTCTCCATTGGATGACGGCATTAGAGGCTGCTGGCTTGTAGCGGGAGCAGCACCGCCAAACACAAAGCTGTAGTTGGTGCCAACACCAACACCGCTCGATGCAATCTTCTCGATCCCATCCTATCCCGCGCTGTCTGTACCGCCACCGCCACCGAACGAATTCCATAGCGTCGTAGACGGAGACGTCGATGGCGACTGGCGGGAGCGGTAGGAGGAGGAGGCCACCACGTCACCGCTTGGCTAGACATGGGGTGCACATGGTGCCGCCGTATGATTGGAGGAGGCGAGGCCGAGCCCTAGGTTGGGGTTGCCCATGGTGGCGACGGGGGGCTACTACTGCTACTGAGGGGTGCTGCTAGGGTTGTGTCGCGTGGGGTGGGGGGTCGGCGCTACTACCGCCGATGTCATCCCCGACCGCGGTGGCGGCATCAGGAAGGGGGGCATCGACTGACATCCGATTAGAGAGAAGAATGTGTTTTGGCTGGTCTGGTTTGGGAAGAGAAGCGGAGGAGGAAGGGAGGTGGTGGCCACTGTTAGCAAGGATGTGGTTGACAGTGGGCCCCACTGTTTTTCAATTTTATCCTTGTCACTTACATGTGGGTCCCACAAGCTGACTCGGCCAGTCAACGAGGTCAAAAATGCCACGTGGACAAAACTTCCTCCAAAACCGTCCGGGGAGTCAATTTGTAATGATTTTGGGAGTTGGGGATGGGTTATACCCAGTTTTGCGGTTGAGAGATGTGACAATAGGGACATGTTGAGGGATGTCAAATAGACTTGTTGCTACAAGCAAACGTGTACGTGGGCTGTGGGACCAACGCACCAATACGGTCCATCAATATTTTGACACGGGCCGACTACGACGAGGCCCGAAGAGAGAAGGGAAGGGGCAGAGGAAGCAGAAGCTCCAAATCCCTCACAGCGGCCACAATTTCGCGGCCCTCTCTCTTGCACGTCTCCTCTGCCTTCCTCCTCGTCTTCGGCGGCGGCGGCGGCGGCGCGGCGGAGATGTTGTCCGGCGACATACCCCCGAACCAGACGGTCTACCTCAGCAACCTCAACGAGAAGGTCAAGAAAGAAGGTACGCCTCTTCTCCCGGGCGACCTAGCGCGCGGCCGCCCGCCGGCCAAATCCCTCGTAAAACCCTAGCCTCCCGATCTGGGCCGCTGCTCGCTGACGCCTACTCGCCTCGTTGTAGGGTTTGGTCATGTAGCGTCCGGAGGTTTAGGATGTTGGAGGTGTTCTGACTTTTTTTCCCATAGCAAAGGGGGGCAGATGTTGGAGTTGCTCAATGTTTTTACCTAGAGGCTGATTGGGAATGCCCACCTTGATTCCGTTTATAAGGTTCAGCACGAAATCATGAATGAGCTGTCGTTTGGGGGAAAATCTCCCTTACATTGAGTGTCATAGAAATTCGAGTGTGTAGTGGAAACACTGAAAGATGCCATTATTATCATCGGGGGACAGCTCTAGCCTAATGCAAAAAATAGTCTCCTGTTCTGCGTAACCCCTAAGCTAACCAGATAACCCCAGTTTGTGTAAACCATAGCTCTGTTGTTCAACTATGGTACACCAGTACACCTCTTTGCTCGATTCATGCAGTAACTTATGTTGATCTTTCCTGCAGAATTAAAGAGATCACTCTATGCGTTGTGCTCCCAGTATGGGAGGATACTGGATGTGGTGGCCTTAAAAACACCTAAACTGAGGGGACAGGCATGGGTGGTCTTTAGCGAAATTACCGCCGCCACAAATGCTTTTCGTGGACTGCAGGAATTCGATTTTTATGGCAAAAGAATGGTAATCATTTGCATTTAGTTGATAACTGATGTTTTAATTTCCACTTTGATTTTTGTTTTATGGTGGGTATGTTTTGCGTTAGAGTAACATCATATTACTATTTTTTTCACATGGGGGTATTAAGTATTTGCAGAGTTCAGTATGGTGCCATGTGTTGGGCTGTAAAGTTTTTACAACAAGGTTCTAAATTCAATGTTAATTTTTCTGGAATTAAGCTACTCAACGGTCATCAATTTAAATTTTCAGTGTAAATTCATGCAAATAATGTACAGTTACACATGGATCCATTTATTGATAGTATAATACCTTGGTCTGCCTTGCAAGTATCATATCACTTGCATTCTATAATGTTTTGTGGGATGCTTAGTTTAATGACATAGCATAGATAGACATGTATTCTTCATAGTATAGGTCTTACGTACATTATTATTTGATTCTGTGGTAAGCATTCACCCTTTTGTTATTTGTAGAATAACATGTTGGGATAATCTCTATCTAGATGCTGAAAAAATATTCCTTAACTACTGTAGAGTCAATTGCCCCTTATACAATATCTTGTTTGTATACCAGGCAAGTGAAAATAAACAATTTATATTAGCGCTATTACATCACAATCAGAAGAAAATAGACCAGGCTTAATAGTACCACCCTATTTATTACCAGGGTTAGTTACAACTTAATTCTTTTCCTTCCCCTGTGCAGCGAGTACAATATGCAAAAACAAGATCTGACTGTCTTGCAACCGAAGATGGTTCTACTGCTCCAAAAGAGAAAAGGAAGAAGCAAGAGGAGAAAGGTATTTCTAATTGCATTTTCATTTATGGATGTTTGATCATTCTCTGTACAAAACTTTTTGATCTTTTGAGAAAATTGCTAATTTGCGATCCTAGCAGATACCTTGAGGTAGCACAGGAGTGGGCAAAATGCTAAGAATTCTACAGTGCAAGTTAAAATTGCATTCTTCAATACTTTCAAAATTAGAGCATCAGCCTTTCAAACATCTATGTAGTGTATAATACTCCCTACATCACATAAACATGTCATTTCGGACATACATCAATTTGAACATTCAAAATCTTGAGCATTGATGTCTTTCAAGTATTTCAATTGGATATATCAATATCTGTAGGTCTGTTTCAAATCACGTACTTCCAAAGTATTCTCATCTTCTTGGGTTTTATAAATATATTATAATAGAAAATTAGTGGTCAAAGTTGCATTTGGAGGCGGTGTCGATGTCCAAAACGAATATGTTCTCATGAATGGAAGTTGCAGTGGCTAGTGAAATGGAAATATTTCTTTCTCTATCTCTGCTTCTTGTATCAATTGTAATCCTTTTCATTCTTGAAATTTGAGGAGGTACTCATAAGCTCCTTTTCCAATAGAAGAATACATTAATTATCTCGGGGAGTCTATGTCTATTAGACACGCATGACACATCGTGTAATCCGCTAATTGTATGAGCAAGCTACGGAGACATTTGATTTCTTTGTTCTTGAAGATAGGCAATTACACTATAGGTTTTCACACTTCCATGATGCTCCACCTATGTTTATGAACTTGAGAGCCCCAACGTTTCTCTCTTAGTTTATGATTTGCTTATGGTCCTTTCACTGCATTTGACTTCATCCTAGACAGCCTGAAATGCCTTATGTCACGTTAGGTACACAACACTTTCTTTGATGATGAAGATATATGCCTGTTTTGTGGGGGCTTCTGTCTGCAGTTTTTTCGACAACAAAATAAAATTTTGGAAGTTCCTAAAGTGTCCACTAAGCTTATCATGAGCAATCTATGAACTAGCATCATTACCTGTATTTAATTTCAGATGAACAAGCTACATTTCTAGGAGTAGTAAGTTCAGTCATCGGTCATCAGTCATAACTTATGAAACTTGATTTATCTGCTTGTTGAGTTCTCTTTGTCTTGGTTTTACTCTTTAGTTAGGGAATTACTGCTTAGGACTACATTTCATTTTCATTTTCACTGTTCTTCTTATTGAAGAGCATTTGGTTTTGCATTTTATGTATTTATATGTTTTGCATTTGGTTTTTGCTCTCTTTTAGCAGCTGAGAAAAAACGACGAGCTGAAGAGGCGCAACAATCTGGTCCTAATGCTGCTGCCCAAAGCAATGGGACTGTAAGTTCTTACTGGTTTATAGACCATGATTTCGTTTTTTTATGCCACTATTATTTAATCATTATTCTATGCCACCTTGTCTATATAACAGTCTTATCACCTTGCCGCTATTATTTTCTTGAAGCCTAGGTTTTTTTTAATGCATTCTGTCATATATATAGTATGGATTTTGCTGCTTAGGTTCATCTGTTGTGATACCAGATATCTACCACAGTGTTTCTTTGTGCCAGCATTTTCTTATTTTACACAATTATTGAAATGGTATATGCATTTTGTCTGGATTATGTCTTTTACTAGTTTCAAGGTGAATATCGATCTTTCGGTTGAAAGATTTGAGGCATCATAGGGCATTAATGAATTATGTGTATGTATGTGTGTTGTGCTTACATCAGCAGTTACTCTTAATGGGGCTGCTGTTCAATTCTTTAAATTGAAGTATTTTTAGATAATTCTGACGGTAGGAAGATAGTCTTACAGTAGTATAGTTTTTTTGTTAGCTCACCAATTTATGTGCTCGGAAACTCTGCTATAACTGTTTTTTCGTGTCTATCCCAGAAGGAACCAACTTAGGCTTCCTGGTAATGGCTATCTTAGTGTTGTCCATCTTCCATGACATGGATTAAGTGGGTAGTAGTTAGTAAGATATAATATCTTTCTATTGTTCCATTAATCTATGCTGAATGTATCGCTATCGTCAATTAGATTATGTGGACAAAACAAGTACTAGTGTACTTACTACTTTCATATTATCAGTTGTAATGCAGGAAATTTCATATGCTCAACTACTATGCAACTTTGAGTTTCTTCAAGTATTTTGAGTTTCTTTGTTGACTTCTGTGCAGGGTTATCAAGCCTCGCGCCTGGGCAAGACATCGCAAGAACCACCTGCACCTCCAAACAATATCCTTTTCATCCAGAACTTACCAGCTGAGACCACAAGCATGATGCTCCAGATCCTGTTCCAGCAGTACCCTGGTTTCAGGGAAGTCCGGATGATTGAAGCCAAGCCAGGCATTGCTTTTGTGGAATACGAGGACGACAGCCAGTCTATGGTTGCAATGCAAGCTCTGCAGGGTTTCAAGATCACCCCATACAACCCAATGGCTATATCCTACGCAAAGAAGTGAATGATCCATGGGATCCCACAAACTGGCAAGAAAACCTCTGTACTTGTAAGACTTTCCGCCCTTAGCTTTCAAACTGCTGTATCAGTTTTCTAACACTCTATTTTTGGAAAGCAATTGCTTAGTTTAGAAGTCTTTGTTGCTTAAATCAGATTTGGTCTTCATTCTTTTTGTTAACCCTGCTTTTGATGCTGGCAAGTCTGGTATTGTGGCCTTTGTAGGCTACATTATCTTTCTCCTACACTGGTGACAGAAGTTAGAAGATGTATCCCTCCCTTAAAAGCCAAGAGAAAATCATGCCCCTATATTCCCCTCGTCCATTCTCCTTGGTCAGAGATGAATGAGGTGTATTTGCCATATTATATTGCCAAAAATCAGAAGTGTCACCTCAGTAGTTGCAGGCATGATGATTGTTGAACAAGTATTTTAGTGGTGGGATGGTAGGTTTCGTGGCCTGTGATTTTATACAATAAAGTGTGCGGCCTTCTACTACTATTTGGCTATTATGGGGTTCTTGTTGTATTCGTGGCCCTCATATTAGGTGTATGCCTGTCCATTCTCCCATCTATGAGTAACTTTGAAGTCCATGAACGTATATTGTGCATGCTACCCATGCATTGGCATGTTTCTAGTGGAAAAGCGATCGCCCGAGATTGCCACAGCCACTCAGCCAGCCAGGCTACAGTGTAGTTGTGCTCACTCGTGCAACCTATGTGATGGGCCCTCTTATCAGGTCGGTACAGGTAGCCGGTAGCCTGGAATTTGTAGGGGCGTTGTCTTGTCGCTGGACACCGTTCGTTCCGGCAAAAATCACACGAGAAATCTTGTAGCGTACTGCCCTTGTGAACAGTATTTTTGTCGTGTAAGAGGGGGCCGGGAGGAAACCATGTGACATGTTAAAAGGCGTTTGCTTGTTTTGCTGTGGGTTAGTTCGCCTTTTCACCTGTTGGCCGAGAGTATGTTGCTTAGAATGGTACTAACTATGATTTGTTTTCAACAATTCATACAGAGTATAGGTTTCCATGTTGTCTCTGGCTGCACCCCGTGATATTCCTTGTGCTAGGAAACAAAGCAGCAAAGAAAATTTCATGGTCGTTTTCTTATCCCTGCCGAAAGAAAGGAAAGATTATATATGATCAAGTGATGACGGAATCGGGGCATTACAAAATTGCTGCGGATATGATGAAGTGACGACGACAACATTTGGATGTGCAGATCATTTGAACAGAAGAATTTACCATTCGATTCCAAATTTCGCAGCCATTTCACGCACGCCCTAGCAGTAAGTAAGTAGGAGTACTACGTATAATGCGAGTTCACAGGTATCACATACACGAGCAGAAGCAATAAGCCAACAGCCTTAACATGTTCACATGTACTCCGCCGGCGGTACGGTGGGCCCCACATGGTAGTAGAGTCACCTCCCGGTGGGTCCCGCTTGACCTGACCTGACCTCACCCCCCGGGAGAACGGACGGAGAATTAATTAGCCTCCACAACTTCTTAATTCCCCATCTCTCTCCCTGCTGATGTGTTGTGCCATCGTGTGCTTACGAGAAAGAGAAAGAGCCCGGGAGAAGAAACAAAAGGCCGCCCCGAGACCCAACGAGGCGACGAAGGAGACGAAGCCGCTGCAGCGCCAAAAGCGTAAAGGCAGCCGCAGAGCTCTTCTCCGAGCCATCTGAATTGGAAGCTGCACTGCGCCGGCACAGCGTCGCGCACCGGCAGCGGCAGGGAGAAAAGCTGCCATTGCGGCTGCGGCTGCGGCGGCAAGGAGGTGGAGGGCAATGCCCCTGTCGCGGCACGAGGTCGGCAACGAGTACTCGCTCGGCGGCCGCGAGCTCTACCGCCGGGCCGACCAGCACGACCCCGAGGCCGTCCTCGATGGCGTCGCCATGGCCGGCCTCGTCGGCGTCCTCCGCCAGCTCGGCGACCTCGCAGAGTACGACGCTCCTCCCGTCCTCACATGTCTTACTTTGATTTATTTCAAGAGAGAAAAAAATGCCTTCTTTGATTGCTCTCCCGGTTGAATTCCTCATCATGGATGGTAGCTTTTCTGATTATATTCGACCATTTTCTGAATTATTTGGTAAATTTCTTGGGATCGTTGCGTCGCATTTTGCTGGGGTCAATGGTGCTGGATGTTGATCGCAGTAGATCACCTAATGACCTAATGCATTTGTTATGAACAAACACCGGACGCTTTGGTGATCCTTTTTTCTTCGAATAGGTAGGTGATTGATGTGTTAGCCATTTGACTTCCAGGTAGTTAACTCTGGTGATGGCCGGCCTTGTCCTAGCTCAGCAACTCCAACAAAAAAATATCTTTTTTTTTTCTCTCCTTTGTCTTCTGATTGTGATCGAGCACGTACTGGTCATCATGTACTAGTACTTTCTGGTCCAACTTTTTTTTTAAAAAGTCTCAGGTTCGAGTTCATCTATTGAAGGATGCTCTGATTGATTTCTAGAGCCTGGAGGTTGAAGCAAAGAGAAAAAAAAAACAGAATTGCACCAAAGCAACCATAGTTTGACCAGGATTCATCCCTTTAGCTGTTCTTGTGATTTCTATGGCAATGTCCTTTGCCATTTCTGTTGTTTATCAAGGTTGAATTTAGCTGGCAGAATGCACCTTAGCTGCAATGGCTTCGAAATTCAGATATTCTTTTTGGTAAAAAAAACTGATGTTCTTGAATTCTACTTAAGCATTACACAATAATGATTAGGCTATTTCCGGATGCAACAAGACCAACTAAGTAAAACCCTCAATTGGATCCAAAACTAATATGTTGTGCTATAATCAGTAAAGATTCCACGTCACGACACGGCAACCTAACTAGAACTTCAGGCTGATGTATCATCATTTCATAATGCAAATCATGATGCCATCGAATTGTCCCATTGCATGTGTGCAGATTTGCTGCACAGGTGTTCCATGGTCTGTACGATGAGGTGATGACAGCATCTGCAAGAGGGTATGGGCTAATGCTCCGGGTGCAGCAGCTGGAGGCAGAGTTACCGCTCGTGGAGAAAGACTCTTGTCATACAGACTACCTGTATGTTGCTTCTAACAAGAGTATGTGCAGCACCACACAACACAAGCTTCTCTGACTCATTTCACCTCTACCTGTTTCTGCTAACAGAAGTGTTTTATATCACTTTCATGCACATGAAATCGATTGGTTTCTTTGCAGGAATTGATTGGCATTCGAATCCGAGGTTGGACAGTGGGGTTGTGACAAAAGGCGACACGCCTCGCTTCATCATGGACTCCATCAAGCAGTGTCATGGCCCTCCCAAATTGTTCATGCTTGACAAGTATGATTGCTTAACTTTTTTCTTTTCTCTTGTGAATTGAGCTTGCACCTACTGAAGACTGAAGACGATGCTGACCTTTATGGATATGATCATGCATTTTTGAAGGTATGACATTGGTGGTGAGGGAGCTTGCTTGAAGAGATACACAGACCCATCCTTCTTCAAGACAGATTCTGCATGTTCTAGCATGCTAGACCAAGGAATTCGAAGAGAAAGAAGACCTCTTAGAGCTATGGTAATGAAATTGACAAGAGTATATTACTTCATCTAGCTGTTTTTGTCTTTTTTTTTGCGGTTGTGAATGATTCAATCCACTCAAAAATAGAATGATTCTCCTTGACTATACCTTAATGATGAGTGCTTGGTATTTCTTTTCCATTTCTTCCAGGAGATCAGGCCGACCCTGCAGAATTCTGAGATTTTCAAACCACCTAATGCAGCCAACAATGACTCCAAGTAACCTCCCCACTATAATCATCTCATAGTATCCAGCATGCTCTTCTATTTTCTTCTCAGACAAACGGCAATATCCTTTTCTAGGTTGGGAACAGATTTGTCTGGTGAAGCTTTGGATGAAGTCCCAACAAGGCGCCGGCGACTGAAGTACCGACAACTAAATGGATCTGTGTTCCGAAGCTTCAGACCGCAGATGCAGAATCTTTACGGAGAAACTTCACCAGACGAGAAACCATGCTCCATGAACCATTCAGAAGTGCAGATATCTTTCACTGACTCACCTGACACAAACACTGAGGAGAGGGACATCATGGTAGACACTTTCAGCAGCATGGACAAAGGCAAGGAGGACAGCTACGTGATGACTCACAAGAACAGATCGGTCCCTGAAGAAGCCCTGTCCCGTTCTTCAGATGTTCAGTCAGCAGGAAGCAGCAAGGGATACAACTCTGAAGTTGACATCTATGTGGACGCTCTCACCACAATGGATTCTGAAGTGGAGACAGACATAGAGCACAGAGATCATGGACACCGTGAGTTTACACAGGTGGAATCCAGCAAACCGTGCTCTGATGTTCACGGTGCCACGCTTTTCGGGTCTATCAGCTTCCGGAACAATGGCTCAATGGTCCCTAACTCTTCAAATGTTGTCCCAGTAGAGGAAGAAAAGGATGATCACAATCAAGAATACGTCTGTGTCCCTTCACCACAGGCTAAACCTGTTGCTGGTGAACATGAGAGGAGCAGCTCGTTGGAGGAGTTGTTTGCGCAAGAAAAGCCAGTATCTTGTGAGCATGAGAGAACTAGTTCTTTGGAGGAATTGCTCCTTGGAGATGTCCATCCTTCAGAGCATAACATGAGATCATCGGCTACTGAATCAAATACTAATGGTGCTTTCAGTACTGTTGAATCAAATGGTAGAGTTGGCACTACAAAGAAAGAGAAGGATAATCCCATCATTGCAGGTATTTCCTTCAAGAAGACAGCGAGCAAGAAATCAAAGTATGTGGGCAGCATGGAGCTTATTGCTTCAAAAGTGGGCATTTTGCCGAGGAAACTCTCCAAGAAGCATGATCCGTTCTCTGATTCGCTCCGAAACATGGCGAAGCAGTTGCTTGAGCTTAAGATTGATGGCACTGAAGACACTGAGTTATATGAATTTGAAGCAAATGGTGAAGGATGTGATATGAAGTGTCTGGAAATGTCTCACTCTCCTATTGAAATTATGGAGAGTGCCATGCAAACCATTCCTTCTGATTCACCCCAAGATAACGTTGATTCAAGAGAATGCCAACCAGAAGAAGTGAACCAAGAGTCTGATCATGATGTTCCACCAAGTGTTAGTCCCCAAGAGTCAGTTGATGGAAATGTATTTAGGGACATTTCATTGTTAAGTTCTCAAGAGGAACAACAATGTGCAGCTCCTGTAACTGTTGACAATTTGTTGGATCATACACCAGAAAATAATCAAGATCAGATTGGGGAACATCTTTATAGGGAAGTGACTGAAGATATTCATACTGAAGTTGTTCCTGAAAATGGCGCTGATATAGGCGAAGAATTAGAAGAAGGCGGTATTTCTGAGAAGGTGAACGAGGAAGATGCCGAGGAAAGCAATGAGTCCGAGGCATACACATTGGATGAAAACAACGAGTACATAGAAGAGCAAGTGGTTTCAGATGATTTGATCTCCTCACCAATCTCATCCAAGCAATCTGATGATCCTTGTCAGATAGTACCACTCACTCTTACAGATACAGATGATTCCTTGGCAGGCAAAAATGTAGACAATGGCATCTCTGGAATGCATATCACATTGTCAGGAACAATCACGGAATCCAATGTATCTACAGTTGTTGTTGAATCTGTAACAACCAATGATGTGGCCGTGCAATATAATGAACAGTGTTGTTTACATCCAGAAACTAGTCTTGCACAAGATATAACTCATGTCAGCAGCTGTGAAGTCGAAGGCCAAAATGGGCCATTACCACTGTGCAGCTCATCCATGGTGGGTGCAACTCCAGATCTGTCTGTAGACACTGAAGAAATGCATGAAAACCCCAATCTGTGCATTGACAGCAATACTGATTTGTTCAGAGATGCACTAGCTCCAAACTCAAGAGATGTGCCATTACCAAACATCTCAAGTTTTGATTGGATGCTTAATGGTGCAATGCAGAAGTCGTTGAATGTACTTCCTACTAAACCGCCTAATGGAATTTTACAGGAAAATAATTCTTCCAAAGATACTGAAGATGCACCACCACCACTTCCACCTCTCCCACCGATGCAATGGAGAACAACAAAGCTTCAGCCAGGGCCTGCAGCTTTATCTGCAAAATTTGGGAGACCACCAAGACCAAAACCTCCAGTTAAGTACCAAGAAAATGAGAGTTATTCCTCACAGGATGGAAGAAATCAAGAGTCTGAAATTCTTCAGGAAGCAAGTCTGCAGAATGGCTCGACTTCGGTCACTTCAGAGAAGGAAATGGTAGTGGCAACAGTTTATAATGAGATTCAGACAAATACAATCATTGGTATGGAATCTCAAGAAAGCCACCTCAAAGTACTCAATGAGTATGATGTGAAGGCTTCTAATACATTTTCTGCATCAGAATTCAAGAGCGTGGGAAGTGTTGGTTCAGTAGAAGGTGGCAATCTGGAAACTTCGCAGTTATCAGAGCTTATAGTAATTCCAGAGGAGGCATGGTCTGAGCTTGTACATATAAAATCAATATCTGGACAGGAGAAAGGTGGAAAACACCAGCTTAGCACTGGAATTTTCAGTTGCAATGGCATGCATACTACTGGTTTGTCAACAGAAAAGAGAGATGACTTCAAAATATATGATCAAAATGAAAAGGATTTATTAGCTGAAATAAGAAACACAATTGCAGATTCAGAAGAAAAGGAACCCAATGGAGTTACTTGTCAGGACAATACACAGAATTCTGATTTGCTGGTGCAACAGGAAGATGGAGAGCATGGTAATTCTGCAGGCACGGCAATGGAGTTTTCTTCATTGGAAGAGGAACTAGCAAAGTTGTCTCCATCGAGCGTGCCAACACCACCTAAATATCCTCTATTCCAAGTTACTGCTCATGATAGAAGCATGGTATGGTTATTTTCGCGTTATTCGTTTCATCACTTTATGACTTTAAGATTCTCACCTGACCAAATAGCAACCTTTCTCATGCTTTATTAGCTAAAAAAGGCTCCAACTTTGGTTCAGCCTTCTGTCAAGCTTCCAGATGAGAACAACACAATACTAGAACAGATAAAGAATAAGGTAAAGTACTAACCGTTGCACCTAAAAGCATCGGCATTGAGTTCAGTTTTGCTAATGCATTTTTTTCTTGTTTGCTTCACAGTCTTTCAACTTGAAGCCAGTTCTTGCAAAGAGACCAAACATGATGGGAGCTCCAAGAACGAACTTGCAAGTGGTGGCCATCCTGGAGAGGGCTAACGCAATTCGCCAGGTTTACAGACCATACTATCTCGCAACATTATCATTTATCTCTTACAGTTTCAGCTGATCATAATAGCTTTGTCATCTATGGCCAAATGATTATTCTCTCTTGTAAATCAAACAGGCTGTTGCTGATGACGATGATGAGGATAGCTGGAGTGAGTAGCTGATTCCTCAGAGCAATGCAATTTGTCTCCTGATGTTTCTTCACAAGGTCTGCGGTGATCATGCCATCATGAACTTGTGTTTCCTGTTCTTTCATACATAGAGCTAGCAAACTGTGGAATGAACTACAAGAGGGTATCATCTGATCAAGAAGCTTACTCTCTCATATGAAGTTCATGCAAGGAAGATGCAACATATAAACGGGGTATCAAGTTTTTGCCGCTTTTCCGGCACATGATGTGTTTACGCCCAGTTTGGAACAGGAATTTCATAGGGATTTCACGTCGAGCAATTCAAATTCCGTTGAAATCCAGAGAAATTCCCTCCTTCCAAACATTGCATTGTTGTCTTTTGCCGATGGGCCTCCTGCAATTTGATGCACGGTGAGGATTGTATATGCCTGATAGGACTAGCTATTGTGTTTTTGTTTTTTGCAATATATACATATAAATCTTGAGTGTATATAATAATACAGAATGCATATATGCCAAGATTTTTTCCTGGTCTTCTGACTTCTAGAGCCTGGAAAGGACCTCTTTCTATATTATTATGACAAAACAAAACATTCTGGACAAAACTGAACTAGACAGAATCATAGACGCAAATACTACTTGGGCAGTCGCCATCACAGGTGAGTGAGTTCCAGTCTTCCAGATGGTGCTGGGAATGGATCAGGATGAGACAGTTTACATAGTCACACAGATATTTTAGAAAATGGACATAATCACACATGTAGTTGTTTAATTCAATAATTATACACCCCTTAAATAATATATAATTAGATAGTGGAGTCGTGGTGCTATCCATCTGAATTTAAATCCCGATATCCACATATACCACATATATTATGTGTGCTTTTAGTAAAAAATTAATGTGGTTAGGAATTTATTGCTGGCCTTCATCTTTTTAAACAACATGTTAAAAGAAACTAAAAAAATCAGTAGGAATCTCCTTTTCTAGTGAAGCCCTAAAATTTCCACTTGTCAAGATCTCACTGTTTTCTTCCATCCACAATCCAATATGATATCCAACAAATCTAAGGGCATGTTTGTGGGAGCTTAAAATTTTAAAATTTTGATAAGCAGCTGGTTGATAGCTAGCTTCTGAGAATCTAGAAAAGCTGAGTTTCTCAGCTTCTGATTCTACTTCATTTTTTAAATTTTATAACTATAATTTCTCATAATCTTGATGAAAAGTTAAATTGTTTGGAGGAGTTTTTGATTCTGGAAGAAAATACAGCTAATAGAAGCTCTCCAAACAAACCCTAAGCACCAAGCAAAAGGTGAAAAAAAAGAGCAATGATAAATATATAAATTCATCGCAATATTCCAATTCTTCCATTCCACGCCACCAACTTTCCCACTTTTCACAAACGAGGACGCCTCGTCCCTTCCCTTTTCGCACAAAAGCCCTCGCCTTCCTCGCGAATCCGCCTCCACTCCCCCCCTTCCCAAGAAAACCCCCACCTTGCATGGCCAAGCGCCTCCCGGCCGACGGCCTCGCCGCCATCCGCGCCGCGCTCCGCCCCTCCGCCCGCGGCCTCCGATCCCGCCCCCCCCAAGGGGGCAAGGCGGGGAAGCCGTCCGCCTCCCCGCTGGATACGCCCAGGAACACCGCCGGCGCTGGCGCAGGCGCAGGCGCCGGCGCCAGCTCCGGGCGGGCGGAGGTGCGGGATTTGGCGGCGGCGTGCGGGCTGCAGGAGGACGACCGGGTGCCGCTCTCCGAGGTGGTGCTGGACTGCACGAGGCGGTGGTTCCAGGACACGCTCAAGGAGGCGCGCGCCGGCGACGCCGCCATGCAGGTGCTCGTCGGCCAGATGTATCGCAGCGGCTACGGCGTCAACAAGAACGAGCACAAGGTGAGCCCTTCCTTCCGCTTTCCCTCGAGTCTTTTGGTGGGCTCTGGAGTGAAATGAACATTTCTTGTGTCTTGCTTCTGAATATGGCAATTGATAATGTTGAATCTTCGATATGGATCAGTGTAATTTACATTTGTTGGGTAGAATTCGATATGCTTCTGTTACTATTGTAGTAATTTCATAGATTTTCCATCATAACCGTATGACCGATAAACTTCATCAACCGCTAGCTAATTAGCTTGTGTGCTCCCTTGCTAAATGCTAACCATCGTCAGTGGAGGAAATCGGTTCAATTGAGCTTGTAATCTGCTCGTAAACATGCTTACTGGTACATTTGCAATCATGACACAGATGGAATTAAACCTGTAAGTGCGCACAACAGGATTAATCATAAATCATCTTTTTTAATTGTGTTCTCATGGTTAACAGAAACCTGGTACTATTTTTCCAGTCCTTTGGTGAATGTGGATATGCCAGTTACAGCTTTCTGACATTCACATTAGAGTATCCTTAACATAGAGTTAAAACTTAAACCAAATTTTTAGGCTTTGCGTGTACATCCACCTAGATTGGATAGGTGCATGGTGTGAGAGGGGGTGGGGATGGCTTGCCACTTCCCATCTGGGTTGGAGGCTACTCATCCTACTAAGGCGCATCAAGTGAAAATGCAGAGCACTTTCTTTTGTTGCGCAGGGCCCTATAATAGAGGAATTATAACCAGGAGCATGCAATATTCCTAGGGGAAAACTGGAGCTCAAAGCAGATAAGATTGGTTAACAGTATAGGCATGCCAAATCTGTGTTTCGCACTGGGGCCTGGCACTGGCAGTAGGTTTTATGACATAGGGCCTGTCAGGCTGTCACCGAGCATTCTTACTGAGATTTTGGGTTTCTGTTTCTTTTTTATTCTATGCATTATTCTTCTTTATGTTGCTTTGCTACAAATCTTTAGTTGATTGATCAATGACATCTTTATCATATAGGCTCAAATTTGGACGGAGAAAGCATCACGATATCGATCTACGGTCTGGAAAGTTAGCAACAAACGGCCAGGTTAGCGATCCACTGTGAAACATCCAGCCTATATTTAAGACCATTCAGTATTCTTTTTCTCTAGAATTCAAGGACCCTTCAGTGTTCTTTTTGTCTAGAATTCAAGGACCCCTCAGTATTCTGTTTTTCTAGTATCTCTGGCTTGCATTTGTCTCTTGCTTGTGTTTTTCTGTTCTTTTCCAGTATCTTGGGCTTGTGAAGGTTAAAGAAAAGAAAAGGAAAAACATGTTTTTCTACTTTTTCTGGACCTGACATATTGTTTTGTTGCAGGATATAATGCTAGTGACTCAGATTCAGATGATTCCAAGGAAACAGGCAAATAATGACATGTTACTGGAAAGGTAAGTTTCATGCCCCATGTGCCACTGTGATCCACAATAGTCTCCTTTTTCTGCTGTCTTGTAGTTAACCATTATAGTTCCAGATGTTTATTGTTGAGAAACAATCTTTGTTTCGGTTCATCGATGTGCATCACATTTGAGCTAGCTTACATGTATGTAGTATAAACCATTTAGCTGCATAATGAAGAATTTAGGATTTCATGTGATTGATTGCTTGGTATAGTGTATAAACCATTTGTAAGTATCCATACAACTAAATAAATTAGTCTCTTCAGAACCGGTACTCTCCTCGAGGACGGCCAAAAAAAAAATCACTTCTATCTCTCCTCTCTTGAGACTTGAATACTCTGTTGATCTTGTTTTGTAGCACATAAAAGTAGGGTTGTATATACTTGAAATTCGATCTTAAAACACCTGTGAAATTAAGTATCTTTTTTGAGAAAATATATGCACTATGTGGAGCGAAATATGTATACCTTTTAAACACCTATATTCTGTTGCTTGTTCCATTTGATTTAAAGCAAGTTTAAAAAAGTCATTTACTTTGCAGTGACTACAAAACCAGCAAGGCAAGACAAACTACCCCATGATGCTTGAAATACGCAGTTCTATCAAGGAGATTATTTGCGTGCCTATTAGTTAAGCGTGTATGGTGCTGCTCTGTTCTCGTTTGTGTGGTTTACAAATTTACTTATAATTGAAAATGTAAAATTCTCAGAATGGGTTTCACTGAACACTGAGCATGTGAGCAATCAGCAGGATATTCGATTTTTTGTTTTGTCACGAGGATTCTCATCTCTTTCTGCAAACTGAACCCGGCATCTTTCATGTCCCAAATGGCGAAATCTGTAAAATCCGAATTGTGAATGCGTAAGAAATAGGTACGAATATTGAAATATCCACAGGTAAGAAATACAGAAAATTGTAAAAGAAAAATTGAGATACGCCTAACTAATGGGCAAAGTTGTCCAAAACTAGAACTGTGCAATAATCCCCGCCCACCCCCAAATAAAAAACAAACATATACTAGCATGTACACGAGTTCAAAGATTATGAGAAGCCATCCAATCCCATTATATACCATCCAAAGAGGCCAAGAGGACTAGTACGAAATTATGGTCTAGTACGTGTGTATTCATGCTCATCACAAATAATATATTTTAATTCAATGTCCATACCAACAAGTTGAGATGGCCGAGTTGGTCTAAGGCGCCAGATTAAGGTTCTGGTCCGAAAGGGCGTGGGTTCAAATCCCACTCTCAACAAAATTATTCTTTTTTGTTTGTCGAATTATTTCGAGCGAACAAAATGCAGGTTTCCCCTTCGCATCTTAACCATTTGAACTAAATGCTATAAATGCGTGTGTTTTTTTGCTCTGATTTATGACCTCAACTCACTTCTCATCCCAGCACCTGTCACATGTACACGTTTCCTTTCGTTAAGCAATTTGCTGTCTTCCCCTCGATGTCATGCACATAAGTAGCAAGATTTTTTACCGGATTTTTTAAAGTAATAACATGATAATCAGAATCAACTATTGAATTAGAATTGTAACGTAATGGTTTTGCAATCAGATTCGCCTTAATCTCCCGATAGTTCAATTTGACAACCGGTCCATAATCACAACTGCATCAGTTCAAACAATCAGGAATCCTCACTTTTACCAAATAGGAGGCAGTAACTCTTGATCAAAAAGCATTTAACATTGAACCGTAGCTGCATGCATTCCTGGTAGTCATACATTGTTCAGGGGGTTCTTTAGTTGGATATTGCTGAATAAGAAGGGTGTAAGCAAACATTCTCCGAACATTTAACCAAACACCAGTTCTATATTACACTTAACCGCGTCCTGGAGGTAATTCTGGTGCTGATGAGTGGTGGACGTCTCACATGTAAAGCCCTTCCGGAACACCTTCCTTCTTCTTGAACATGACCTTCTCTTTGGCCTTCTTGAAGTCGGCATGTGTCACCTGAAGCAACAGAAGAACAGCAAATGTAAAAATAGAAGTGTAACAAAGGCTTGCATTCCATGCAAATATGTTCTGAGCACAGCTCAAACTCAGATCTGAAAGGATTGGCACTCTAGTCTGCTCGAAAGTTTAACATTAACAGTACTAGAGAGCAAGGAGTCTGGTTGAGAAAACAAAGCTGAGTTACCTTCATTCTGCGCTCCCTTAAAGCGAGCAATCCAGCCTCCGTACATATTGCTTTGATGTCAGCACCAGAGAACTCATCCTTGGTCATCACAAACTCTTCTAGGTTAACATCATCTGCCAATGTCATCTTAGATGTGTGTATCTGCACCCAAAAACTCTTGATAAGAACAAAGCAGGTTTCCAATAAGACAGAGAACTTGAAACATTGTAGAAAAACACCTGGAAGATCCGCCTCCTGGTTTTAATATCTGGTAAAGGAAATTCAATCTTTCTGTCTATCCGACCAGGTCGAAGCAAAGCTGGGTCAAGACTTTCAATGCGATTTGTTGCTAAAATAACTTTAACATCTCCCCTTGAATCAAAACCATCCAGCTGATTTAGCAACTCCAACATGGTTCTCTGAATTTCACGCTCTCCACCTGAATGAGCATCATACCTGTAAGGAGAAAAAAAGCTCATCAATACTCACATAAACTATTCCATGGGAAGTTTCACCAATCTTTTACTATACACAAACAACATTCATCATATAGCAGACTTTCCACTTGAAGTATGCACTACTCTACCTCTTTGTTCCGACTGCATCAATCTCATCAATAAAGACAATTGACGGAGAAAGATCATCAGCCACCCTAAACAGTTCTCTTACAAGCTTGGGGCCATCACCAAGGTATTTTTGGATCAACTCACTCCCAACAACACGCAAAAATGTTGCTGATGTAGAATTAGCAACTGCCTGCAATAATTACAAAAAGATATTCATGAATTTTTAAGGAAAAAAATATAGCTATATAATATCAAATTTGCACCTTTTTAATCTTATGCAAAAAGATGAACATGAAATGAATAACTAGCATTTAGTAGGTTACTAGTTCATTAATGAATAGAAGTTGGAATGGAGTAAACATGAGAATTCAAGACTTCAATGTCCTAAGAAAAAAGAGACAAACCTTTGCAAGTAGAGTTTTGCCTGTGCCAGGTTCCCCATATAGTATTACTCCTTTGGGAGGCCTGATTCCAATGTCCTCATATAGCTCAGGATGAGTCAAGGGAAGCTCAACAGCCTCTTTAATTTCTTGAATTTGGGCGTCCAGACCACCGATGTCAGCATAAGATTCCAAAGGTGCCTTTTCAACTTTCATGACAGAAACCATAGGGTCAACCTCATCTTGCAAAATTCCAACCACAGAGAGAACCTGAAGAAATGATTTATCAAGTTGGGTTATAAGAAACTTCTCACAAGTAAAAAAGAGCATAAGAGCAAGTTTAATAGTAGAGCCAACTATTGGTTATAAGCTCATGTTAGAGCTAACATGTATAATAGGTAAGATATAAGGTTAGCTCTATTGTTTTCCTCTTCTGTTTTTCTTCACTATAAAAATAACACATCCATCTTGAAGCATGTGTAGAGCTAGCTCTTGCATGAGAGATCTCTCACCTCCACATAAGTTTATAGTTGGCTTATAGCCCACTATTATCCTTGCTCTAAAGCTTCAAGTCTATTGTATCAAAACAGTGCCATAATAATTTCACCATTGAATAAAAATCATATCAAAGATTTCCAAAGTGACAATAAACTGAGGAAGACTGAGAGATGCTTCCAATGGATATAATTGAAGACACTACACACGTATAAGAAAAAGTGCACTACAAAAAAAATTATGGTGTTGACAGACACAAAAAACAAAACAAAAAAGGAACAGTGCACTCCTAAAAGTGAAATGCTCCCATGGAGAAAATGAAGTTACTAAATACATCCAGATGATTAGATTTCTGCAATACATGCAGCAAACACTGTTCATATTAATCACTCTTTTCCAAGACATTCAATCTTCAACCAATTTACTAACTCTTTGTCGTACAGAGTTTCCGCGGTGTTCTAAATTAAGGTTGTAAGAGTTGCATATGCATCACCCACTGAAATGTAAGGTAGCCGCCACCCTTAAATATGGCTAAGAAAAAGCACCTAATTAGCCACTATTCAGAACATTATTTTAGTGGACCCTCCTAGTTTGGATATTTTTACCCTAGATCTTTGCAGATTCAGAGAATGAAAGCATGTATCGATGGTGCAGTGCCACAGCCAATTCGATGAACAAATATGATTGTAAGAAGCCTTTTTTAAAAAAAAAGAAAGAAGGATCTCAAGGACCAACCTTACATACAAATGGAGTCAAATTAAATTAATATTTGCTTTCTCAACCATCAAAGTGTTTATTGCCCTTCAAAAGAAAATTTGGTGATTCTAGTACAAGACTGAAACTGGCCTCCATCACATATAGAAACCAGTAGGCAAACAAAAAAAAAGTGGCATTTAACCAAAAAAACATAGTTACTTTGAGTTTCTTCTGAAGAAATCCACGAAATGTTTATAATTTTACTGTTACCATTTGCAGGTACCAAATGTGCACCATCTGTTGCCTTACAACACAAGTCAAGCATAGATTACCTAAATGCTACTGGATTGTGGGCATAGATTACCTTAATGCTACTAGATTGATGTACATATGTTTAAATGTTTTCCATCTGCAAACAACTCTACCATGACAACCATTCATACATTATATTGTTAACCTTTTTTTTTTGCTTCAGAAGAAACTCTACCATACCAAAAAGAACATTCATAATTACTAGTAGAAAATGCACCGGTCATATTCACCTCTTTTTTTTTCTTATCCCGCCATGGCCCTAATATTCTTAGCCTGTTCCATAAGTCTAATTTTAACCAACCTTTTCGACCCAATCACCAAATCATGAACTAGCGTTGCACTTTTTCACAGCTAAAACTACTGCTGTGCAGTGTGGTGCTTCCAATCCCACTGAACCAATCCATCAGGAGAAGGGGAAATTTTACATATTAATACCTTGTTATGCATCAGAATGGCACACCCTGGCTCGAGCTGGTCCTTGTCGACGAATGATAATATGCCAACATAGTATTCCGGCCCGACGGACGACGAGACGATGGCATGGCTCTCATCGATGATCTCCTCAAGCGAGCCAACGCTCATGGGGGTGCCCCGGAGGTCATCGACCTTGGATCGGTCCTCCTCCGTCTTGTCCTCGCTGGGTCGCAGCCGCTCCTGGCTGACGACGAACTCCTCCTCCATGAGGAGGTAGTCCTTGACCCGCTCCAGCTTGAGCAAGCGGAGGCGGCACTTGGAAAGCGGCGCCACGGTGGGGAGGCGCGCCGCCGCCTCGGGGCCTTTTTGTTTCCTCTGCTTCCGGCCGACTCGGGACGGCGCTGCGGGGGGCTCGAACTTGCGGTCCTTCTTGTCGCCGGCGCCGCCGTCGCCTGGCTTGCGATCGCCCGGGAGGCCGCCCTGCTTCCCCATCCCGCCGGGAGTGCCCTGCCCCATCGCCGCCGGTGGGTTGCGTCGCTTCGAGGGTTAGGGTTTGGGTGTCGTGGGGGATCGGGAAGAGTGGGGAGTGGGAATGAGAGTTTTTCCTGGATGAGATTGATAAATATTCTCTCTCAGTTAGGGGCAGGGTTTGCAAAACCGCTGGGGCGCGGCGCGGTAACCGTGATTACGAAACCGTATAAAATTTATCAAAATTTTAAATTATTTTTTAAATTTATTTGAATTTAAGGCGGTTATCGTGGTTTTCCTTTTACCGTACCCCCGTGGTAACCGCGCTTACCAGCGGTTTTGCAAACCATGGTTAGGGGTGAAAATGGATAGTTTCCGTCTGCTCCGATCAAAAACGAATAAGGATAGTGCTCAAAGCAGATTTTTATTGGATAGTTCGAATACAAATATTTTTCTTCGGATATTGGATACGAAGATGGTAACGCAGTTTTAGGCAGTTACGAATACGGAGCCGGATATCCGTGTTTGTGTTCATTGCTTATTTGGCCATTCGTTCTTGCATATATATATATATATATATGATCTGATCTGACATCATTCTTAGGTTACAAGAATCGATCTATCATCAATAAGTTGGACATTGAAAACATAGAGAGACATCTGGCAAACTTATTGATAGTGGTGATCTATTTTCTTATTTTATCTATATGAATATTTGTCTTAATATGACAGCAATATTATTTGACTCCCGTAGAAAAAAGAGAAAAATAATGAGGACATGGAGCAGGATGATGTTTTGATGGAGGAAATGAATGAATGATGATGTTGCAGCCTTCAGGCATCGAACTGCAAGTTTACTGAAAATTGCTTTTGGGCTAATTACTATGTTGATTTTATCTGTGTTACATATATATGGTGCATTTGTATCTACGAGCAGTTTGAATGGTCTCTATATTCCGAGAAATATCCGTTTTCGTATTCATGCCCGATCATATTTGATCCTTATTCGTGTTCGCAATAATTTGTATTAGTTTTCATATCCAAGTTATTCGTATTCGTTTTCGTATCCGCCTAAAAATATGAAAATAAATATTATAAAAGTATTATCAGTCCGTATATGTTTCGTTTTCATCCCTACTCTTAGTTTTTTCCTTTCTACCCTACTTGTGCCAATGAAGGAAAAGGAGTTTACGTGGTGACAGCCTGGCCGTCGAGTTCGTCTTACACAAATGATTTGGTAAATCTAGAAGACCTTCAGAACCCGAATAGGCAAAATTTGTTATAGAATATTCAAATTTTATGTAAATGGCTATGGGACATTGCAAAATCGTTTCACTGTTGAGGAACACCATAAAATTGGTTTAATTGCATGTAGGACACCGGAGATATTATTTTATAATTTTCAAGAAAAAATGAAAAGAGAAATTTAAAAAAGACAAATATGCCCTTGCCTGCTAACTGTAGGGGTGGGCATTCGGTCAAAACCAAAAATTTCGTTCTCGGTTTTCGGTTTTTCGGTCAATTGGGTCATTGAAAAATGAAGACCAAATAACAACGCAAAATTTTTCAGGACCGACAAATTCGGTCTCGGTCCTGACCGAACTATGCCAATTTTAGGAGATAAAATTTGCAATGATAAATTTTGGAAGCACTTAGCCTCTTTTTAGACAACTTTTGACAATTATATATCACAAAAATACAAGATAATAAGCAACATCAAACACCAAACAATATATCACAAGATAGGATCAAGTAGCAAGAATAAATCACAAGCATCATACACTTAGTTCTTAACTTCACTTGACATGCAGTACAACGTAAAATTGCAATTCGGTTAACCGAGGCCACTCACTGAATTAACCAAGGTCTTTCGTTGGTTGAGACCAAACTAATGACCGAATTTCTCGGTCTCGGTTCGGTCTTATTCTGCCCACCCCTATCTAGCTGTGCTCCCAGCACTGCTAGCCAATGGTCCTGCCACTATTGAAGCCATCGTCGTTGCCTCTTAGCTAGGGTTATGGTTTGAACCAAACCCAGTCAGGTTAGTAACGGCTCGTAGGTAGAGGTAAACTTGTCTTTTTAAAATTTTTTAATTCATTGTTTGCACGTAAATTATAAAATAATGTCTGCGATGTCCTATAGCCAATTACATCCTTTTTTTTTGCCCCTCAACAACGACACGATCTTGCGGTGTCCCTTAACCAATTACACAAAATTTGAATGTCCTGTGACAAATTTTTCCAAGAAAAAAGGTAGAAAAATGCCACTGAAAATGTCGTGGTTTAGACGCACAGCATTAAAATATTTCGTGTTAAATATTTGCAAAGCTGAAAGTTTCCTCCATCTCAAAATCTTAATCCACCAATATATGCAAAAAATAAATAAAATTTAATGTGTAAATATGATATCAATAAACCAACCATGAAAAAATGCTCATGTTACTTCAATAAGTTATGAATACAACAAGTTTATAAATATGTAATTATAAAAGCAATGAACAAACCCGAGTGGTGTATAGGAGGTTGTGTCGATATCCTAGATGACAACTTATAAATATAAAGGTACAGAGTAGTGTTCTAATTACCTTTATAATCATATGTGTCTCTAAGCACATAAACTTCGCAATTGCATATTTTTAAGACAAAAGAAATTGTAACTATGTTCTAAAATTATATGTCAAATTTGTAACTCATTTGACCCATCGTATACCGGTTGTAGCCATCTAAATTTAAACATTGTTTACTTTGCTACAATAACAAGTCAAATTAGATAACGGTGTAGATTTTTTGAACTGTGATACATGGGGTCATGTGTCACATATCAAAACTAACCACTATGGTTTTGTGTAATTTGAATCATAATATCTCTAGTTCAGTGAAATTTACTTTTTTCAAAGACTATCTTTTTTTTTTTGTCTTTTGAAGCTGAATCTTCTTGATGGCACATGGGCTGTTGTATTATTTCGGCTGTCTAATTGAAGTGCAGTCACCACTAGTTGGACAACATCACAAAGTGATCATGTACTCACAAAGTCACAACCGGTGACAAATACACACATCTGACTACTAACATAAATCGATCACAATCCAACCACCAAGAAGGAATATAGAAATGACAACTCTAGCCCATAAATTCCTCACGCTAAAAATTTAGTACACAAATTGAACTTAAGACGCTACAATAAAATAATAACAGTCTCACATACAAAAGATGCCACAATGAATGCTCACATAGGTACACTTCTCTGTATCTTCAGAACAAGCAGTTCTCAACTTCTCATCACCACAGAAATGTTGTTCTCTGAGTCATAAGGAAGCACAAATTTTAAACAAATATCGCGGTCTTCAGAGCTTCAGGCATGTTGCATCTAAGCTTATGTACACATGTGGAAGGTACCAATAGGTAACAGCAATCACCACTACGCCTTCATGTCATCATAAGTTCTTGCATCTCCAGGATGAATGAATCACATGAAATGGGCTTTACTCCTATAGAACGATGCTTCACATGTAGGTTTGTTTGGAGAGTTTGTATCCAGAAACTATCGCTGACAAGGCGAGGGCTACAAATGCCAAGAAGGCCATGCTGATTGCAGCGGCAGTCGTGTCGGTGAAGCGGTTGATTACTGCAGATCTCATCCGATTTGTAATGGGTGTAGCAGCAGACAGAGCAGACATCAGCAAGTATGCGACTACCTGTAAATGCATCCACTAGTCCCTGTTAAATCTGATATATAATATATGGCTGTGATGTTTTGTGAATGACTTGATTATGAGAAAGAAAATGCAATGGTAGCCAACTCAGCGTCGGAAGCTAACATAACCCAATAGGCTCTCGATAGAATAACAGCGAACAAATGACCTACTGCATGGTACCTTGAACTACATGGTGTAGGTATCACGACAAGAACCAGAAAGTCTATATCCTCGTCAAAGAATCTAGTGAGAAGGATAAACATGTAAAATGAAATCGACACAAACTTGTTTTGTCTGCTGTAAGCATAAACCAAATGACCTTGTGTTGATTAATAGGATATAGATGACCTTGCCAGTGCAACTTATGTTGATTAATTGAATCTATAAATGAATTGGGCTAGCAAATTCATCATGGGTCAACTTGAGCGCTACTTCTGAGCACTAGCATAATAGGGTCCACAGATAAATTTCGTAAGTTTTGCCATGAATCCAATTTCATGAACAGAGTTCATGAAACATGTTAAATAGTCATATTATTGCAGGAGCTGACAAATAAATATCCTAGCTTAAAGGGCACAGGTCCAAAAGAGTCATATTCTCCAGGGCAGATTAAGTGAATGCGGTCCCCTACCATTTCAAAGTTGACGATTCTAGTACATGAACTTTCAGGCTTAAGCACATTCAAGCATCATCTATCAGACACCATGGATTTTTGACATGTAGTAGTAGTACTGTATTTGCAACCCATTGAAGATCCAAAACACACCCAAAGTTCCACCAACTTTCAATGGATGGTCCCAATCAGTCTCCCCCTATACCAATGCTATACTACCCAGTAACCACTGCATTACCATCATTGCTGTTGTTGCGCTGCCATATCAATTGACCAAATTATAGGACCATTATTGAGCGAGCTACTAGTACTCTTAAAACATTTTTAGTTCCTTCCAAAAAGAAAGAAGAAAAAGGCATAGGCTGTAAAGTTGTAGGCATGTCTGGAAGCGAAACATCACAGTGTTCCAGGGGCAAATCTAGCTACTCCAACAGTCAAAGATGCTTCTACTAAAGCTAATACCAGAACTGTATGCCTATCAGTAAATTAATCGCTTGGATCATTGGATGGGTTTCAAATAACATGGGCGAAACATAGCAGCGGATTGATGCCTTCTTTACCATGTATTGGAATCTCTACTCTCAAATGGGCACTCTTGCTTTAGCATGGTAAATTTCCCCCACCCTTTACATCTTTTTATGCTCCCCTTTCCCTCGTCTAATCGATTGATGAGAAGTCGAGAGAAATATTTGGGCGAAAGAATTAGTGCACAGTAGCATCGCATAGCAGCTCACCTGATCACTCGCGAAATCGAGGAGCCGCCCGGACGACGCCGGGACCGGGTCGACGCCGCGGCGCATCCGGAACGCATGCCGCAGCGCCTGCGCGAGCGAGTAGGCGAACGCCAGCGCCGCAATCGCGAGCAGATACCTAGCATCGACACCGCAGCAACACACCCTAAGATCCCCCATCAAATCGAATCGAAAGGGCCAGCACAAGCAGAGGCGCGGGTAGCGAACCTGTACTCCTGGTACCGGTCGAACTCCATCCAGTCCCCGTGCTGGTTGGAGGCGACGAGCACGAGCGCGACGAAGGCGAACGCCGCGGCGGCTGCGTGCAGCGCGAGGGGGCTCTTGTCGAGCATGTCCTCCCGCCGCCACCGCGCCACCACCGAATCCACCACGCCGCCACCGCCGCCTCCCCCGGCGGCGACGGCGGCGGCCGAGTTGGGCGCGCCGTTCTGGGAGCTGTAGTCCGGCTTCTCCACGTCCGGCGGCGGCTTGGCGGCGGCGTCGGCGGGGACCATCGCCATCGAGCACTACTAGCAGCGCGCGGCGCGCGGCCTCTCTTGCCTCTCTCGGGGGTGGTGAAAATGCTGGCCGGGGCCCGGGGGTGCGTGGGTGCTAAACCGTAAGCGAGGTGCTTTGTGTGCGAGTCCGGAAAGGCAATTGTTTAGATGTTTACGCAGAGGGGGGGGGGGGGGGGGGGGGGGGGGGGGGGGGGGAAGCATAGCGGGTGGTTGACGGCTCGACGCATACCACGTGGCGCGGTGTGACCGGACGCGGCCTGCCTGATATCCATCGTGGTTCGGGACACGTGGCGCCTGTACACTGGTTGCAACCTCGTTGCTGGCCCACTGCTGTGTTGTTGGCTCATGGCATGAACAACGCTGAGGCTGTGTTCTGGGGCCTTCCTTCCCACGTAAAACGAAATGATAAATTAACACATGTTTAATTAAGTATTAGTTTAAAAAATTTGAAAATAAATTAATATGATTTTCTTAAAACAACTTTTCTATAAAATCTTTTTACAACAAACATACCGATTAGTAGTTTGGGAAACGTGCACGTAAAAAACGAGAGAGATGAGGTTGGGAACCTTAAGGGAAAAACACAGAGTAGCCTCGACCGGCGGGGATCGCTAATTAACGGTCAGTCGTGCCGCTACCCGCGCGTGCGATGCAGCCCGTTATGTCATTTTCGACCAGCTAAAATTTTGTCAGCTTGTTTATCCGTTCTTTTTTAATAAAATGTAGACTTGGTCCATTTCTATCATGTAGGTTTAGCCCGTTTACCCTTCTTTTTTTTAAAAAAATACAGACTTGTCTCATTTCCTCTATTTTCATCATGTGGGATTGACCCGTTTTAATCAAAGTTTGTACTATACATATAAAAGTTTATATGTATAAACTTTATATTTATGTATATAAACTTTGTATAAGTATGTATATTTTTTTCATAAAAAGTATATACATACACCTATAAAACTATATATATATATATATATATATATATATATATATATATATATATATATATATATATATATATATATATATATATATATATATATATATATATATTATACGAATGTTTTATGTGTATATACAAATTTATACGTATATACTATATATACATATATACAAACTTTGTATATACATAGCACAAACTTTGCATGCGTATATACAAAGTTTATATTACATATGTATATATACTAGTACATACGTACGTATAGCGGTATAGGGGCTAAACTAACCGCGTGCTTGCCCTCGCGCGCGATCAGTCGCCCATCAGGGGTTTCGTCGACTGGTGGCTTTATTGTCCAGGTAATAAAAAAACAAGCAATGTCATCGCAAAAAAACAATTGTAATCAACATGTGAGGTCAGCCCAATGCAACAATGTGACGAGAGCATCACCAAGCCACATCGGAATCTCAACGTTAACTCGGGTGAGCAAGCGACTCTGCAGGGATGTGTGTGCCCTGCAAAAGCCATGCCTTGAAAAGATGGATGGTACACGAAGCAACGGCTAAGAACCGTGTTGACCAAACGTGTCTCCTGGGCCGCTTCTAAGTCCCATTCGAACAGTGGTTACCGGTGAAGATCATTGCTTCACGTCGTAGCCCATAGGAGGTTGTTGGTGTCATGCTAGGAGGAGAGAGACGATGGTCGAAGAGACAAAGAGACCACAAGCCACTCCCCACCGTGGTTGCCGCTGCCAAAGGCTCCTTCCCCACCAAAACCACCGACTAGGGCAAATCGACCACTAAGACAACCGTCGAGATTTGGCTAGGATCTACGGATAAAAAAAGAGGGAGGAAAGGGATCCATGGGCAAAATGGGATGGGAAAAGAGTGGATGCAACTGGCTAGCACAGTTAAAGAATCAAGAAATAAAAAATATTTCTAACAACCATTACTTATCTAATATTGACAAATATTCCTGAAAATAAGCTAGAGAGTGGGGTAGGGGGGATTGCATGAATTATGTTTTGTTGCTTACCTGGGGTGAGGAATTGCTTAAATTCTTATTGCAAAATACAAGTCAAAGAAGCATTTCAGTGGTTATTAGTTATTGCATAGGGAGTAAGCCAGTGAAGCACCGTGCATGCTTAATTTCATCAACATAATCATGTTTTCCCAAACCCTAAGATGTCTAACCGCGACAATCGGATGGGGATTCATGGAGTCCCAAATATATCCCCAGAAAAGCATGAACTAGTAGTGTCAGCTGGTAAAAAAAGAAAGGACAAAAAACTAGAGTTGGATCAGTAATTCCACATACCCGGCACACAGTCGAAATATAGGAAAAAAAAGAAAATATATCTTTCTTTCAATGGTTTTATAAGAATATACATGTTTAGAAGAAAACAGCAGAATTATACCATTGTCGCAAAATAAAAGTATGAATTCACGAGCGGGTACGCGACTTCGCGTGGCGAGGACGCGAGACCGCTCGACCTCGCGTGGCTAGTGCGCGAGACCGCACGAGCAGATGCGACTTCGCATCCCTAACTAACGAACTCGTGCAATTAATAAATTAATTAGCATCATTAGCAATTAATTAATTGTAGTTATTGTTAATTAGCATAATTAGTAATTAATAAATAGCTAATCAAGATGATTAATTGCGTCATTAGGCAATGTCGCTGGGCAACCAAGCGAGACCGAGGCCATGTCGCATTTCCAACCAACGAGACTGCGGTACTGCCCTGCGAGACCACGGGAAGGCCACCGGCCGCGTCATGCTGTCGTCACTATCGCGCGTTGGTCTTGCGATTTCGTTGCAAGTTCACACCATCGAACCACGATGATGGTCTATTCCTGTAAAACCGTTTGAATCTAGTATATTTCTGAGAAAAAAACTTTAACAGTATAATTTATTTTTTCCCAAATGAAGATGGCAGCTTTGTGCCGAATTCCAACCCTTCCTATCCAAGTGATCAATCAAACAATGCAACCTGGCAACCTTCAGGGCACAAAACTTTTGAATCCAGGCGAGAAGCAAAGCGAAGGGGTCGCTGGTTCACTGCTTGTGATTGTGCGTGATTAGATGAACCGAGATCGGTCCATGGCTCTCGCCGTCAGCGACCGGGACGGCGTGTGGGGAAGGCGTCGCATGTCCGTCTTCCGCCCAGTTGACTTATCGAGTCTAGGGTTCCGGCCTTACGGGTTTAGTGGCGCCCAGCGACGGACACGTGGACACGGGCCAAATGGACCCGTTAGCCCAAAACGGTCGGCCCGTGTAGTAACCTTTTTTGGCGGAATAAGTTATTTTTTAGGCCCCTTAATTTGACAATGAGTTTGATTTTCATTGTTGTACCGGACTAGAAAAATACATGTACGTTTTAATAGGTGAAAACAATTTTCATGAATAATAAAAACTCTGTCAATTTAAACAATAAACCGAAACAAGACAAACGAAACAATGACAAAACAAAGTTAGAAATCGTATATAGCATTGAATCCGATGCGTTTGCTTTATACATCATCATACGAAGAATCCTTTATGTACACCTTTCATAGCCACACAAATTGATTGGCTGATTATTACATAAGTTGACATATGTGTATTTTGCTATACCATATCGACCAAAGATTAAAATTTTGATTATTCAATTAGTGAAAGTTTTTAACTGTAGATAAAAAGCATTTGCAAAGAAACAGACTTACCGCATACACACCTTAAACGATGATAACTTTAAAAAAAATATTTATGAGAAGACAAATTTGAAAGAGAAAAAAAGGTGTATTACCTATATTTATTGTGTCACAAGTTTTACCCAAAAACAGTCAAATGTAAATTATATGCACTTACATTATAACTATATTATAATTACATTGTAATTTTTAAAAAATACACTACAAATTTTAAATCTACATTGTAATTTTAAAACTTACATTGTAATTATGCTAATATTCACTGTATATGAGGTGTCAAGTTACGAATTATTAATTATCGATATTGGTTATTGACGGAGCGTGAAGCCCCTCACCGGGAGACCGCGCAGGCCCCCCTTTGCCGGTTCAGCCGGGGGCGCAAGGTGAAATTCTTCGCCCCTGATCTGTGGGATCCCAGCGAGAAAAAAGGAAACGCGTGGACGCAGGCGATTTAGACAGGTTCGGGCCGTTAAGAAGCGTAATACCCTACTCCTGTGTTCTGGTAGATCTGAGAGTATGATGGAATCCTGAGAGAGCCCCTCCTTTTCTTAGGCCTGGGCCTCCTTTTATATGACAAGGGGCTACCACATGGGCCACGAGCTGCCTAAGAAAGAAGACATTTTTTTACATTTAGGGCTATCCTATCGCCGAAAGCAGCCTCTGACAGACGCCGCAGCACGCCTTTGCTCGGTCAGCCGACTCCTCCGGGGGACGCCCATTTCAACCTTCATTAAATGGCGGACGACTTCTGTGTCTCGCCTGCACCGGAATCGGGAAAGCATCTGACCGGAGCTGACATACCAACTCCGGGAGTTGGCATACCAACTCCGGCTGAGAGACGAGAGACAGAGGGCTCTCATCATTCCGACGGGACGGGGCGAGGCGTGCAGCAGGCCGCCCGGCGCGCGTGCGACGCACAGGCATCCTGGCACCACCTAACCCGCGATCTGACCGGTTTGCGACCAGTCACTCTCCGTGACCGGTCACGGACCGGACATGCACGCGCCAAGCCGCATTAAATGCGGCGTAGTGCGCCCGTCTGAACCGCTATAAATGTGGTTAGGTGAGCTCAGCCGTGCTCACCTAACCTGCGCACGTGGCACCAAAGCCACAGGGGTCGGGGTGCCCCAGGCCTCGGGGCAGAAACGGGAGCGACCCGACCCCGTGGGGAAACCGGGAGGACAGCCGCCACGTCACCCTCGGGCCCGACCCCTTCGGGGGGACGGGCCACGTGGATCCCTGTGGCCGCCCTTTCCTTTGGTCTCGATACCCCCGGTCCCATGTCACCGACAGTAGCCCCCGGCGTCACGCCCGAGTGGCCACACTCGGGGGGGGGGGCACCCAGGCTTGGCGCCACCCCTCGGGCCTGGTGACAGGTGGGATCGGCCCCCAAAGGAGAGGAGGACTCCTACGGTCGTGAGCCGCGCATATCGGTGAAGAATGCCAGTCGACATTCATGAGCGGTCTCCTTGTAACCGCAACATTACTCGAGGCAGCGCGCGGATCGGGACATATCGGTCCACTTCGCCTGGGGACGTAATGATTGGCGCTTTTCGCGATAACCGAGCGCGATTAATGCGCATACGATCTGCCCCTCCTCGACCGCCACGGTCACACGACTGACGCGTGCGCCGTAAGCGGGCGAGTGGGGTTAGTGGAGGCGTGGGCGCGAGAAACGAGGGGGCAAGGAGATGGGCGCGGGAAACGAGGAGCCGAGCGCGACGGAGGCAAGGGCATAAAGGGCGCCGAGGAAGGGATTCGTTTCCTTCCTCTCGCCACTTTTTCCTTGCCTTTGCCATCCGTGCTTTAGCTCTCTCGTTTTTCTCGCCTTCCTCTCGCCACGCGCTCTCGTCCTCAAGCTCCCTCTCCGCCAGCGCCATGATGCGGAGCTCCGCGCCGCTTGACGGCAGCGTGCTGCCGCCTTCCCGCATCACCAGCGAGAGGCAGGCCGGGCTACCACACCGGTTCATGCCGGAATCTGCCACCCGGGAGATGGTCGCGCTGGGCGAGGGACGCCCGGCGCCGCACTACCCGGAGCGGTCCGTCTTCTTCCTCTCCTTTGCCATGGCGGGCTTGATCCCGCCGTTCTCTACATTCTTCATGGACGTTCTGGAGTTCTACGGCCTCGAGATGGCGCACCTCACCCCCAACGCGGTGATGACGCTGGCCATCTTTGCACACCTGTGCGAGATGTTCATTGGGGTGCGCCCATCCCTTCGGCTATTTCGGTGGTTCTTCACCGTGCAGCCGGTATCGCCGCCGACGGTGGTCGGTGGCTGCTACTTCCAGCCGCAGGGGCAGGTGTTGAACCGCTACATCCCGTGCGTCCTTCGCAAGAAGTGGGACGACTGGAAGAGCGACTGGTTCTACACCCCCCTCCCCGACGAAGCGCGTCTCCGACTCCCGAGCTAGCCCCCAGCGCAGGCGCCAAGCTGGCAGGCGACGGTGGATCTGGGGGATGGCTACGACGCCGTACTGGACCGCCTGGCGGGCCTGCGAGCCCAGGGGCTCATGGGGGCCATGGTGTTCGGCGATTACCTTCGCCGCCGGATCGCGCCGCTCCGGCGACGCGCCCGGGGCGCCTGGGAGTCCTGAGGACCCACCAGGGGCGTAAGTGGGATTGGGACCCCGAGGACTTCGGGATGGTGGTCCAACGGGTGCTAAACCTTAGCTCCGTGGAGTCATCCCTCACCCCTTGGGGGATCCTCCCCCTCTACAGCGACCCAGAGCGCGCCAACATTCTGGCCATCATGCAGGTGGTCGGGGTGTCGGGGGATCGAGCCCCCCGAGGCCATGATGGCGCGGGCGGCAGCCGCAGAGGGGACCAATCTACCCTCGGAGGGGGCCATGCTTCTGGGCCCCGCGGCGGGGGTTCGGGGGGTAGCCGCCCTGCCGACGCCAAGGGGAAGAGGAAGCAGGAGGCGACCCCTCCTCCATCTCCTTCCCGAGGGGGCGGGGCGGAGCACGTCAGCGGCAGGCGCCCGGAGGACGCCGCACCGACGCCCCAGCCCGAGGGGGAGCGGAAGAAGAAGCGACTCCACAAGATGGGGGAGACCGAGCCGTGCAGGAGGAGTCTCATCACGCCCCCAAAGTGGTCGTTCAGCCGGCCACCCCGTAGGTTCGACCTCTTACCCACAGCGGCCACACTCTCATTCCCAAACCCCCGGGCTTATTTTTACTTACCTCTTTCTGTTTCATATTTTTCTTCAGCCTCAGCGAGTTCGCTCAAGAGGCTGCTCGGGAGGTGGCTAGAGTCCGCCGGTCCGAGGAGGCTGCCCGGGAGGCAGAGGTGGCGCGCGCGCACGAGGCACCGGCGGCCGAGCCTGCCACCCAGGTCCCCGACCCGATCGCGCCGGAGGCGGAGGCCGCCACCGAGGCGGCTCGTGATGACGTCGAGAGGGCGCACCCGGGGCCCGACGCCTCAGGCGGGCACTGCGGACGAGCCGGCCTCGGGAAAGGCCCCCGAGGCCAACACACCGACCAACGAGCCGAGCCGGGCTTCACCACCACAGGGGCGGCCTTCCCCCTTTTCTCCTGCCACCCCGCTAATCGCGAAGCCTCTCCTGCAGGCCTTGGCTACGGCCAACAGCACGGTGCTAGACGGGCTAAGCGCCCAAATACGGGCCCTACAGGCGGAGCGGGCAGAAATCGACGTGGCGTGGGCGCGCGTTGAGGAGGGGCGGCGCTCCGTGGAGGCCATGGTGGAGGCCGGCCGTAAGGCGCACAACCTGCACACCTCGCAGCTCAAGGCTCGCCGCAGGCCCCTGTTGGAAATCACCCGGGAAGTGGATAAGGAGCGGGAGACAGCCCTCATCGCCACCGCCGTGCTCGACGGGGCGCGGGACGACCTCCGTCTCCAATACGGGAGCCGGATGGCGGAGCTGGAGGAGAAGCTCGACGCCGCCCGCGGAGTTCTCGACGCAGCCGCTGCCCGGGAGCGGCGGGCGGTGGAGATCGAGACGGCGATCCGCCAGCGCGAGGAGGCCCTAGAGGCCCGGACTATGGCACTGGAGGAGCGCTCCGCCACGCTCGGGGGCAGGCCTCGCGCTTGCTCGTGCAAGAGGCCGCCGTGCGCCGGCGGGCCGAGGCCCTTGACCTCCGTGCCCGGGAGCTGGAGGCGTTGGAGGAGCGCGCCCGTGCCCTGGACGCGAAGGAGGCGGTGCTGGCGGCACGCGAGGCCGCCGCCGCTACACGAGAGGCGACGCTGGTGGAGCACGAGGCTGCCTCCGCCGAGCAGGAGTCCGCACTCTGCCTCCGCGAAGACACGTTTGCCGAGCGGGGGCGAGCCCTCGAGGAGGCCGAGGCCGTGGCGCAGCGGCTGGCGGATAGCCTGCTCCTCCGCGAGGCGGCGCGGGAGGAGCAGGCGCGCCGTAATCTGGAAAGTGCATGCGCCGAGAGGGACGCGCTGAACCAGCGAGCATCCGAACTCGAGGCGCGAGCAAGGGAGCTGGACGCGCGGGCGCGTAGTGGCGGGGCGGCCGTAGGCCACAGCGATCTGGCCGCCCGCCTCACAGCCGCCGAGGACACCATCGCCAAGCTGCAGGGCGCCCTGGACTCGTCCGTCAGGGAGGTTGAGGCCCTCCGGCTGTTGAACGAGGTGAGGCCCGGCATGCTTCGGGACGCCGTCTCCTGCCTCGACCGCGCCGGGTGTCAGGCGGGTATCTGGAGCGGGCGGTACGCAAAGTTCGCCGCCAACCTGGGAGGTCTCGCCCAGCGCCTCTCGGAGATGGCCGGGGACCTTGAAAGGCTCCCCGAGGAGATCGAGGAGACGGTTATGTCTTCCTCAAGGGACCTCGCCCGGGGGCGGTGGAGCTCGTGCTAGCGAGCTACCAAGCCCGGGACCCCGACTTCTCCCCGTGAACAGCGCTGGAAGAATTCCCCCCCGGAACTGAGGCCAACGCTCGCGCCCAAGTCCGGGATGCCGCCGATCAAATCATCCTCGGCTTCGAGAGAATGGCCCCTCGGCTCGTCTTCGCCCTCGACTCCGACGAGGAGGAGGACGGTGACGACGGTGCCGACGACGACAGCGACAGCGAGGTCGGCGACCCGGGTGCATCGGAGTGAGCCCCGGGCCCCCGCGTATCTTAATTTTTGATTCCTTCATCTTCTGAGGCCTTTGGGCCAATACTTGTATAACTAACTTCATCTTGCCTGCAATCAAACAAGATTTTAATTTCTATGTTAGTTATGTTTGCTATATGCGCGTGATAAGGATGGCCTGTGTCGTGATCCCTTTGCATCTTTTGGCTTGAGCGAGGGCTCGTGCTCGGGCCCCAGCCTCAAGCAGCGCGGGTCGGAGCTAGTGCCATGGGGAGATCCGCATGTCGAGACTGGCCAGGCCAGGAGCGCGGTGACCGAGGGTTATGGGGACCCGATTGTGGGCCATTGTCGATTCCCCCCCGGAGTTCACTGCGCCCCGGGGCACGGCTCGGTTCTGGGCCCCGTTTGGCGGTTTAGACGACCCGGGCTGCCGAGGGCAAGGACGAGCGTGAGCAGACTGACTCAAGTCAAGACTTTTCAAAAGGAAACGATAACACAGGCGCAGTCCTTAGGAAATTGAAAATGCTTGTTATTGAAATGCTAGGAAAAAATTAAACAAGTATGTGCATGTGGGAGCCCCCCGCCAACCCTGCGTGCCCGAGGGGGACGCGGGGTTGGCCTGAGCCCGAGGTACGACACCCGACCCCCTTATGGGTAGAAGCGGCGAAGATGCTCGATGTTCCACGGGTTAGGCAGTTCTGTGCCGTCACCCGTGGCCAATCGAACCGAGCCCGGCCAGGGGACGCCGACCACTCGATACGGACCCTCCCACATTGGTGAGAGTTTGCTCAGTCCAGCACGCGTTTGGACGCGGCGTAGGACGAGATCGTCGACGCAGAGTGATCGGGCCCGGGCATGGCGCTGATGGTAGCGCCGCAGGCTTTGCTGGTAGCGCGCGGCTCGGAGGGCCGCGCGCTGCCTTCGCTCTTCCAGGTAGTCGAGGTCGTCTCGGCGAAGCTGATCTTGATCAGCCTCGCAATACGTGGTGGCCCGAGGGGACCTCAGGGTGAGCTCAGATGGGAGGACCGCCTCCGCGCCGTAGATGAGGAAGAAAGGCGTTTCCCCTGTCGCTCGGCTTGGGGTGGTTCGGTTCACCCAGAGCACCGCTGGCAGCTCCTCGATCCACGAATCGCCATGCTTCTTGAGGATGTTGAAGGTCTTAGTTTTGAGGCCCTTGAGGATTTTCGCGTTGGCGCGCTCCACCTGGCCGTTGCTTCTGGGATGGGCGGGTGAGGCGAAACAGAGCTTGATGCCCATGTCTTCGTAGTAGTCGCCGAAAAGCTCACTGGTGAACTGGGTGCCGTTGTCCGTAATGATACGGTTAGGCACCCCGAACCGAGCAGTGATGCCCTTTATGAATTTTAGCGTCGAGTGCTTGTCGATCTTGATGACCGGATAAGCCTCGGGCCACTTAGTGAACTTGTTGACTGCGACATACAGATACTCGAACCCGCCCGGGGCCTTCCTGAAGGGACCCAGGATATCCAGCCCCCAGACGGCAAATGGCCATGAAAGAGGTATGGTCTGCAGGGCCTGAGCCGGCTGATGCGTTTGCTTGGCGTGAAACTGGCACGCCCTGCATCGTCGGACCAGGTCCGCTGCGTCGTGGAGCGCCGTCGGCCAGTAGAAACCCTGGTGAAAGGCCTTGCCGACCAAGGTGCGTGAGGCGGAGTGGGCTCCGCACTCACCTTCATGGACATCGACAAGAAGCTCGATGCCCTGTTCCCGAGGAATGCACTTCAGGAGGACTCCGTTGGCCCCGCGCCGGTAGAGGGCCCCTTCCACCAGCATGTAGCGCTTGGAAATGCGATTGACACGTTCACTCCCTTCACGGTCCTCGGGTAGAGTCTGATTTTTGAGGAACGCCTGGATCTCAGCCATCCGGGCAATCAATCTTGGAGGGCCGGGCTTGGCCCCCCCGGGTCCCGAGGCCTGGACTCCGACGGGCCACGGGGGTTGCGTAGGCGCGTCCGTCTCCCCTAGGGGGTCGGCTCGCGCCGACGGCTGGGCCAGCCTTTCTTCAAAGGCGCCCGGTGGGGTCGGGGCTCGCGACGAAGCGAGCCTCGAAAGTTCGTCGGCGACCGCGTTATCCCGTCTGGGCACGTGCCGAAGTTCTAACCCGTCGAAATGGCGCTCCATACGCCGCACCTCGCGGACGTAGGCGTCCATCTGCAGGTCGGAGCACCGGTACTCCTTGGAGACCTGGTTAACGACCAACTGGGAGTCGCCTAGAACCAGGAGGCGGCGGATCCCCATTCCGGCCACCACTCTGAGTCCCGCAAGGAGTCCCTCGTACTCCGCCATGTTGTTGGTTGCCTGAAAATCTAGGCGAACCAAATATCTAAGGACGTCTCCGCTCGGCGAGGTCAAGGTGACCCCCGCGCCGGCGCCCTGAAGGGCCCGGGAGCCATCGAACTGCATCACCCAGTAGGTGGCGTGAGGCAGCTGCGAGGGGCTCATGTTGGCCTCGAGGGCGGAGAGTCCGAGATCTGGCTCGGGAGCCGGGGTCCATTCCACCACGAAGTCGGCGAGGGCCTGGTTCTTAATCGTGTGGCGTGGCTCAAAGCGCAAGTCGAATTCAGAGAGTTCGATTGCCCATTTTACCACCCGTCCAGTACCCTCTCAGTTGCGTAGGATTTGGCCGAGGGGGTAGGACGTGACCACCGTGACCCGATGCGCCTGGAAATAATGGCGCAGCTTCCTCGAGGCCAATAGAATCGCGTAGAGCATCTTCTGAGCCTGAGGGTATCGGGTCTTGGCATCTCGCAGTGCCTCACTAACGAAGTAGACGGGCCGCTGCACCTTCTGGCGGGGCTTGTCCTCTCCGTTGAGGGCACCGTTCCCGGGGCACTCGTCGTCCGAGGGGCCTTGTCGGGCCCACTCGGCTTCTGTGCCAACGACCTTGGGGTCGAAGGGCGTTGGGCGCGGCCTTCCCGCAGTGGCCCCGGGGCCTTCCTGGGGGTCGGGGGCATCCGGCGCCGTCGGACGAGCGGGCAGAGGGCCACATCCGGTCGTCAGGGGCCTTAGGCCGCCGTTCGGCTCGGGGGCCTCTCCTCCCTTCTCTATCCCAGGTCGGGTCGACACAGGCTGGGAGCGCACGGGGCGAGGGCCGTCCTCGTCGCGCTCCACAACCAACGTCGCGCTGACTACCTGCGGGGTTGCCGCCAAGTAGAGTAGCAGCGGCTCATCGGGCTCCGGGGCCACCAGGATCGGGGGGGAACTGAGGTATGCCTTCAACTGGGTGAGGGCCCGTTCAGCCTCCTCCGTCCAGGTAAACGGCCCGGAGCGCTTAAGGAGCTTAAATAGGGGCAGCGCCTTCTCTTCCAGCCTCGATATGAATCGGCTTAAGGCAGCCATGCATCCGGTGAAGCATTGCACGTCCTTAAGCTTGCTGGGGGGCGCATCTGCTCAATAGCTCGTATCTTCTCGGGGTTGGCCTCGATGCCTCGGGCAGAGATCAAGAACCCGAGAAGCTTACCCACAGGCACACCGAACACACACTTTTTGGGGTTCAGTTTTATGCGCGCGGAGTGGAGACTTTCGAAAGTCTCCGCTAAATCCGAGAGCAAGGTCTCTTGGTTACGCGTTTTCACAACCAAGTCATCGACATAGGCCTCAACATTGCGCCCTATCTGACTACCCAAAGAAATACGAGTAGTACACTGAAAAGTAGGACCCACATTCTTTAACCCAAAAGGCATGGTTGTATAATAATAAGTTCCTACAAGGGTAATGAATGCAGTTTTTTCCTCATCCTCCCTAGCCATGCGAATCTGATGATATCCTGAGTATGCATCTAGAAAACACAAAAGGTCTCACCCCGCGGTGGAGTCGACAATTTGATCTATGCGTGGCAGCGGATAAGGGTCCTTAGGACATGCCTTGTTGAGGTCGGTGTAGTCGATGCACATCCGGAGCTTGCCGTTCGCCTTGGGGACGACGACCGGGTTCGCGATCCACTCCGGATGGATGACCTCACGGATGAATCTGGCCTCCAAAAGCCGCGCCACCTCCTCGCGGATGAAGGCTTGGCGCTCCGGGGCCTGCCGAGGCACCTTCTGCCAGACGGGCCTTGCGTCCGGCCGCGGGCCTGGACACCGCGGCGAGGCGGTCCGCGCGCTGCTCCATACAAGCAAGCGCGACTTTGAGGTCGCCGCGGACAGTGATGGGGCCACTTGGGCCCGATATCTTCATCTGGAGGTAGGCATAGTGGGTGGCCGCCATGAACTTCACCAACGCGGGCCTTCCCAGGACCGCGTTGTAGGGCAGATTGAGGTCTGCCACATCGAAATCCACCCGCTCGGTGCGGAAGTTGGCGGGGCCACCGAAGGTGACCGGGAGGTCGATGTGACCTAGCGGCCAGGTGTGCCCTAGTGTCACGCCAATGATTGGCTGGGACGGCCGAAGCTCCATCCCCGGGGCCTTGATGGCATCAAAGGCCGTGGGGGAGATGATGTTGAGAGCTGCGCCACCGTCTATCAGGACGCGCCCCAACTTCACGTTGCAGACGGTGGGGGAGACCACCATCGCGATATGTCCTCCCCAGGCAATGCATGGCGGGTCGTCGATCCGGTCAAAGGTAAGGGTGACCTCCGACCAACGCGCCCGCCGCGTCGCCTCATGGGTGGGGACTGCGGCCAAAAGCTCTCGCTTCGTGGCCTTGAGGCTTCGGCGAGAAGCGTGAGCGCACGCTCCCCCATCGACGGTGGCGATGGTGGCCTCGGGCTCCTGAAAGCCCAGGTCATCATCGCCATCGTCGACGTCCTCAGCGGGGGCCTTCTGCTTGACCTCACTTCGCCGGTTACCGGTGGAAGTTGCCGGGGCCTTGCCCTCACGGCGTTCCTGCCTCCTCTCCTCTTCCCACTTCCTTGTTCGCTCGACCAAGCTTTTGACCGCGCGGCAGTCGGCGAGGTCGTGGAGGGAGGTGTTGTGCATAGTGCACTACCTGCTGGTCGGGCGCTCTCTGCTGGGAGCGCCGGCCTCCTTCTTCTTTTTGTCGCCCACGGGCCTCCCCTTTCGGGGGGCCCACGAAGCACCCTCGGCGGTGAGGACATGACCCTCGTCGTCGGAACGGGCTGACCTTTTCTTCCTCCTCCTGTCCCGCCGCCCTGAACGAGCGGCGGACTCGGGGGCAGCTGGAGCCGCCGCTCCAGAGCCAGAGGAGTTCCAGGTCCAGGCCTCCTCCTTGCGAGCCACACGATCCGCGAGCTCGAAAAGCTGCACGGTGGTCTGGGGCTCGTTGGAGGCGATCTTTTTGAGCATGCGGTTGTGCCGCACGCCCCCCCTGAATGCATAGATCACCGCATGTGCAGGGATGCAAGGTATGGTGTTGCAGACTTGACAGAACCGCTAGATGTACGAGCGGAGAGACTCATCGTCCCTCCGCTGTACCGCGTGCAAGTCCGCCTCTTCGCCTGGGCGCGGATATGTGCCTTGGAAGTTCGTCATGAACTACTGGCACAAGTCCTCCCAGGAGTGGACCGACGTGGGTGGTAGGTTCATTAGCCAACCCCGCGCCTGGCCCTTCAGGGCCATGGGAAAGAAGTTCGCCATGACCTTGTCGTCACCCTCCGCGGCTTCTATTCCAGTCGTGTAGATCTGGAGTAACTCAGCGGGGTTGATGCTCCCGTCATATTTTTCGGTGATGGTGGGCCGGAACCTCGGGGGCCAACGGACATTCCGAAGGCTCGCCACGAAGGCTCGACAGCCGGCACCGCCAACCGGGGACACGGGGGGCCAGCCCCCGTGACCGGAACGAAGCGATGCCCCAGAGGAGGAGGTGCCTTCCATTGCATGGGCGGCACGACGAGCGTCGCGCCGGTGCTCGATATCGAGCCGGGCGTCTGGCCCCCCATGCATATTCTCACGAGTCGGAAGCGTTGACGAGGGAACCGCGGACGAACGGCGGGTGTCGGTCGTCGCCCGTCGTGCCCTCCGCCTTGACGACGTAGAGCCGGTGGTGGCAGCACCAGATGTTCCGGCGGCGGAAGACCGCCTGCCGGTGCCTAGGCGCTGCTGCGCCGTCATGACCAGGTTGGCCATGTCATCCAGCCAACGGTGGGCCGGGGTCTCTGGATCAGGGACGACGGGCGGGTGACACAAGAGCGCGCCCGTAGCCTAGAGCGCGCCCTGGGGCGTGCCGCCATCACCATAGGTGAGGCGGCGACGCACCCCGCCTTGTCGTCCTCCTCCGTCGCCTACGGGCGGCGAGGTCGCGGATCCCTCGACTTCCTCAGGCGCCTTCCCCCGTCCAAGATTTCGGCCGGAGGGGGACGACGGGGTGCGAGCCCGTCGACGCGGGTTTTGCTCCCCGCCATCACTGCTGGCGCTCAAAGAAGGATCGTACGCCACTGCCTCTTCAGCCATAGGGCTTACCTGGCGAAGCCTGGCGCACACGAAAGGAAATGGGGGCTCAGAAAAAACACGCACGCCCCCCCTACCTGGCGCGCCAGATGACGGAGCGTGAAGCCCCTCACCAGGAGACCGCGCAGGCCCCCCTTTGCCGGTTCGGCCAGGGGCGCAAGGTGAAATTCTTCGCCCCTAATCTGTGGGATCCTAGCGAGAAAAAAGGAAATGCGTGGACGCAGGCGATTTTGACAGGTTCAGGCCGCTAAGAAGCGTAATACCCTACTCCTGTGTTCTGGTAGATCTGAGAGTATGATGGAATCCTGAGAGAGCCCCCCCTTTTCTTAGACCTGGGCCTCCTTTTATATGGCAAGGGGCTACCACATGGGCCACGAGCTGCCTAAGAAAGAAGACATTCTTTTACATTTAGGGCTATCATATCGCCGAAAGCAGCCTCTAACAGACGCCGCAGCACGCCTTCGCTCGGTCAGCCGACTCCTCTGGGGACGCCCGTTTCAACCTTCATTAAATGGCGGGCGACTTCTGTGTCTCGCTTGCACCGGAATCGGGAAAGCATCTGACCGGAGCTGACATACCAACTCCGGGAGTTGGCATACCAACTCCGGCTGAGAGACGAGAGACAGAGGGCTCTCATCATTCCGACGGGACGGGGCGAGGCGTGCAGCAGGCCGCCCGGCGTGCGTGCGACGCACAGGCATCCTGGCACCACCTAACCCGCGATCTGACCGGTTTGCGACCAGTCACTCTCCGTGACCGGTCACGGACCGGACATGCACGCGCCACGCCGCATTAAATGCGGCGTAGTGCGCCCGTCTGAACCGCTATAAATGTGGTTAGGTGAGCTCAGCCGTGCTCACCTAACCTGCGCACGTGGCACCAAAGCCATAGGGGTCGGGGCGCCCCAGGCCTCGGGGCAGAAACGGGAGCGACCCGACCCCGTGGGAAAACCGGGAGGGCAGCCGCCACGTCACCCTCGGGCTCGACCCCTCCGGGGGGACGGGCCACGTGGATCCCTGTGGCCGCCCTTCCCTTTGGTCCCGATACCCCCGGTCCTATGTCACCGACAGTTATATATCAAAATAGTGTTGAATAAGAAGCAAAGAAAAAACAAGGAAAAGAGTAAGAAGTGAAGGGATACATATATCTATGATAACGATATACAGACGTATGGATGAAAACCCATCAGATGGCTGGTCCTAGATCTAATTGAAATCAATTACGAATTATGGTGACAAATTTTTACCAATACCAAAGAGAAAAAAAGAGAAAAGAGAGGAGATTGGAAGGAGAGGGAGAGTATTAGGATGATCGAGAGAAAGAAAAGGAGAAAAGTAAAAAAAAGAGAGAAAAAGCCATCGATCGGGGAAGGACGTGCGCGACTTCGAGTGAAGGCGCACGGGACGAGGTGACGGGATGGTGTGGGTCGATTTGATTGGGTTGGGCTGGGAGGGGGTGTATAGGAGTTATTTTAGACTCATGTCAAATTAGATACATGCGACGTACAACCAATTCAAACACGGATGACGTACCAAAATTCCGACGAAAACAACTTCAATTTTTATAATAGTAGAGATACAACGGGTCCCTCAACTGTCAAACTGGTGCAATGCAGGTCCCATGATAGTATAGCGGGTGGTTTTGTTCGACGTGACAATTTGACCCGAGTCAACAGCGCGGAGTCAGCATGGGCCGCACATGTTAGGACCTCTTTACCTCTCTGTCTTCCTCCCCATGTTCCCATCTCACCAAGTGGTGAGCGGTGAGGAGAAGGCCAGCAGTGAGCAGTGAGGAGGCTAGTAAGAAAAGCTAGCTCGACAGAGGAAGAACGTCGGCGGTGGCCGTCGACGGACCCCAACGGCAGTGGCTGAAAGCTCGTAGATGTCGCCTAGAGGGGGGGTGAATAGGCGTTCCTGAAAATCACAAAAAGTAATCATAGCGGTCAAATTCAACAGGGCGACGACGATAGCAACACCACCTTCTCCGTCATCCTTCTTCTTGGCCTTTGGTGAGGCTTCATCACCGGAATACCAAACTTCCGCCATGTGAGCTTTCGCCACGTGAGCACGGTTAGTCTTCTTCTTAACAACCTTGGGCTTGGCATCAATGGTCTTGGGGCAATCGGCAATGAAGTGACCATATTCACCACACTGAAAACATGCTCTCTTGGATTGCCTCTTTCCCTTGTCATCATCGCTCTTGCCTTTGCCATAGCCACTTCGACAAAGGAAGTGCTTGAACCTCTTGACTATAAAAGTCATCTCTTCATCATCACTTTCGCCTCCACTTAAGTTTTCTTCCTTGTTGGCCTTCAGGGCAATCTCTTGATTTTTGATCATAGAGGCATTCTTGGCCATTTGCTTGACCTCACGGGCTTCCTCTTCAAACATTTCATGAGACACAACCCTCCCAAGGATGTCACTTGGTGTGAGCCTCTTGAAATCTTTCCTCTCACGGATCATGGAGACCAAAACCGGATTTCTAGGTCCAAAAGCACGAAGAAGCCTCTTGACAACAAAGTGGTTCGTCATATCTTCACTTCCAAGCCCACGAGTCTTATTCACAAGAATCATCATCCGATCATACATCGCTTGAGGAGTTTCTTTATCTTCCATCACAAATCTCCCAAGCCTTCCTTCCAAAAGCTCAATATTGGATTCTCTGATAGTGGGTGAACCTTCATGAGCAAGTTGCAATGTGTCTCAAATCTCCTTGGCCTCCTCAAGCCCATCAACCTTGTTGAACTCTTCCGGGCTCAAGGCGGAGAGGATTGCATTTGCGGCTTGAGCATTGTGGTGGATAGATTGTTCTTGCTCTGTTGTGGGGTTGATGTCTTCAGTGGGAACATCAATTCTTGTGCAAACAACCTTCCAAATACTAGATGCAAAGATATTAGATGCAACTTCGTCTTGTGCTTCCAAGCGGCATAATGAGTCCCATCAAAGTGAGGAGCCCGCTGGGAAGGCACGGAGACGAAGTTGTGAGAAGGAATATTAAGTTTGCTGTAATCAAAAGGTATAGTGACTCCCTGTGTAGTTGGAGTCTCTCGACTTGTAGATCTGGCACCATTTGTATCCACTTCCTCGGTACCCTCGCGTGACATCTTGAATCAACTCCAAGCGGTGAAGCTTATCAGGAGCACAAGGCTCTGATTCCAATTGAAAGCTCGTAGATGTTGCCTAGAGGAGGGGTGAATAGATGTTCCTGAAAATCACTAAAAATAATCGCAGCGGTCAAATTCAACAGGGCCGGGAACTTCCTGGTGAAAGGACTCGGAACTTCCTGGCAGCTCAGGCAGCCCGGAACTTCCGAAGTTCTTTGACAAGAACTTCCGGTGTTCAAGCATATTTGAATTTTGACTTTAAGTCTGATGAAACTTAAGGCCTATTTAATCAGCATTACACATAGTAATCCAAGACGAATATTGAAAAACACAAGGGCAAGCATAAAACATGCACAATAGAGACAAAAGGATATTTTCCTGAAGTTCGGATCACACGGATCCTACTCTCCGTTGAGGAACTTCGAAGAGCTGGGTCTTGATTAACCCCTTGCTTCACCGAGCAAAGTTTCTGAAAGAAGTCTCTGGCCTTCAATTCAATACCCCTAGGTCATTCTCTAGAACTCAAGTGACCACAAGATCCCAACTTGAATTCCTAGAAAGGACCACAGGTGAGAATCGCTCTACCAAGACAACCTCTGAGAGCTCAGCATAGATCTTTACTCACTTATCTCGTTTCCTTGCGGAGGTGAGGAAGCCCTTTACAAACTTGTCCGGGTCAATCCACAACTTAATGGATATTCGCGGGCGACACCTAACCGTCTAGGAGGTCACCCTCCAAGAGTAATAAACACCAACTGACAGTCCAACGAGGTTCACCAAGTGCTCAAGCCATCCTAGCCTTCAACACCATCTCCAAACTTCATCACCACCCTCAACTTACTTAATCACTCTAGAAGGGCTCAAGATTTTGGTGAAGCATGAACATCGTGGGAGAGGCTAGAGAAAGCTTGGGTACAGGAAAACAAAAGTGGATGGCCAAAAAGTGAGCTGGAATCAAGTTGGGTATATATAATGGCTAGATGACGTCATGTAGCCGTTACTCACAATTTTGAACTGGAAAGGTGCTAGGAAGTTCCGGTCCAGTACACCAGGAACTTCCGGCCAACACTTAGAAAAATTCTTGACTTTTCAATGCCCAGAAGTTCCAGCCCAAAGTGCCAGGAACTTTCGGCCGAGACTTGCTGCCTTGAAAGAGCCATTTTCAAAAAATTGCTCCTAAAAATATTTCTTCAGTAGAATATGACTAAGAGCACTTAGATCACCTCAGGACATCACTTGAAATCCCTCTTAATAGTATGGTTTTTCCTAAACTCAAGAGTGAAGAATTAACTAGTCCAAAATAGGCTTCGAGTTTTCTCGCCGCTTTGAAATTTGTTGTTGGGGGGTCTCCAAGCGTCATAGCACACACCTAAGTACCTTGGGACTAAAACACCTGTATTTATCTCCATAAAATGTATTAGTTTCTTAACCGTTTTGTCACTAATCACCAAAACCCACTTAGGGGGCTAAGGCGGACAAGAAGGAAGGCGAGGCCCGGGAACCCGTGACTACATCGCTCCCGGACTTGCATCGGAGCCGAGGGAACCTGCATTGCCGCGGAAGGGCACTGGGTAGCTAAATCTCCCCTCCTGTCCTCGACGGTCACGACAGCAACATGGTGGCTACCACGCCAAATCCAGCCCACCCTGCGCGCCCGTCGCTCACGCCGGCCCTTGACAAGCCCAACTCTACCCCTGACACGCGCTGCTCCACGCGCTCTACCAAGTCGGTCTTGTCACGCTACCTGTCGTCGGTGGCCGCGTCACCAACCTCCTCCGCCTCGTCCTCGATGTCGTCATCCACGTCATCGAACCGTCGCTCCCTCTTCGCGCAGTACGTAAGGTCATCCATTCCCCCGTCACAGCACTCGATCTCGCCCATCCCCGCTGTGGCAGCGGTGGATTCGGCGACCACGATGCAGAGCCTCTCCGTGTCGTTCCAGGGGAGTCCTTCTACCATACGTCACGTGTGTCGCAGGCCACGTCGTCGTCGTCGTCCCTTGCTGGGCATTGTCCTCCTCACCGCTCGCCGCCTGGTGAGATGGGAACAAGGGAAGGAAGAGAGAGATAGGCAAAGAGAGAGGTGAAGAGCCTCTGACATGTGGAGCCCACGCTGTTGACTCAGGTCAAATTGCCACGTCAAACAAAACCACCCGCTATACTGCCATGGAACCTACATTGCATCAGTTTTGACAGTTGAGTGACCCGTTGTATCTGGTATTTCGGTTCAAGGACGAAAATCGAATTCGCGGTCAAGTTAAGGGACATAAAATGAACTTATTCTTTTTTTTGGCAGGCCTTTTTGCGTCGGCGGCCTGGCGGTCAACCCCACCAGTTGGATTAACCTAATTAGAGTCAGATTCAGTCCATGAATTCGAGTCGAAGTCAGCCAGTGACCCATTGCTCGATATAAGTCCCGGGAAGCATCAACATTCTGCTCGCTGCTCGTTCTCTCCTCTCGGCTTCTTCTGCTCGGGCGCTTCGCTTCTCAGTTCGTCTTTGCTTTACATGATGGCATACCTCCTTTTTTTTAGATAATGGATAAAAATCCAACCTCTATATCCACAGGTGGGTATACACAACTAAAGTTACAAACAAGAGTACTTAAACTCCACATCTTACAACAGAGGAACACAAAAGAACAAGAAAACGACTACATACTAAGAAAGAAAGCTAGAAGGCTAAGCCTTAAAACTTCTCCTATGTCCTTGTTTCAAACTTGCTCTGAACTTGTGCAAGACAACTCATCACATCACTCGTCTTCTTATAAACTTTGATGACCTTATAAACTTTGATGTTAGACTCATCTGTGGCCTATCTCTCCCAATCCATCTATGGATGCGAAGAGGGAAGGAACGGAACTAGTTCGCCCCACAGCCATGCCATAGCCAAGCACCACCGCGCCGTCCTCAACTCCAGGTCCACTGCGGGCCGTGGACCTAGCCCTCTGACGAAAAAAGCATTTGTGCCGCCCTACGGTTCTTTGGATACGGCAAGAGAGTGAACAGGACTAGCCCATCCTGCCTTCCTACCAGATTCACCCTCCAGTTGAAGAAACTTGCCCACACACTGACGCACATGTCAAATTGGCAAACGAAGCAAGGTCGTTGCCGAGCCAAAACTAGCCAGCCGGCTACCACCGCCACCGCCATCGCCACCGTAGGCACCACAACCTGGTACTACGCACTTCATTGACCACCAGTCGACAAGAGAACTCCACACATCTGCAGCAACACCACCCTTAATGTCACCTTCGACCACAGCACCGGCTCCTCCACCACCTTGCTGCTGCTGCCGGCCCCTAGTGCCGGTTAAGACATAGGCCAAAGACAGTGATAGACGAGCCACCGCCGCCGTTCACTCGGCCGCATGGGCGCATTGCCTAATCTAAGCTCTGAGGCCCAAGAACCGGCAACCGCTGCCCAGTGCGGTCGCCATGCATACCACCGCGGCGGGAAGCCTCGCCACTGCGCAGCCGTCGGCATTCCCGCGCGGCCCGAACTGCATACCTCCTCCTACAGCAGCCTGTTCATCTACCTCCACCGCCATGTTGGTCCACGGTGTATCCGCCTCACCACCGCTCCACAGCTCAGCGGCCTCACTGCTCCACAGTTTTGTCCCCGTAGTCACCGCCGTTCCGGCCCAGCTGCATAATGGTGCGGTGGGAGCCTCCTCGTGCAGGCTGGTTCAAGCTTAATTTCGACGGCTCCGTGTACCGCGACGAAGAATCGGGCAGAGCAAGCATCGGCGGCGCAATCCGCGGCCCCGACGACCGCGTCGTCGGCGCCTTCGCCGAGACGACCGACCACTGGAGCATCGGCGTGGTGGAGGCCCGCGCGCTCATCCGCGGCCTCTGTCTTGCTTTCGCCTGTTTCATGGAGACGCTGGTGGTCGAGGGCGACGACCTCGTCCTGGTCCAGCTGCTGCGCGGCGAGGAGACACAGACGCGGATTCCAGCCGCCGTGCACGACGAGATCGTCACGTTGCTCGGCTGCTTCGCCGAGGTCGAGGTCCAGCACATCTACCGGGAGGGCAACCAGGTCGCAGACGGGCTCTGCCGCCAGGCGTACCGGTATCCCGGAGTCTGGACTACGGGCGCCTACCTGACGCCCGCCGTCGCCGAGAATTTCGACGAGGACCGCCGCGGCGTCGCGCACGAGCGGCTCTGCAAGCTGCATGCATGCGTGAGCAAGAAATCTTCTTGGAGATGGCCCGGAAGGCCCGGAGCGCGAGTTTTCGAGGAGGAGACGCATGCACAACGCCAAGCAATGGCTGTGCGGCCGCCGGTGCAAAGAACGTGGAGACAAGATCGTCGCCATGGGCAAAGCCGGTGAGTGGGCACGAAGGATCGATCAAGCCGGCCGATCGACATGGCGAACTGATTGTTTTAATTCGCTTCTGTCTGTACAAGTGTAGTTGTCCCTGTTGTAAACATGTACTACTGATCATTCTTGTAGATAATGATGAGATCATTATCCATTGACATTGATCTAATGTAATGTTAACTACATTATTCAATAAAGAAATTGTTATTTTTTTTTTCAAATTGAGAATGAATCGATGTGTGTACGTAACTTTCCCGTGGGAGTTGTTTAGCGGTTCGGGGGTTCATCATTAATCAGAAACTACACATGATTCGGCACAGCACAAATACATGCAACTAAAAGCCCGTGAAACACGGAGGGGGAAAAAGGTACAGGAGCGGCAGAAAACTCTGCATGTTTCAATGTGTCGAGCCAATTTTGCCATGCCCTGAAACTGAGGCTGCAGAGTACATGGCTCCATGCCGTTTACACGAGATTGATTTCTCCGGTTCATATCGTTGCTCCTCCTGATCTGACACTCGTTGCAAATCACCCAATTACTGCAACTTCGCTGCGTTCAGAGCTGTTGCATCTCGCAGCGGTCAGGGCCTCAGGGGTGAAAAACTGTCAAGAGGAGGGAGGGGCAAGAGGAGATCGTCGATCGATCGCCTCTCACCCAAAACTCAGCGATCGAACGGCCCTAATCGCCCGCCACGATGGTCAGGGGCATCCAACGCCGTTGGATCTTCCGTGCGTGCACCGGTGGTTGTACACCGTGCACAAAACTACGGTAGCTTCCGTATATGTACAGAAAAGGAAGAGGAAATAAAAAAGGAGAGAAAAAAAATAAAATTAGCAGCAGCAAGAGCAGGTGTCACTCATGGGCGGCGTCGTCTTCTTCCGCGATGATCTGAAGGTGCGGCCGCCACACCGCCGCGCGGACGCTCCGGCGGCGCTTGCAGCCGGTGGCCTTGCCCTCCGCCAGCACCTCCGCGAGGTAGCTGTCGCCGCCGTTCTTCGCCGCCGCCTTCGCCGCACCGGTCGCATCACCGGCCAGCACGGTCTCCGGCGTCGGCGGCGGCCGTGGCGCCTTCTTCTGCTGCGGCCGCGGGCGCGGCGGGGCCGACGACGGCTTCCTCTTGATCTTCTTCTCCGGCACCGATGAAGCCGGCACGAGGAAGTAGAAGCACCCGCGCTTGAGCTCAGACTCGGGTGAAACAATCAAGATCCGCCGCGCGCCGCCATGGGAGCACGGCCGGCTCAGGACGTGGCTCGGGTGCGCCTCGATGACCTCGCCGGCGGTGACCGGTCGCGCGTACTCCTCGATGTGGCCGTTGAGGTGGACGATGCGGACCACGTCGAACGAGCCGCAGGGGAGGACGCAGGCCAGGCAACACCTCAGGCTGTTGCCCATGTTTGCTTCTTCCCGGCGAGCTCGCTCGCTCGCTAGCTAGCTAGAGTGTGCTGCACTACTGCTCACTCACTAGCTAGCTGCCCTGGAATTCAGTAGACTCTTTGGCATGTCTCAGTGCCACTAGCTAATTTATATAGGGGCTTAATCAGCTTGAGTTGTTGCTAAGCTAAGCAAACCAGTGTGCAAGTGTACAGAGTTTTTGAGTACATTAATTAACAAAGGAAGCACTAGTGGTCTACTGCCTCGGAGGGGTCAGCCATCATGTATAAAAAGTTTTTTAATGCCATCATCATTAGAGTATGTTGGTTATCTCTAAATTCTTTGGATGTGCACTGTGAGTAGAAATTGTGTTTCATAATAACGTGTACGTACTAGTACAACAGTACACACACTACAACTCACTTTTTTTTTCTGAGGAACACTAAAGCTGATTCCCATTCACGGATAAATTAATAGTGTTGTGGACATTGCCATGGTATTAAAATGCAACTGTGACCATTAATTTCTAGTAAAAAAATATTTCTATGCCACATTAAAATTATAATGTTGCGGTTGTAATTTTCAAATAAAATCTATGTATAATTTTCATGTATCTAATATAATACTTGATAAAGTTTGGAAGTTTGATCACATCAGAAGGGGTACTTTAATATGAGCAATACATGAATTTTATGATGTAGTAGTAGAATGAAGGGCAATGTGTTACCATATATCACTCCTAACTGGCATGTTTATTGATTGAATATAAGTACAAGAAATAGTGTTACGTTTCGTTTGTCCGTACATGGAGAGCTCTTGTGCCAATAATTCGGGGTGTGTGCATTCTACATAGAGATCTCACAATCCGTATCAAAAGGTGAGCAAGTAGCTTCCAAACCCAACCTTATCGTCCGAATTTTTCTGGGTTTTGATTTGAGGCGCTTCTTTTTTTAACTTCCTTTGACTTGAACTCTACTCTCTCAAGGCGTTCTTTGAATTTGTTATGTCGATGCTCCCCAAAAAATATTCTGCATTTTGATCTTGATCGTCGTACACACAAGTGGCCGGAGATTGGGGGTTCAACATGAGTTTATGCAAGATTTTATAGACTTCATCCCTTATATAAGTTTTTCTTTTCTCTCTATCAAGGAGATTAGCTAGTTTGTCACACCAGCAAATTTAAGCAATCGATTGGCTTGTTCCACTTGTTCTAAGTGGCTAATACCAATTGCTCACGTATTATATAGTAGTAGCTGCAAATTCAAAAAAAATTGAGTCAAGTGCACTTTGGGTTATATATTATTATCAAAGTTTTACTTTGAACCATTCATGAGCTGTTTTTTTTTTCAATTTGAACTAGTTGTTGTTGCTAAATGTTGTGTTGCCCACATGCAAGTGACACATGAAAAACAAAGGTGGTTAGTCTCATTAACATATGAGTCACTCGGTCCAAAGTGCTCTCATTGACATGTGGGCCACCCGATTCAAAGTGCTTTGATTGACACGTGGGCCACCTGATTCAAGCGCAATATTTGACAACAATACATATTCCAAAGTGAAAAAGACAATTCAAGAGTGATATAAAGTAAAAACTTTGATAAGGATATGTGATCGAAAGTGCAATTTATAGTTTTAAAGAAACTCAAGATACATGTAACCCTTGCATATTTAGAAATGTACATGTTACATGTTCATGCTTATCTTGCTATTGACTAGTGTGACCAACCCCTAAAGCTGAGATATATAGGCCCGGATTAAAAAATATTTCTAGGACCTGATCATATGAAAGTACAATCATACTTCCTACATATATAGGATTGTGGCCTTCAGCTAGCTCCAAGTGACAGCCTAACACAAGCTAATCAAGGATAATCAAAGAGACACCACAAGCAGCTGGTAGCAGCTGATCATTAAGAACATAAAGAGAAAACACATGCAATTGGGAGTACTTCTACATGTCGATCCCACCATGCATGAATGCGTTGCAAAAGAACAAGCACCTCAAGGCAGCTAACGGCCGGCGCACTTTCTGGGACCCGTCACGTAGCGACATCAACCGTCGGATCTTGATCGGACGGCCGGAAAGCCAGCGACATGCTGTTGACAGCCCTCCATGCTTTGGGGCTGTCTTTCCTCCCCCATTGCCATGCATGTATGGGGCAATGCCATTGCCAGCTCCATAGTTAATTGCGATTTCAGTACTTAAATCACGGTGTGGAAGGTGTGTGTGCTTAGAGTATTAAGTAGTGACGCAATGCTCATACTCAGGCCATAACTTCCAATCACACCTATAGAATTTTAATATATCGTCTTTTTCAACATTTAGATTGGTACATGAAAACCGATGCGAATAATAACATGTAAGTTTATGGTATTTAATTTTAATATGTTTTTATAATGGAAATTCATTTTAAATAAATTGAATTATTTCCTATGGAGTTTCATTAAAATTCGTATGTTTCCAAATAGCCCTAAAACAACAATTATTTTGTGACATGAGGAAATAAGTTAGGATGTGAAAATTTTATGTGCAAGACTTTTTTTTAACACAATACAAATGCAGTCACTCACACACGCGTACACTCACCCCTATAAACACATATATACCGTATCCCTATGAACACCATCGAGAAACTGTCAAACTAGACTAGCATAGGCTTACCATAAACGTCTCACTGTTGACGAGCAGGGCTGTCCCTAGCAATTTGGGGGTCCCGTGCCAAATTTAAAATGAGTTCTTGTGTTCAAAAATATTAATTACATGATAGATCAAGGCTACTAATGACAACTAAGAGTTACATAGTGGTGATCTAGCTAAGTAAAAGAAGAATCTTTATTGACTAGAATTCACGTTTATATCATCGTCACGAAATACAGTTCTTTAATATACTCATGATTACCATCGAACACTCATCGAAACAAAGAAAAAACAACTCGTTCTAGCCAATTCAGTAGAGCAGACAAAAAATTTTGAAAAAATTAAAATGAAGAGATTCTAAATATATTGGAACGTCTTGAGTTAAAGTGAAACACATAGTTTTTGGGGCATCTAATTTTTGGGGGCCTGTGCAATCGCTCATCTCAGACTTACTTAGAGATGGCCCTGTCGACAAATATGTTGTGTAATAATAAGCCGTAAATAAGAATACTCGTGTAAATCTGGATGGATACACGTGAAACCTAATTAAATTGAGATATGCTCACCTCGCATTGAGAAAGACATTTTTTGGAGTTCGTCGATGTCTATTGATAAGGTTTCAGAGTCTTGATAATGGCAGGAAAAACATGTTGGCTTCACTTCATCACTACTAAATCAGATCAGATTGTCGAATGATTAGAGGGTACTAGTACTTAGAATGCGTAGGTCCGTGCATTGTCGGTTTAGGTGTGATTAAAGGGTACCAATTCAAACTGTTCAACTAGTGCAGTCTCAAGTATAAACAATAATGTCCCTCTCCACTACATATTGTTCGCGGCCGTACTTATCATATTTTTGTTTCATGGTTGTCACTCGTCAGCATTGAGAGTTCCATGTTTTTCATATACATATTTCTTGTCAGTACCATTTTCTCCATTTTATTTTAGGGGAAAAAACAACGCCATTCTAAGCTGAATTGGCGGGTTATAATTCTATTTTAATTCCTAAACTGTTGCCCGATTTTAATTCATATCTCTTAACCGCAAAACCAAATATAATCGTTTTTTGACCATCAAAATTGGCTAATTTTAACTCCAAACTTCTTAGATGGCAAAATAAACCGGTTTCAATGGCTAAGGGAGCATTTATATCTGGTTTTGTAATTTAGGGATATGAATAGCAATAGTGAGAGACTAAAAATGACTTTTTCCTTCTTGAAAAAAGGTTGAAATGATAGTGGAGGCCCATTAAAATATAGGCCAGCCTGATTGGCCCAATGAGATAACTCGCCGGCCTGAACACACCATCGTTTAAACCAATTTAAAGGCCATTTAGTTCTTCCAAGAGCGCCTAGTGTGTACTACAAAAGAAAAACCCATAATTAGTAGAAACCTCCGTTTTCTTTGCAAATTCAAATCGAACTCCAATTTAAAATATGCCAAATTCTAAACGCAAACACACAGGGTGTACCATCGACACGTACAATGCACACAGCCTCCTCAAATCGCCACCACATAACGTACGTACACTACACAAGCCAAGAAACGGAAGTTCTTTCTACAGGACGCACAACGGCAGGTCCAGCGGCGGCGCCATGGTGGCCTCCAGCTCCGCCTCGCCGTCCTCCACCAGCAGCGCCATGGCCAGCCCACCGGTGAGATGCGCGTCGATGTGGCAGTGCACCAGCCACACCCCGGGGTTGTCCGCCACGAACCGCACGACTGCCCACCCGCCGACGGGCACGCCGATGGTGTTCCGGCTTGGCGGGTCGACGAGGTTGAACTTGTGGGCGTCCCTCACCGGGTCGTAGTTGCCGAAGCCGGTGGCGAGCACGTAGAAGTGGTAGCCATGGATGTGCATGGGGTGCTCCTCGGCGGCGAAGATGCCGGTGTCCTGGAAGACGATCTGCACCACCGCGCCGTACTTGACGCGGTACAGCTTGGTGCCCTTCACCGGCTGCCACAGCGCGCGGGGGACGTTCTGGGAGGTGAAGTCGAAGAACACGGGTGGCAGCGGCGGGAAGTCGTCGGTGAACACGCCGGGGATGTGGTGGTAGTGCGCCTGCAGAAGGGAGACGGTGTTGGGGAGCTGGAACGACACGTTGTTCATGCTCGCGCCGAACCGGGTGTTGTTGGGTCCCTGGCAGAACGGGCCGGGCATGCAGTTGAACAGCCCGAACCCCACCGTCGTGAACACCTCCTGTGTCACCGGCCCGGGCACCTTCACCGGCGCGGGGCTACGGATGCTGTTAGAGAACGCCGTGGCCGTGTTCGTGTCGTTGTACGCAGGCAGGAACGGCAGCATTGGCGCCGGCCCGGCGCGCCCAGGGTGGCCGCCGGAGTACTTCGACCGGCCGAGCGGCCCGTTGAACGTGTTGGCTCCTGCGCCTACGCCAGCGACACCAGCGGCTCCTGCGCCTACGCCAGCGCCAGCGACGGCGCCGGCGCCACCGGCGGCACCTGCACCGGCTGTAGTGGGGCAGCCGGCGCCGTCCTTGTACTGGAAGATGGCGGTGGCGGTGGTGTTGTCGAAGGGGACGCCCTGGGCGGAGGCGTAGGCGCGGGCGGCGAGGTAGTAGCGCCCCGGCGCGGCGTGGGCGGTGACGAGGACGTCGGTGGTCTGGCCGGGGCCGACGAGGACGACGGTGGTCTCGAAGGGCTTGGTGTACATGGCGTCGGCGGCCACCACGGTCATCTTGTGGCCGGCGAGGGAGACGAAGAGCTCGGTGTTCATGGCCGCGTTGATGATGCGCAGCAGGGTCGTCTCGCCGGCGGCCACCGGGATGATGCTCGTCTCTGTCGTGGTTGTCGCATGCATGGTAAGCAAACGATTAGTTAACAGTAGAAAAAAAACAAATGAATCAATTACAAGTCAAAAGGGACGTGAATGACGTCATTCGCACAACAGATTAGTCAATATTTCTTTTTTATCTCCCTTCACATTTTCTTCTGATTCGTTACCTTCAAATCTTTGTCTCTTTGTTTTGTCTCAACTCACTATGCAAGCATCTAAGGAAAACAATTCAACGCTCATCTCTACAACCTATGCTAGACACAACAGACGGAATGTTTTTTTCCAAACCAAAAGTTGCATTGGTCGGTTTAACCAAATCTGGAAAATTAGCAAGGACGTGCCGTGTCAAATAATTCACCTTCCATGACTACTTTCTTAAAACACACTCCAAATTTGAAGATGTTCCACTTCTGATAGTAGCTCAAGAAGTTACTAAGTAAAAATAAAAAAGAAAAAGACATACACAGGTTTGTGCAATAGGCCAAGATTTCGGCTGCCATTGGTGGGTCAATTGTTGATAATACGCCAAACGACGTATTAACGATAAAAAATAACTTATAATTAATCATTTAAAACTTTTGCATATATGTTTTTAACGACTTAAACGTCAATGTTAAAAAAAACTACAATGAAAAAAAATCAGAATTAACACCAAAATTACTTAAACGTCAATGTTAAAAAAAATACGACGAAAAAAATCAAAATTAACACCAAAATTAAGTTTTAAGATTTAAATTTTCATATCAACATATACGTCGTAGGGTAGATGTGGCCCTTCGTACCAACCACAGAAACAATCTCCTGAACGAGAAGAACCAACCGCTCACCTTGGGCGGAGCACTCAAGGAAATCTCCCGGCTGGCCGTTGATGAGGATCGCGTCGGACACGTTCGGCGGCGCGCCGGTGATCATGGACTGCCTCAGCACCGCGATCGGGTCCCTCCTCCACCACTCCGCTGCAAACAAAACCAACCCACATCAACACCATTACAAACCGATGCTAGTGCGTGCGTGCGCGTCTTTCGTGTAATCGCAAAGGCAAATGCACTACCTAGGATGACGGGGAACTCGGAGTGTGGCTTGGGGAAAGGGTAGGGGACGCCGCGGCGAGGGTGGATGACGAGGGCGCCGTGGACGGTGGCGCGGAGCCAGGAGCTGTGTGCGTGCCACCACAGGGTGCCCTCCTGCCCCTGGATGGCGAAGCGGTACGTGTAGCTGCCGCCGGGGCGGATAGGGCACTGCGTCACGAACTCGGGGCCATCCGCCCACCCGTTCCGCAGCTGGCGGAGGCCGTGCCAGTGCAGCGTCACGTTGTACCTCGCCATGTTCACGGCCCTGATCGCCACCGTGTCGCCGTCGTACACCTCGATCGTGGGACCCGGGAACTGCCCGTTCACCGTGATGATCTTCTGCGTCTTGCACAGCCTCTTCACTAGCGTCTCCTGGACCTGTAAAAAAACGCCATTGCAGTGCAGCAAATTAGCATCCGATTCTATACACAAGATCTGTTCACGGTAAATGCAAGAACGAGAGATCACTCTACGTACCACGAACTCGTAGAAGCGCTCCTCGGCGACGGCGCCCGGGAGGAGGAAGCAGAGCAGGAAAAGAGCAGCGGCAGAGAAGCAGCAGAGCCTCGTCATGGCTCTCGTCGTCGTTGTTGTCGCCATTGTCACCATTGCTCGCTGCACCGATGCTTTGGTTGCAGGCTGGAGTTTGCCTTGGTGACGAGGTTGCCACGGCGAGACGAGCGTATTTGTAGGGGTGGCTCAGGCGGGAAGGTTGTGGTGCGGTTGTTCGAGGTTTGGAAGATTAGGTTTCGATGATTTGATCCGCGGCAATGTTGTGGTGGCTGGCTCCGGCTGTTTTTTTTTTCTTTCCTTTAAGGTGGCCGCCGCCGAGCACGCATTCTAGCTATTAGCTAATTAGCAGCTCTGTTTCGCATTTCGCAATGCTGATGGGGAGTTGTTGCACCCACTGGACTATCAGACTATGTATGCAAGATTCCTGAAGAAATCAGTTCACCGTGCCCAATCTTTTTTGACTTCTTGTTCTGGCAGTTACTTTCTTTTGTGCAGTGACCGCATTGACACGGTGAATCGAGGAGGTAGATCGTGAACACAACAGAAAGAGGCTTCTTTGAAGTGAAAAGCTAGGTAGGCATCTCCATCTGTCAAACGTTTCTGTTAATTCTAGTTGAGAAATATTAATTAGATACACTGGAAGTTACTTAGCAAATTTGGCCTGAACAATTAATTGAACATCATGGATGATGGATCTTGCTTTTCACATTAGCATTGGAGAGTATATGTTTGTGGTAAGATGATTAGATAGCAACACATATATAACGCATACAAGATCGTGATAAGAACTCTGAAAGCGACTGAAGCCGTTCTCTTGGAATACGCAATTATGAAATATGCTTTTATTATGCAAATCTGTGAAAAGTGCGCGACTTTGTGGTACAGAATATCATTAGGACTTAAAGCGCGCGCGCGCACACTGTGTAGGAGTTAGTAGTTTGTTTGACAAAGTGAGGTCAATTGGTCTTTTTTTCCACTCCCAACTGAACAATTCATCAATTTTTCATTGATTAGGTGGCCAGGAGAAGACGCAGGCGTGATATGATTAGTTAGGGCCACTGAAGACTGAACTAGCTTACGTACTACTTTTTCTCAGGTAACAGTTAACTAATCTTCTACCAGTTCCATAGTAGTAGCACCAAAGAAAGCAACAGGTACTGTCGAAACTTGGTTTCGACAATAAGAAACTGGGGATAGCAGTCAAGTACCAAACACAATGGGTTAGTATGCAAAGAGATTTAGACAGGTTCAAGCCCTCTCTAACGAGAGGTAATACCCTACTTCTGTTTCGGGGATTCGATCTGCCGAGTGATTTATTGATCTCTTGATCCCTTGATCTCATGTGCTCTCGCTATGATTCTCTATGCAATCGTCTATCTCTCAAGAGACACCCTACCCTCCTTATATAGTCTTGGAGGGTAGGCTTACGAGTCGGAGACTCTATCATACTCTATGTTGGACTCCTCAATCTTACCAACTATGGACTATGAGCTGTTACCTTATTACAATAGTAACGTAATACCCAAGTCATAAGCCGGTTTACATAATCATGAGTCCTAACCTATCCCCTATGGTAAGTCGGATAAGCTAGTCGTGAGAGTATCCGGTACCCATAATCTCCACAGTAGCCCCCGAGACCTTCACAGTCGACGAAATAACTTTGCCCCGAACCAAAATAACACATAGCCGAGTACCTCCTTAGCCGAGTGCTTCTATCGCCGAGTGCTTCTATCGCCGAGTGCTTCCATCATCTCTGCCTGAGTCTCCCGAGTGCTTTATCATCCAATAGAAAGGCTGTGAAGGGCTGAAAACATCTCAAAAAATTTCTTAAGAATAAATATTTAGGTGCATCGTCTGATGCACCTAATTAGGTGTAGCCCCCGACTATGTGTTTAGTTAAACAAACTAAGCATATAGTCAAGAACTATAATAATCATACTCTCTTGAGTTAAATAAATGCCTAGCCTAAGCCAAAAGCAATCATAAAAAATCATATAATACATAACCTCATAATTAAGGCATAGTGTATAATGAATTCCGAGTACTCGGCAAGCTCATGTTTATCCGAGTCGTTTTGCCCGAGTCATCTCAGAACAAACAACTCAGCCAACCCTCATGGGTAGAAAATCTGAGTTAATAATTCATCAGTCATCTGAAAAATATGACCAAAATATTAAATAGCTTCAGTCATAATATCGGTCTTAATCAAAAAAAGCACATCAAGGTGATAGAAAAGCATTGATATAATATAAAACCAAATGTTTTGTAAAGACCAAACAGCTCCTGCAACCCATAAAAAAGTTACCAGAACAGTTATAAAAAACTTTACTGTTTGTCACCTTCCAAGTTGCATCGTACCAACCTTCAACAAGTTGTGTAACTGCTGTATGAAAGGATTTTAAAGATATTGGGCGGTGAGACACGCACATATTGCTAGAGCAAATTTGCTTAAGTCCCCAGAGACACGTATCAAGCCACACCTGTAATATGAGCCGCAAGCTTCTCATGGGTCTCGGCCCAAACACGAGAAAACTTACTGATACCCTAAAATTTCTGAAGCGCCGGCGTCTTCCCCGCTGCTTCATCTTTTGATCCGAATGATTGTCCCTCATGGGATGCACCAAAATAGATTTGATAATTGAATCCCGACTGACACAAGAACTCATCTTGTGACCCTTGTGGAAAATAACGATTGATCCAGACCATGAATATAGGAGATAAGCTCGCGGCCATGAATTCATGTTGCATATATCCAGAATAAGCCCAAATTGAAGGTATGATCCTCGTGCTATAGCTATTAAGCCCCTGAGCATGTTGTTTGTCCTTCTGTCGCAGTCGAGGTTATCCATTGGTGGCAACTGATGCAATCGGCATGGAAGCGAGACCACCAATGTGAAGATAAAATTGCCCATCAAAGGTAATGAAGATATTGGTGGTGGAGACATAGTTGCCCATCAATAGTGATGGCGAAATCCACCAACCATGGAGACGAAGAAAAATAGTCGGCGGTGATAAACGTGACCAACAATAATCACGACAATCATTGGTGACCAAGGCAAGTCGGTGTTGAAGATGAAGACGCACATCCGCAGCGACGACGTAGGCCAGCAATGACGACGAGACCACTAGTCGGCAACGACGAAGATAGCCGGACGATGAAGACGAAAATACTAATCAGTTGCGGCGTAATAGGCCAACCAACTGTGACAGACGCAACCGGTGGTGATGACGATCCGTAGCAGAAAAAACAACCAGTTGTAGAGACAAAGTTATCCGTCAACAGTAGCAGAATAGGTAATGCCCAAGAGACATGGCAAGATGTTGATGAAGATGGCGGCGTTGGTGCCCCAGTCAAATTTTAGTGTAAACGAAGCCCAAACTCCTGAAGTAAAGAACTTGGTTGACAGTAGTTGACTGAAGATGAAGATAATGCCGATGACGAAGGTGCCGATGATAACATAAATAATAATAATCCATCAAACTGTTGAGAAGATATCAAAGCTCAAGTAGTTTCCTTAACGCTAGCATGTGTGTGGCGAAGATTTATGCAATCGCCTCTTGATTTATGATAATGGTAGTAGAACTTGATTTCGTAGTTGTTGAAGATGCTTCACTTGAAGCAAAGTAGATGTTGTTATCCAACTCGTCGAATCTGAGTTGATTGGTTGATAACTCCAAACTCCCAAACATGTAGATTAAATCTTGAACTTAACTCTTGAAAAACTTGGAATTGACTGTAGCATCAAATGAGAGCCAAAGTTGTCGACGAAAATATTGGAGTTGCTGAAGTAGAAAGTCTGCTCTGAAGCGAAGACGAAGCTGATTTCTCCGAAGTTGATTTGTTGGCTGATTTATCTTGACATAACGCATGTCGAATTTTGAGTCTTGTATTTGTGTAGCCCCCGACTCTATGCTTAGTTGGGAAACAACTGAACATAGAATCAAGAACTATAGCTTGTCATTGAGTAGCCATTATCTGAGTGAAGATACGCATTGAAGATGTCTTGCTGAGGCTCCTGGAGACGTCGTGGTTGGTGAAATATCGAAGCTTGCGAAGTAGAGGCAATAGAATTTGCCGGTGCCAAAGACAGTGAGGATGAAGTCGCTCCACAATGATGACGAAATTGCACAACAGTCAACGGCGGCGAAGGCGAGCCGGTGGTGAAGACGTAGACGCCCAACAACGGTGGTGTGAAAATCAACTGTGTAGGCGGAGACACCAGTCGGCGGCGGCAAAGGCAAGCCGACGATGAAGACGTAGACGCCCAACAACGATGGTGTGAAAACCAATCGTGTAGGCGGAGATACCAGTCGGCGGCGGCGAAGGCAGGCCGACGATGAAGTCGTAGACGCCAAACGATGGTGATGTCACCAATCAACCGTGCAGGTGAAAACACCAGTCAGCGGCGGCGAAGGCAGGCCGACGATGAAGTCGTAGACGCCCGGCAACGGTGATGTCACCAATCAACCGTGCAGGCGAAAACACCAGTCGGTGGCGGCGAAGGCAGGCCGACGATGAAGACGTAGACGCCCGACAACGGTGGTGTCGCCAACCAACCGGGTAGGCGGAGATACCAGTCGGCGGCGACGAAGGCAGGCCGATGATGAAGTCGTAGACGCCCAGCAACGGTGATGTCACCAATCAACCGTGCAGACGAAAACACCAGTCGGCGGCGGCGAAGGCAGGCCGACGATGAAGACGTAGACGCCCGACAACGGTGGTGTTGCCAACCAACCGTGTAGGCGGAGATACCAGTCGGCGGCGGCGCAGGCAGGCCGACGATAAAGTCGTAGAGGCCCAATAACGGTGATGTCACCAATCAACCGTGAAGGCGGAAACACCAGTCGACGGCGGCGAAGGCAGGCCGACGATGAAGTCGTAGAGACTCAGCAACGGTGATGTCACCAATCAACCGTGAAGGCGGAAACACCAGTCGACGGCAGCGAAGGCAGGCCGACGATGATGTATAATTGATCGATCCTGCAGTATAAACACGTAGGATGAGTAGTATCTAATGCAAACATAGTACTTGAGGAAAATTCAAGCATTTTAAAATATTTATAAGTATGTATTTCTTCTCTTGTTGGTTTTGATTTCCCCGAGTAGATGACTCCTTACGTTTAAACACTCTGCCCGACTAGTCATTAATATGAGTTCGTCATTAATGGAACAAAGTTTCACATATCAAAATTTACTACTCGGGTACTTTCGTAATTGTTTAGAGCAGAAAATAAATTATTTTATCTTTATGCTTTTGATTTCTTCCGAGTAATACTTAGCATCTTGCGTCATACACTCCATCCAACGAGCTCCCGGGTGCTAGGATTCGGCCCAAAGGCAACTATCCATCGACAAACCAAACGGAAAGCGTAGGGAAAATAGAGTTGCACAACTCGATCAGCACTTTTTTACTCGGATTATGTCGCAAGCAATCAAGATAAATATTATGAAAATTTTTGCAAAAATATGATATAACATCTGTAGCCCGCGACTCACTGCTCAACGGAGGACCAGTTGATGAAGTGAGGCAGAGGAAAAAGAAGATATCATATAAAGAAGAAAAATTAATGATGACTTAACTTTTTGGTATTTCCACCGGTGTCGGCAGAGGTGGCCGATCTAGGGATAATGTCATCCATCAATGGCGACGAAGACGCCAACCGTGGAGGCAAAGATTCCAGTCGACAATAACGAAGACGACCGATGGTGAAGACGACGTTGCCATCAACAGCGGCGGCGGAGCGCACCAACCGTGGAGGCAAAGAAACTAGTCAGTGGAGCGACGGGAGCTCGTTGGATGAGCACGAAGGTTTTCCCAAGTGGGTTGATTCCAACTCGGAAGATAGAAGATTGTGGTAGATCTCAGCGTCGTTTGGTAACCCAAACGGCGCCGTAAGGTTTCCCCTCCCGACTGGTCCGAATCCGAGTCAAGGAAAGAGGTCTTGCCAAATTCGTCTGTGACGAAGTCGAGGCTGTCGAAGTGGAACGCCTGCCCAGGGGCAAAGGCGAAGTCGTCGATGCCTGATGAAGATCCCATCGCGCTTGTCGGCGAGATGAAGAAGAAAACTTGACGCAGAGCCCCTACCTGGCGCGCCAACTGTCGAAACTTGGTTTCGGCAATAAGAAACTAGGGGTAGCAATTAAGCGCCAAACACGATGGGTTAGTATGCAAAGAGATTTAGACAGGTTCAGGCCCTCTCTAACGAGAGGTAATACCCTACTCCTGTTTCGGGGATTCGATCCGCCGAGTGATTTATTGATCTCTTGATCTCTTGATCTCATGTGCTCTCGCTATGATTCTCTATGCAATCGTCTATCTCTCAAGGGACACCCTACCCTCCTTATATAATCTTGAAGGGTAGGCTTACAAGTCGGAGACCCTATCATACTCTATGTTAGACTTCTCAATCTTACCAACTATGGACTATGAGCTGTTACCTTATTACAATAGTAACGTAATACCCAAGTCATAAGCCGGTTTACATAATCATGAGTTCTAACCTATCCCCTATGATAAGTCGGATAAGCTAGTTATGAGGGTATCCAGTACCCATAATCTTCACAGGTAACAACACATTTTCAAGGCCAACATGTAAAAGCATTCTGCAGAGGACGTCCATATGAATTCTGAAAGTCTTACCAGTCTCCCAGTCGCAGGGGAGATGGATTTAATCACCCGGTAGAAACTCACCCGTTTATCGCACATCAGTTGTAAATATTTCTTTAAAATAATTGATAAGATAGAATAATATGTAATACATCACTTCACGAACATGTAAGTTCAAATTTGACTTTTACAAAAAATAATAAAATTTTCAATTCAAATTCTAAATAGTATACATATATTCACAGTTAAATTTCTTATTTTTGTCAAAAATTTATAAAAGTTGAATTTCAACTTGCATGTTTGTGGAGTGATATAAATTTTAATCTATTTTGTCATTTTTGAAAAAAAAAGAATAGTAATTTATTTGACATAAAATAAACAAGTAGACGTCCACTCGAGTGATTAAAATATTAGCTCTCACTATGCTTAGTACTCTCTCCATCCCATAATAAGTTCATCTTTAGCTCTCTCTATTTGTTCCAAAATAAGTTTATTTTTTTGAGTAATCATTATATCAGAATTTGTGAAAGTATGAAATAATTATATTGAGAGTAAATAAATTGAGAAATAGCTGCGTTGGGATTTGATAAAATTGGGGTATTATATTTTTTTAGTTTTGTGTTAGTATGTGTGAGATGGATGAAATTGAACTAATTTTGGGACGGAGAGAGTATAAGCAAAACGGAAAATTGACTGAGCATTTTTGTGCTGTTACTATTTGGATGTTTCATAGGAAAAGAGTGGACACAAATTTAAATTCCTGTATTCTGTAGATACACTGGACAACTTTGCAGAGAGCCTTCTGGTTTGGATGCATGAGATGAATCCAAATGGCATACTTTACGCTTCAACTTCAGATTGGCTGCTCCTTTGTAAAACACTTCAGTGACCGTGAGCGTTGAACATGCAAATCGACTAGTAGCTGGAAGCCTGGAACAGAATCACAGAACTTAGGAAATTCCAAATAGGAAGGCAAAATTCAGAAACATAGTCCAATGACAAGCCAACAATGATGCTATGCTTGGGGTGTAATTCACGGTACCAAGTAATTAGATAAGGGGTTTACTCCATCCTGCCACTTTCTGAATTGGATGGGAGAACAGTCTAACTGATTGGCGACAAGGTTAGATCACTGACTGGATCAAGAAGAAATCAGCATAATACTGCCAGCAATAATCCCATAAATTAGCATCTGCCAAAAGCTTAAAATTAGCAGGTCACCAAATACATTTTACCACATCAGCCTTCCTCTCTGACGTCCTGATATACGTGTTTCAGTCAGACATTCAGACACATGCTCTTTTGCATTTTTATTTTGCAATATCAGCTTGTTGCATCAAACCATTGCACAAGTGACAATAGAGTTTTGTTGCATCAAACCTCGCTTTCTGATCCTAAAGTAAGGAAGCAGAAGATGGATGTTCAACCTGGTTCTTCTTGCATGATGAAAGAAAAGATTGGGACAAAAAGGTTTATCCATAGAAATGAATCCATTGCTTTGGAATGATAAATTTTTGCAATGCATTAAGTGCTGAAGCACTACAAGTTTGCCTGAAACTTAACGAGAAGCCAGCACTCCCAAATCATCTTCTGATAACAAGGAGTGCTTCTGGCAGATACAAAAGAATTCAGGAATCAAAGAATGGCATGAGCACCAAAATTCTCCTACCCCCTAGAAACCTTATATACAGACCCAAAAATAGACTCTGGAGTCTACTTATTGATGATCTGAAGTAACTAAGAACCGAAACTTTTCAGTCTGCAAGAGGCTGACTACTCTGTAATAGTCGATTTTGTGTCATCGGTGATCGTCGTCGCCGTCGCGGTGGTCTGGCTTGGCTCGCCGGTGAAGGACGAGGAGGCCGATACTGCCACTGAGGGCTTGATCTGCTCGAGCTGTCTGAGAACCTGCTGGGCCTCAGGCCTCGCCGCCGGTGAAGGATCGACGCAGTGCAGCGCCAGCTTGAGCGTCTTCACGAGCTCCTCGCCGGTCTCCGAGCCCGCGGCCGCGTCCTTCATGAGCTCAAGGTCGAACACCTCGTTGGTCCACTCCTCCTCCACGACCGAGGCCACCCACTGAGGCAGGTCGAGGCCGTTGGTCGTGTCGCCGGGCGACTTGCCGGTGAGGAGCTCGAGCATGATCATGCCGAGGCTGTAGATGTCGGTCTTGGCGTTGGCCTTCTTCAGCTTGGAGAGCTCCGGCGCACGGTAACCCAAGGCGCCCGCCGCGGCGATGACGTTGGAGTTGGCCGTGGCGTTCATGAGGCGCGACAGGCCGCAGTCGGCGATCCTGGCGTCGTTGCCCTCGTCGAGGAGGATGTTGTTGCTCGTCAGGTTGCCGTGCACGATGTTCGCCTCCGCGTGCAGGTGGTGCAGTCCCCGCGCCACGCCCATCGCGATGTTCATCCTCGTCGGCCAGTTCACCGGGCTGTCCGGCGCGCGAGCTGCAGCACGCAAGAACGACGTCAATGGCGGAGTCGTGGAAGCAATGGAAGACGCTAACAAACAAGAAGCCAAAGAACGTTGTGGTGAAGAGACGAGCTTTAGTTACCATGGAGGAAGGAGGTGAGGTTGCCCTTGGTCATGAAGTCGAAGACGAGGAGCTTCTCGCCCTTGGGGCCAAGGTAGTAGGCCCTGAGGGCGAGGAGGTTGGGGTGGCGGAGCTTGCCGAGCGCGTTCACCTCCGCCTCGAACTCCTTCTGGTTCTTGGCGATCTTCTCCCGGAGCCGCTTCACCGCGACGAAGGTGCCATTCTCCATGGTTGCCTTGTACACCGTCCCGTACGTGCTCTTCCCCAGGATCTCCGCCGTCGCGCACAGCAGGTCGTCCGCCGTAAACGAGAGCGGCCCATCGAAGTGGACAAGCTTGCCGCCGCCGTCACCACTGGCGCCGCCGCCCGATCCAGCACCGCCGCCTCCGGTCTTCCCGGCAGCCTTGGCGGTGGCGTCCTTGGAGCCCTTCTTGGGCGACTCGCTCTCCTGCCTGTCTTTCCTCCAGAAGAGGAGGACGCAGCAGAAGAGGAGAAGGAACAGCAAGCAGATGCCACCGACTGCAAAGATGAGCTCCCTTTTGTTCAGCTTCCGTGTCGGCCGCTGCGATAAAGGCACCGGCGGCGACGCCATGGTCGCCGGAGAGGAAATGGAGGTGCAAATGGCGGAGCCATTGTACCCACAGAGCTGGATGTTTCCCACGAACGAGCTGGAATTGAACTTGCTGGAAAGAGCGACAGGCACAGGCCCTGACAGATTATTGTAGGACACATTGAAAGATGTCAGATTGGTCAAGCTGCTCAGCGACTCCGGAATCCCTCCGGTGAGGTTGTTCTCCGACACGTCGAGCAATGAAAGCGCCGAGATGTTCCCGACCGTCGCCGGAATCTCCCCGTCGAGGACATTCCTCCTCAGGGACAGCTTGGTCAGATTCTTGAGCCCATCAATGGCGTCAGGTATGTGACCCCCGATGTCATTGCCATCGAGCTTGAGCTCCACGAGCGAGGTGAGGTTACAGAGTGAGGCAGGGAGGGTACCTCTCAACAGATTGTTAGAAAGGTCCAGGCTTTGGAGCCTCGAGAGGCTCCCGATCCCATCAGGGATGCTACCACTGATCAGGTTGTTGCTAAGAGAAAGCTCGTGGAGCATCCTAAGGTTGCCAATGGTGGGTGGCACCTCGCCGCTGAGATTGTTGTTGCTGAGCTGAAGGGATACGAGAAAAGGGAGAGAGGTGAGGCTGGATGGCACGGCACCGGTCAGGTTGTTGTAGGCGAGGTTGAGCCTGAAGAGCCTGGTGGCGTTGGCGAGCGAGGCCGGGATTGCGCCGGATAGGAAGTTGCCGCTGAGGTCGAGCGTTTGCAGGAGCGCGCAGCCGCCGAGCTGCGGTGGCACGGCGCCGGCGAAGCGGTTGTTGAAGAGGTAGACCCCCCGGAGCTCGGGGAGGAAGCCGAGGGAGGCCGGAAGCTGCCCGCCGAGCGCGTTGTCGTGGAGGCTGAGCTTGCGGAGCGCCGTGAGCTGGCCGACCTTGTCGGAGAGCGCGCCGGCGAGGCCCTTGAAGGGGAGCTGAATGGCGACGACCTTGCCTTGCGCGCACTTGATGCCGGCCCACCCGCCGGAGCACGCGTCGAGCCCCGTGCCGTTCCACCCGCGCAGGAACCCGCGCGGGTCAACCAGCGCCTGCCGGATCGCCTGCAACCCTTGCAGGTCGGCCTGCGCGATCACCACGCCGTCCGGCGCCTGCCCGCACGCCGGCACCGCCGCCATCACCGCCGCCACCAACATCACAATCACCACTTTGACAAAACCTCCTCTCGATCCCACATTGCATTGGTTTCTGCTTCTACAAACATCCATGGCTAGCTATTCGGCTACTCCTACTAGCTACTACTCGAACCTAGCTAGCCTACTAGGTGATCTAGTAGAATGCAACTACCAATGCAAATCGATTCTTGGTTTCTGCAAGGAGGAAGCAAATAGTACCACACCCTATATAAGCAGGCACCACCCCACAGGTCAGAGAAGCCGAAGAAAAGGAGGGAATAATTAAGCGCAACGGATTCAATCCCAGATGCGCTAACCAACGGCTAGCTAGCTCAACCCCAACACGTTGCCGAGCCACTGACAGCGTGGGCCCGGAGAAACAGCCTCAGAACAGAGGGAATCCGAGATTCCCATCTCATTCAGTGCTCGCCGCGGGCCGTACTCTGTCCTTGGCTGCGGCCGCCGTGCCCCCTCCTCTGCTCCCCCCAACGGCTATCTCCACCCTCCCCTGCACCGCGGGCCCCACCGGGCAGTGGCTCACCGGAGCGGGGAGCACGTGCGACCGGAGTTAAAATATTCCTACTCGTCGCATTGAAAGCAGCAGCCGAATTAATTAGCCGCAGTAAATAAGAGTGGATTTGGTACAAGCAAAGGCAGCGTCGCAACGGAAGGAGCAGTGGCTGCGCCCGGGCCCGCGCGTCGGCGGGCAGAGCAGCGGTGGGGAGAGAGGATGAGATGATGCCGCGGCCGCCCGGGAAAAAGGCCGAGAGATTTTGCGGGGATCCGGCTTTTGTCAACTGCTGGCAGTGGCACTGACTGCAGCAGCCACACTCGATGTACTGGAGGAATGTGAGCAGCGGGGTGGTGGGCTTCGTGTCGCCAACGAGCAGGGGATCGCGTGCCCATCCAGAGAGCCCCATTGACCTGCCTTCCCTCTTGTCTCGGCAACGGGCCGTAGACAGTTGCTCAGGGTTGGAGTACAAGGGTGGTGATGCCAATGCAGACGGGAGGATCCATGATTCCAAATGTCCATGGTTCAAAAGGTTTTCGGATGGAAAGGGGGCCATCGAGAGCGGCAGCACGGAAGGCAAAACAGAATGATAGGACAGCCACGGGTCGCATCGTCTGATGCAAATGACTGGATGATGGAACTGTTTGGGGGATTCTAGGACTCCAATCGCCATTTGAGTGACCTGTTTCCTTGGGATGGCATCATGGCACTGCACGGTTTCGTCTTGGGGTGATTCAGTTCAGAGCAGGAGTAGTTTTGGTTTATCATCACAGATTGACGGTTTCTGTAGTTAGGGGCATGGATGCTTTGCCACCAAACGCCAATACTCCAAGGCTCCAAGCAGTATGATTCACCATGGGTCCATCAGTGTGACAGTGTCCATGTCCCCATGATTAAAAACATTGGACATGGTGGACCAAAAGAACCGACAGAATGGTGGTGTTTGGCTACTGCACAATGCAGAGAGCAAGCATTAGCTGAGAAATTGAGCTTTGCTGTACCTTTTCATGGTATTACCAGGAAGACCTCAGAAATGAAGGTAGGGAAGTAACTGATCAAAATTTGAATTCATCGTCTACATCTGACAGGCTATCTGGGGGGTCATATACAATCATATCAGGAAAGAGTTCTAGAAAATCCTGCTTTATCTTCTCCCTTAGGTCAGGATATGGAACCAGGCCTTTCAGGATAACCCGGAATGGCAATGAGAGGGGTGGATCTGGAGAGCTTCTCATGTCTTCGTAAAATTCCATAGCCAGATCAACCAAGCCAGCATCGCAGAAGGCTCTAACGATGTCACCATAGGTATGCTGATCAAATAGCACGTCTTCGGACTTGAGATCTGCCCAGACCTGCCTTGTCTCCTCTATCTTCTTGTTCCTAGCTAGCATATACAGCATGTCCCGGTAGAAGTACATATCAGGGCGGTACCATATTTCTTTCCGCACGACGCCATATATCTGTAACAACAAATACATGTCTAATCTTAGGTTTTATGGCACCACTTTAATTAAGAGTATTTGTTATCTGCCATTCCACTTTCCCTGGTAAAAGGACTTTCAGATATCCAAGGCAATAACAAGTTAGCAACTATATGACCTAGAAGGGCACACTGCACAACTAGAATAGCTGACTACATCCCCTTAAAAACCTAACTCGACTACTTATCCGTGTGACTCAGAAATAGAATGTGAATGGTAACAAAACAGATATATCACCAGGGACTTGAAAGTGCATTTTCAGCAGCTACCAGCGAGACTGAAGTCACTGCACACAAATGTACTCGGACTTTTATCGCCAAAAAGGTTATTCAAAATTGTGGGATACAAATTTCGGAAAGTTATCAGTTTGCCATGATAAACCACCTATACTCGAGCAACCAAAGTGTGAATAAATTGCAGGAATGACGGAATTATGGAACTATCCAATCACTTCAAATCTGAAAGCCCAGCAGCTTTAGAGATTTATGACAGAAAACCAATATTACAACTTCAAGTATATACGGTGAAGCAAACTATTTAACATTGAAAAATCACTTCATATGCCTATTAGAATATGGAGCTAAGCCAATGAACTGGGAGGTTCACAACTTGGATACTGTTGGTTTAGTTTTCAACAGTCAAGTTACTCGACCATCTTTTAAGCTAAACATGCAGCTTAAATTTTTGTTTGGAACAAATAGGTAGTAACCAAAATGTACCTCCATAAGAAAAGGTTAACAGATTATCTAGAGAGAACGGTTGATTCACACTAAATATACCGAATAAATGCTAGAAAGAAAGGAAAAAAGAAGGCACAAACAACCTCAACAATTCCAGAAAGTAAACCACAAATAGTAGATAGGCAAGACCATCAGAGCAACAAAAGCCTATGACCGAATTGCAACTTGCAAGCAGATCAGCACGGCATTGATACTATCATTATGGTCTCTTTGGAAGGAACGTGATTGAAGGGTATTTGACACGGTTAGATGATCAGTTAGACGGTTACTTTATTCGGCGAGGTGAATCAAGGATGAATTGGCCCTTTTGGCACCTAGTGAAGTCAATGATCTTTGAAACTCTTGATATGGCAGTGACACACGCAACTCAGACCTACCCTCTCTCATATTATTTTTAAGGGTTAATTGGATCCATGCCATTAAAAATATGCTAGTTTTGAAATATGCCATTACTATCCACATATTTGTAACGATACCATTGCTACTTGTTTGTAATCTCAGTGGTGCCACTAACATACGTATTTTTCATGTATTGGACAAAATTGCCCTCATCTTCTACCTCTCTCTCTTCCATCATCCCCTCCCCTTTCTCTGACCCGAACCCCATCGCCGCCGGCGACGCCTCCCCAGTCCCCACTGCTCCCCGACTGGGTCAACCCGTCCGCGTCCACCGTGCCACCGCGGGAGCTTGAGACGGCGGAGAGAACCGGGTAGGTCCACCCACAGCTCTTCACAAAGGTCGTCCTCGCCGCGTCGGGCGCCGAGGTGGTCGGCGGTGGCGAAGTGGAGCGCGTCGGGCAGCTGCTATACCGGAGGAGGTGATGAGGGCGCGTCGGGCAGCTACGGGCGCGATGAGGGAGGCTGGGAAGGAGGTGCAGGAGCTAGCCGGAGAGGAGAAGCAGCCGCTCTCTCCTTGGTCCTCGCTGTTTCGACATCATCATCATCGTCGTCGCCCAGGACTCCTCGCGCCGAGGAGAGGCAACCGGATCTGGGCTGAAGAGGAGAGGCAACCGGATCTGGGACTCATCGTCGCCTTCTCCATCACGCGCCACCGCGCCAGCATCCCTCTTCCCTGATTCCACCTTGCCAGCCACGTAGAGGGATTAAGGGAGGAAGGAGAGATGCCGTCGGCGGCGACGACGTCATCAGTGTGGAGCTCCACAGGAGGCCATCGGTGGCGGTGGCATGGTGCGAGGTGGAGGGAGACACTGACGTCCCGGACGAAGAGCGTCAAAGAGGAAGGAGGCGGCGACTGTGGCGGCCATGTCCATCGTCGGCCACGCTTGCAGCCGCTGCCTTCGTCGCCGCTCTCTCAGGTTGTGGAAGAGAGAAGAGGGGGAAAGGGGAAGAAGGGTAATTTGGTCCAAATTTTTTTGTAAATGCATCCAAGGGGTAAATAGTGGCATATCTCAAATATGTGTAAAATTATAATGGCGCGGTTCCAAATACTTGAATATTAGTGGCATATTTCAACCAGCAAATTTTTAATGGCATGTATCCAATTAACCCTATTTTTAAATGTTCTTTCTGCATTTTGCTTTGTTTCTGTTCTGGGCTTAATTAAGCCTTCTGGGCTCTGCCCTTGTACTTGCTGAAACTTTTTTCCTACCTTAATACACTAACACACAGATTCTCCTGCGCATCCTCTAAAATGAGGAAATAATCCTATGACCTCTTCTCTGTTTAGACCCATTTCAAACACTAATCAGCTATGAAACTAACTGCTTTTAGATGGTAGTTAAGATGGGTCTAAACAGAAACCAGGTCTCTAGCATTATTTTTCCCAAAATGACCAATGCTTCCTAACACAATCCTGGGAAAATTCTAGAGTTACAACAGCAGATGAATTCTACGCCTACTGTTGTACTATACGTGGCATATGCCTGCCTAAGTATAACCTAATGCCCCTGCTTTATAGTTAAAATAAAGCATATCCCGTTTAGTGCAATTAAACAGTTAGATGTTCTAATTCATACCCATATGCAGTGCCCCAGAACTGTACAGCAAGACAGTTCTAAGTGTTAATAACACATTGGAACAACTATTTGTCTACTTCAAAATGACAATAACAATTACCCCCGCAAAGACAGCATCGAAATTACAGGTTTAACTCGATCACATCACAGAAAGGAAAACAATAGTAAGGCAAGCTGTGATGACAAACGAAACAGAAATGGGGGAGGGGGGGGGGGGGGGGGGGGGGGGGGGGGGGGGTCGGAAGCTGGACCTTCATGGAGAGGAGGACGTGGTCCTGGCGGAGCAGCTCGGCGAGGACGGCGAGGAGGTCGTTGCGGAGGAGCCGAGACACGTGCGAGCGCATGAACTGCTCCAGCCGTGGGCTTCCGCCGGCCGGGGGCAGCGCCGCGAGCCGCTTAAGCTGCCCGACCGCCATCAGGCCCTCCTTCCCCATCTCCTTCTTCCGCCTCCATATCGAGAGGCTCGGGCTCGAGGAAGCCGCCGAAGAGCACTGCCGCCGTCGCAGTATTTCCCCTGCGGCGGCGGCCGCCGGCGGTAGGGTTTGGAGGAGGACGCGGTGGTGGCGGCGCGGGAGCAGACGATGCAACATCTCGGAGGGGACCGGGAGGGAGTGGTATGTTATTTGGAGGGAGATGAAGGGCTCGCTCGTAAAAGATCATGAAAGATAGTAATGGGCAAAGCCCATCAATGAATTCTGTTGACTTGGGCCAATTTATCAAACCATTAGACCTTTTCGGTTTAGGAGAGATCGAGAGAAAATAATTTCACACCACATTATTAGTGTGGAATAATTTTCTCTAATCGCTCACTTGCGGATTAACCGAACGTGCCTAATTTGACATACATGCTGTATGTAGCCCAGTACGACGTACAGTACTAATAAATTTTTTTGTGCAACCAAACTCTTTGCCCAACGAACTGAACTTCGGCCAAATTCTTTCCCTTTTTATTGCAGGCAACCTAAACAATGTGATTTTAAAAAAAAATCTATATATAAATTTCTCAGAATTTCTCTTTTTAAAATAACATTCAACATTATACTCTCTGTTTCCAAAAAATATAGTTATTTTTTAGCTTTTCATGGAGATTATAGAAAGGTAAAAAAAATTACATTTCCCTTTATTAATTGTCTTGCTTTCAGTAGTTTGATACTCGGGCTTCAGGTTGGCACGAAGTGGATGAGATTCATGAAGATAAGGAGTATTTTGGCATTCCATCATTTTTTCTTTATCTCTACTATTATAAAAATTAAAAACTTTCGTCGGAATTTTGGTACGTCATCCATTTTTGAGTTTGTTGTATGTCGCCCGTATCCAATTCGACGTAAGTCTAAAATAACTATTATACACCTCCTCCGAGCCCAATCCAACCTAATCGGTCTACACCATCCCGTCACCCTGTCTCGTGTGCCTTCACTCGAAACTGCATGTGCCCTTTCCCAAATCGACGTCTTTTTTTCTCTTTTTTTCCTTTTTCTCCTTTTCTTTTCTCTCAGTCATCTTGATCCTCTCCCTCTCTTTCCAATATTCTCTCTTTTTTTTTTGTTTTCTCTTTCGGTATTGGTAAAAATCTGCCGTCACAATTCATAACTGATTTTAGTCAGATCTAGAACTAGCCATCTGATGGACTTTGCATCCGTACATCCATATATCACCACCACAAAAATATGTATCCCTCCACTTCTTACTTCTTTCTATTTTTTCTTCTTCTTAGTCAACGCTATTTCGATAATCAACATCAGTAATTAATAATTCTTAGCCCAACATCTCATATACAGTGAATATTAGCATAATTACAATATAATTATTAAAATTACAATGTAATTTTTAAAATTTATAGTGTATTTTTTAAAAATTACAATGTAATTATAATGTAGTTACAGTGCAAGTGTATGTAATTTATATTTTACCTTTTTTGGTAAAATTTATGGCACCATAAATATAGGTAGTCCCTTCTTATTTTTTTCTCATTTTTTCTATTCCAAATTTCTCTCTTCATAAATATTTTTCTTTTGAAATTATCAACGTGTAAGATGTGTATGTGGTAAGTTTTTTACTTTGCAAATGGTTTTCATCTATAATTAAAAAAAACTTTACTAATTGAATAGTCAAAATTTTAATCTTTGGTCGATGAGGTATAGCAAAACACACATGTGTCAACTTATGAAATAGCCACCCGATTGATCTCTGAGCCTATGAAAAAAATATACACAAGAGATTCTTCGTGTGATGACGCATGAAGCGAGTGCAATTAGGTTCAATGCTATATATGATTTTTAACTTTGTTTTACCATTGTTTTGTTTATATTTTTTTATTTGTCGTTTAAATTAATAGAGTTTTTATTAATCGTGAAAATTGTTTTCACCTGTTACAACGCATAGGTATTTTTAATAGTATCATTAAAATTGAACCTATAATCATGTAGTGTTGATGGTATTTTAGTTTTATCCATTGTAACGCATGGGCCCTTAGCTAGTTGAAAACAATTAAATACGAGAAGTATCTATATTTTAATAAAGAAAGAAATTAATAGTTAATCCATTCGTTTGAACCCTCACATATTATTCGGCCCTTTAAAAATGGGCCTTCCGGCTTCCAATCAGTAGGACTGTGGGCTTCAGGCAACTGTACCAGTGAGCCTGGGCTGCCTGTAATGGTCTGAAAATCTCACCTGCAGTTCTCCTTGATTTGTTTAAAACTAGGCGGCATACTCATCTTCGAGTGCTTCTTCCGCTTTGCGATTTGCAATTGACACCGTCAACAGAAAGTGCTCAAAGTTTGATTGATATTTTTATACTAACTAAATAAGTTTATAAACTTTTAACAATATGAATCACATTCCTCCTCGTTTCAAAAGGAGTACACTTCCAACGTTTCAAAATTGTCATATAAAAAATGCATTTTTAGCTAGCAAGATTCCATGCCCACACCAAAGCCACTGAACTTCTCCCTAGGCATGGGCTGAAAAACCGAACCAACGGATACCGTAATTCGGTCATCACTTCTAAATAATCGATTTTAATTCGGGTAATTCGGTCATAGCTATCGGTTAACCGAACTAACCCAAACAGTTGTTTGCAAAGCCTATTAGTTTCATGTTTGAACAATAATACTAAATTATAACTATTTTCTTTGTGACTTGGTGTTATATATTGTTTGTTGTTATCTTGTGATTTTTTATTGTCAAAACATGACCTAAACACAAGGGTACGTATTGTCAAAAACCATTTGGTGATTTAAGAGAATTTTCAAGATCGCTTGAAAGTACGTAGTATGATCATTTCGGTCATGGCTGAAGACCGAATCAAAATGACTGAAATCGAGTAGCTCAATCTTGATTATTTTGCAATGCATTTCAGTCTTTTTTTTAGATGACCAAAATTTTGAGAAGTCCAAAAAAAAGGACCGAAATTATTAGTCTGATTGAATGCCCGCACACACTTCTCTTCATAAACCGTGGGCATTCAGGTAATTTCTCAAGACTACTAATCACATCACGGCAATCGTTGGAAGTGTTTTTTTCGATGGAGGAAGTATCAACTATGTTTAAACATGTACAGTACAGTAGAGGTTCCGTTCATTATAATCATTTATATATAGTGGTTTATTGAAACCCCCACTCGCAGTGCAAATTGCAACTGCTGCCACCAGGCTGCAGAAAAAGGTACGGGCAGCACGGAGGGCTACACGGCGGGGAACAGGCTCATGCGCTCGTGAGCCATGATGTCGCCGCCGCTGGGCGGGGATTTCTCGGCTTGCCAGTAGTACCGCTAGTTGTCCACTCCACAAAGCCACGCCCCTTATCTTGTCTGTCCACCATCCCTGCAGACGCAGCAGCAGCCGCTAGCCAGCCAGCGCAAGTGGCACTGCCCAACTTGCCGCGAAATTTGCTCGTCTCCTTACAGTAGTTGCGACGTCTTCCGGCTTCAGCGACGCGTTCCTGTCATACGGACAATCGCCAGTTTCAACAGTTTCCGTGATGCCTGAAAACTACGTGATTCTTTCTCGCAGTTCATACGGGGATTAACCTGGTCTAAATTCAGCCTGATGCTCCACTGTTCTTGATGAGTAGAAACAGTTGATTTTTTTTCCCGTAGTTCACACCTATGGTAAATCAGGTTGTTCGATACTCGCTGAAACTCTTGTCTGAGTATAGGAGAAAATAGTTGGTTGACGTTTTTGCTACAGTGGCGTAAGCGTGCCGTGTGCGGGGGAAAAAAAAGGATGGCTTGATGCAGCATCGGAGCAGTATTATACTTTTTTTTTAGGCTGCGTATACGTACTTGACCACTTGCCATCAAAGCGTACGTCGCCATACGTTGTACTGACAAACAAAGCGTGGATGCAGATAGACCGCAGACAATGCGGATGTTTTATTTCCATCATTTTCTGCATCGTTACCATTTTTACTTGCATGATGTACTGTCGGTGCAGCTTGTGAACACAACCAAAACACATGCTTCTATCTTAATTACTTTAAAAGTAGTCGTTCTTCTTACTTCTTAAAAAAACTACTCCCTCTCTGTAAAAAAAATCCCTAAAAAACCCTTCAAAAATACCAGCGTAGTCGTCCTCCTTCCTCCCTAAAAAAAAATTCCCTCTCCTTTAAAAAAAGCTCTTTAAAAATGGTTTTAAAATGACTTCAAAAAAATTCTCATGATCCCGTTATAATATACGGGCATGTAATGTAACTAGTCAAAACTAGATGTATGGGATGTCTTTCATTGCCCAACATGTCTCAACGTGTCATTTATTTTGTTTCTAGCAAAATAAATCTAGTCGACCAAGGTAGCCCTGAACCAATACTGTCCATGTCCATGAACTGGTAAGTTGACGAGTCTCTAATCATAGTTCTCGCTAATTTAATATGGGTATTTTAGTATTGTTACTGTGTTCGTCAAATTGCTTGGACAATGTTTTTTTGTCGCCACCCATGTCAACAACCTGAAATATCAACTAAGAGAATCCCAAGTGCTACACCATATATGTTCTGCCGTGCTACCAGAGTACCGGTGCTCTAATATCACTTAAAACATGTCCTACAAATCTACAGTATTAGGTTCATTTCACGAACAATTAAGCACCAATCATGAATTTTTTTTAAAAAAAAGAATATGAATACCAGTCACAAGTTCCTCATCAATTTTTATTGTACCTTGCCATTTGCCAATTGCGCGTGTAAAGAAAGTGTCTACCTCTCCGTGCAAATAATAAAGAGATAAGAGTACATTTCACAGAATTCTGGATATATATATTAATTGTGGTTTTATATAACTTGAATCATAAAACCTTGTTTACATTTCTAAAAAAAAGAAACCTTGTTTGGAACAAAGAATTTGTTCAGTAAATTGAGGGGTTCCAATCCTAAAAAACAGTTTCCTATTTGGTCAGACAAAGGATTGGAGTTTTAAAATCACACTATGATATTCCTTTGAAACGGTACAATGCATGAAGATTTTTTTAATAGAAGTTAGCATGGAATTCAACCTCTTGAAAAAACATATTTTGAGTTTATCGCTCTAATACAATTCTTTGTACTACCTCCGACCCATAAAAATTGAAATTCTAGCTTTGAGGCTTTGTCCCACAAAAATTGTATTCCTAATCATGTGGGACCCAACAAATTGATTAATCAATATACGTTTCCTTATGGTCTCCCGTCCTTCCATTCCACGGTCTAATCCATTGCCTCATCTCTCCCCCATCCGCTCGTACTCATGGCGCCATCTCTCCTCAGTGCTCTCCCCCGTCCGCTCATCTCCTCTCCTCCCCTCCAGTCCCCTCGCTCCCTTTCCTACTGGGATGGATGACGGTGGCAGCGGAAACCGGCGAATCAGCGACGACCGTGTCCCATCGCTTCCTGGGCTGGATGACGGCGGCGACGGAAACCAGGAAAGCGGTGGGATTGGCAGGTGCAGTGGCAGGATCCGTTGCCGTGTCTACCGCATCGGAATTGGTCGAGGTTGGATAAGCGGGAGTGGTGGCCTTCGAGTCGACACTAACAACGAGTTGTATGTTCTTGATTCGGAGGAAGAAGACGCTAGATGGGACGCCAACTACGTCCCTGACTTGGAGCCGCAAGTTGTTGATGCTACTGGCTACTACGTCCCGGATTCAGAGGACGTGGGCAATGACTTCTTCGTCCCGGAGACCCAATACCCCAGGGTGGAGGTGGGCGACGCTGCTTCGGGTAAGGAGGTGAAGGCCGCCACCACGGAGGTAAAGAGCAGCTCCTTTGTCCCGGAGACCCAAGACCTCGGCGTGGATGTGGTTGATGGTGCTTTGGGTATGGAGGTGAAGGCTGCCGCCGTGGAGGTAGAGGGCAGCTCCTTTGTCCCGGAGACTCAATTGCAAGACCCAAAAGAAGTGAATGTCACTGCGAGGGTGGAGGATGGCCCTGCAGTCATGGAGGTGGACGATGTCATCATGAATGTGATGGACATCCTTGCTGCTGATTTCTATCGCACCATCTACCTCCGCAGAGAAGGGGAATATTATCCTAGTGACGTCGTCCTCAGCATGCTCGAGGTTTTGTTGTCTGCTTACTTCGAGTGCAGTCAAAAGTAAGCTTAGTTAATTTGCACAAGTAATGGTTATGTCCATGGTTTGGAGAAGTTATATAAAGTGATGCCTACTTCAATTTCATAAGTAATGGTTATGTCTTTGGTTTAGGGAGGTGAAATATTAATAAAGTTATGCTTATTGTTTCTAGTACAAAAATTGCTTAAGTTATGGTTTTAAAATTTTAAATATGCAATGAAGTAGTGCGTGATTTTTGGTATTTGACTTACAGTAGTACAAATTCAGAATTTTCAGAAAATTTTATATAAATGCTGAACATAAAGTACACCGAGTAACATTTTAAACTTTAAAGTATCCATTTGAATATAAAGACTGAACTGGACTCAAAATTCAGAACATATTCTTTTAGTTGTGCAAAGACTCCATCACTTTCTCATATATCAGCCGATCAAAACCAAGTCTTATAGGAAGAATGCCTAATGACTCTAGCCTTTCTTTGTTCATATGAGGGATTTTGTATCTATTTCCGCCATCAACTTTCGTTACTTCAATCAAGCAGCTTTCTAGAGTCAGGAACACTCTGTTCAGAATACCTGCATCATAGTCATCATATTCCTTTTCAACATTCTCTATGAGCTCATCTATGTTTTTAGAGACCGTTTTGTGTGTTAAGGACTGAAGAGATGCAAAAAACCTAGATCTAGTGCATTTATATTAGGGGAATTTGCAGGCTGGTTCATGAGGCGGATGTCAAGACCTGTTTGGGATACTGCTAGTCTAAATTGTGGATCATCCACTGGCACATGAGTCCTTGCATTATCTTGTTGAATCCATATAATTTTACCTACATCTTCTCAAGGCCAACTTGCTAGAATAGTTGGCAACACCCTACTAATCAGATAGGACCTACTAGCATCTCTATCAACCTTAATAGTTTTGGTAACTAGTGTCCCTCTTTCTCTATTCCTACTTCTCAATTGTGCAGGTTCCTGTTTAAAAGAAAAAAAATAGGTTTACAATTGAATAACACAAGGTACTCTAAAAAAAGTAAGCATGTAAAGCTATTATCAAACCTTTCTGACAAAAGGCCACACTCCTATCTTGCCATCAAAAGTGTAATTTCCTTCATCATCGTACCTAGGCTTAGCAACTGTTGCTAAGAACATTACTTTGTCAATGACATTCTTGTTTTGCACTGTCAAATAAGGTTCATCCTCATCTGGAAGAATGTAGAAATTCCTTGCCTTTTTTGTGGTGTTGAACCACTTTTCATCTATGTGAATAATGTTTTGCATTTCAACGAACTTGGGTTCGTTTGGCAAAGTTTGTTGGTCTAACATTTGAACACACCACCGCAACCTTTCTTTTTTTGTTTGAATCCCTGAGATAAGGCTTCAGAGAGTTGGAGTGGCGTCGTAACATCCCTTCCTTGAACCATCTATGAAGTGTGCTTTTTTCACACCTATGGCTTCTGCTAGAGATCGTATAGTGTTCCTTCTACGCAAAGGAACATTAGCAATCTGTGACAAATCAATTGTTATTTTCTTACGGTCACTTTTCCCACGCTTCTTTGATTTAAAATTAACTGGTATACCAGCTGCACGACATTTCTTCGCTTCGCGCCAAACACGCTGCACTGCACACCTATTTTTATGGAACATTTCAGCAACTATTCTTGTACTGTTCTTTCTTAATTTTTCGTTGTTACTTATCTCAAGCAATTGTGCATATAGTTGTTCCTTTAACTCTAATGTCATATCTTTGACCTTGTGTGCATCATTTTTATTTTCTCCATCATCTGGGTCATCAAATTCGTATTCTTCGAAGACATCTGAGTACACACTATAGTCTTGCAGGACCTCCTCTATGGCCTCCTGATCATAGTTGAATAGTTCATCTACAACAGACAAAATTATTGTAAATGTGTATTCTTATTCTATGCTAGTACTAGTAATCCTACTCTGTATTTTGACACTATTTTTTACTGATTGATATACATGCATAAGTCAACGATGTCCTTACTACTGATGTTACTGCAAGTGAAAAAATGAATGCGATCATTACCTGCTTGATTTTCTTCTTGTTGGTCAGCATCATCAACATTTAGATCGAATGGATGCACAACATGGACATCCCCTCCATCCTGATCATCTCTGATCACATCATGGGTTTGGTGTTGTTCATCAACAACAGGTTCTACAGTAAGGTCAGAAAGAAGGTTTTTTTTAATGCACACGACATATACACATAACATCATGAATATGTTTTGTCAATGAGAATATATAAGATGATGCATTCACGAAAACGTTTGATCCTACTAATCTTAGCTATGTTTGAGAAAAAAATCACACTGACCTGCATGAATATGTTGTTGTTGCTCATGAGTTTGATCCTGTACAAGATGCCTTCCAACTTCTTCATCAACTGGCAAGGCTTCATTCAGGTCAAGTATTGCATCTCCATCTCCCTCATCATATGGTACATTGAGATCTATGGCCATCGGTGACTTTTCAGGTTGAAATGAGTCTGCGAATGAGTCTACATCAAGCTTTTATAGGACATGGAATGCTGAACGATTTTCGTTGTTTCAAATTTTTGGACGCAGGCAAATTGTGCCGTTCTATGTAAAAATAGGCGTCAACATGTATTTGGCGGGCAACCAATTTTTGGTGCCAAATCCATTTGGCGCTAATGCATGTAATTTGGGTTGTTATACATGTAATTTAAGAAAGCTAATTATGTGGGTTAATTGTCTCATAATTCCTTTTAATCAATTTTATATATGGAATGTGTGCATGTATTGGGTTCATTAAATAAGGTTATTGTAGTCATTTGTCTATTCTCCCAATCTGTCTTAAATTAGCTAGAATTTTAATTTTTATGAAACGGAGGTAGTACTTTTTTAAGCACTCCTTTGTATTCTCTTTCGGGTAAGGTTAAGGATAGCAAGAAAATACTAAAATATCCCTATTAAATGAGATTTGTTTGTGGATGAGTGGATAGTTGGAGGTTAAAATAGGTAGAAATTTGAATTAGAGTTGATGGCTATGACAAGTAGTACACCAAAATCCTTTATGATGTAGGACAACTAGAAAGATCAAAATTTTTTTATATTATGAGACGGAAAGAGTCGTGTATTAAAATGTCTCCTCTTTCCTCCTATGTTTTGCAATTCTTTATTTTGCATATGCATTTAGACCAAAATCTTTTTTTTCCTATTTGTCATTCTTGTGTTCCAAATCAATTAATCAAAGAGGCCTAATAGTTGAGATTTTGTGAAAAATTACTCGAGGAAGAAAGGAGCTTAAATATAGCCGGTCAGGTGTCAGCATCAATCCCATAGTCCCATGCATATGAATGAAAAAAAAATGGACAAGAAACACCATATTGGACTATGCATTGGACGGTTGGACCTCATGATCGACTCTTCTTCTAAATGGGGCCTGGTCCAGTTCAGGTGTGGACAGTAAACTGCCTCCCAGTAAACAAATCCACAGCCAACACAACGACTTGGCAAACAAACCACCGCGGAGCCAAATCCCACAACCCGCCATACTGGCCACTGTAGTTACCAGCAGAATCATATGAAAATGAAGCGCAACTAGTCCCAGTAGCCCCCGCTCCCGCTGGTCCCTCCCCCACAGAAAAGGGCGTAGCGCAAGTTGACGACCGTGCCAAGTTGAAGAGCAGTACTCCTCCCAGTAGTACTACCACGCCACTTATTGCCCATGATGCTTATCAGTAGGTGAAAACAACAAACAGCCAGCAGCAAAGATGGTCATAAAGCGTAGAGAGAGAGAGAGAGAGAGAGGGGTATCTGATCACCCCGATCACGGCGACGGAAAGCGACGAGATAGGCGCAACGCGACCGCGGTGCGTGCATGCGGCAACAAACAGCAGGGGATCTGAAAAATCGAGTAGGCCGGCGCCCGCGACCGCGGTGGGGGGTATCACCTCCTCTGTACTGTACGTGCCTCATCGCGACCAACTTGCTTCGCGCCCGCTTGCGTGCGATTGCGAGCGGACGATGCCTCTGCCCTGCCCTTCGCCTGCTCGCTCCGCTTCCGGCCATAGTATTCGGCTATTCGCGTGGAAACATCACAAAAATCTCTCGGTTTTAATCGTGCCCCGCTTGCATTGCAACAAGCCGTCCCAGTGTTCCACCATGTTGGCGTGTTGCCGTCTTTGCCTTTCCCCAACTTGCATATTGCGCGGCCAGCGGCCTGTGCGTGAACAATGTATCGAGCCGTCCTTTTTTTTCTTTACTGTTGTTGCGTGTGATAGTGCGTGCGTCCGTCGTATATGTAGGCGTGTAGCTACGGAGTTCTCGCAATATTTTTGAGTGACCGATGATGCGGACATGCTCTCGCACTGTCACTCGGTATGGGGCGAGATGCGAAGACGTGCTAAGGTATCATGTGGAACTAGAGGGGCAGGAGGTGCAAGGTGATTTTGGTTCGTAGCTAGAAGGCCAGCACTAATTTATTTTAATACAGTATTAAGCATCCAGGAAATAGGCAGCAAACCATCAGGGGTTCCTGCCCTAGCTAGGCAGAAGAAGCTCGATCGCCCCGTGTGAGGAGCTAGTTTTTTCACAAATAATGCATATTCAAACGGGCATTTCACTCATGGTGGTACTTTTAAAAACATCTAGCAAATAAAAGTAATTAAGATGATACTGTTTAACAAGAGAAAAGAGAATTAATAATCTGGAATGGATGGACCGACCAATTCTTGTCACGGCAAGCTATGCAGGCGTGGGCCGAGAACGTTGTGATGATGGGTAAGTTGAAGTTGATCTGATATGTGCGATGCAACCTAACTGTCAGATTTAATTTGGGCGATATTGCTGTATAGAGAAGAAGAGAACAATATTAAGTATTAACAATACGAAATGCATGCTCGATTGAAAGTCGCGATCAATTTTAAATTATAGAACTTAACTTTTATAATTATTTTAAAAATAAGGTACCAAGAGATATCGTATTTTTTAATGTAAAAATGTGATACTTTTAAATACTAGCTAACTCGACATACTAAAATTTTTAGTGTAAAATATTGGTATCTTAAGGTATTTTCTTAAAAATGATAAAAAAAAATTTAAGCATTGTCTTCATTTGATTTCTAATTTGACAAAACTTGTTGATATTTCAGTCGTTCCACTAGGAAATACACCCTGCATTAGAAGAGCCTTCCGCGCCCAATCACCGTTGTCCCTCCGCGCTGTCCAGAGGGCAAAAAACGGACAACTAGCATACGGAAAGGTCGCAGCACTAGCTGCACTACCTTGTAAATTACTTCGATACAAAATAAAAATAGACAACCTGCTCATACAAGTTGGCCATTTGCTCCAAATTTATTAATGACCCTTGAATAAACCAAAGCTAAACCGACCATTAATTTACACAGTGAGGGAGTAGTAAATTAGTACCACTTCGAAGCGAATCAAACAAACAACCCTCCCCATGCAACTTGTCCAATTTGTTCCCAATTTTATCGAACCGTCTTAAGGAGAGCCAATAATAAATTAATTGAAAGATCACACGCTATATATTAAAGTAAGCACACAAGTAGTAGTAGATTTATTTGCAACAGTACAGGCTAGTAGCTCGCACAGCAAGTTGCCTCACTGGCGAATATATATACGCCTCTTCCACATCAACCTCTTCTCCAACCTCCTCATCGCCGCAAAGAAATTCCACCGAACACACAGCAAGGAAGAGGAGGAGAAGCGAAGGAGACAAGGAAACAGCGCGACATGCCGTGCATCCCGGCGTCCAGCCCTGGCATCCCGCACCAGCACCAGCACCACCGGGCGCTAGCAGGCGTCGGCATGGCGGTCGGGTGCGCGGCGGAGGCGGCCGTAGCCGCGGCGGGTGTCGCGGGGGCGGGGACGAGGTGCGGGGCGCACGACGGGGATGTCCCCGCGGAGGTGGCCCGGCACCACGAGCACGCGGAGCCCGGGTCGGGGCGGTGCTGCTCCGCGGTGGTCCAGCACGTGGCGGCGCCGGCGCCGGCGGTGTGGTCGGTGGTGCGGCGGTTCGACCAACCTCAGGCGTACAAGCGGTTCGTGCGCAGCTGCGCGCTGCTCGCCGGGGACGGCGGCGTGGGCACGCTCAGGGAGGTGCGCGTCGTGTCGGGCCTCCCCGCGGCGTCGTCCCGCGAGCGCCTCGAGATCCTCGACGACGAGAGCCACGTCCTCAGCTTCCGCGTCGTCGGCGGCGAGCACCGCCTCAAGAACTACCTCTCCGTCACCACCGTCCACCCGTCCCCATCCGCGCCGACGGCCGCCACCGTCGTGGTGGAGTCCTACGTCGTCGACGTGCCCCCGGGCAACACGCCCGAGGACACGCGCGTGTTCGTCGACACCATCGTCAAGTGCAACCTGCAGTCGCTCGCCAAGACCGCCGAGAAACTCGCCGCCGGCGCGAGGGCCGGCTCGTGAGCGCTCTCCACCGCCGGGCCATGGATCGTTTTTCCGGGCGGATGGATGTGTGTTTCTTCGGCGCGTGAGAGCTTTTCTCTTTTCTTTTCTTTTCCTCTTTGGTTTCTTCACATTTGACCCTCTTTTTTCCTCTTTATTTTTTTCCTCGTTGTTGCGAGAGACACACAAACACCATCCTCCCTTGTCCAAAAAGATTCAAGAAATGACATGTATAATTGACAGCCTGCAATTCCATTTGTATGCTCGAGTTGGTTGGTGTATCACAGTACATACGTACACATACATAGTACATAACACGGTAGTATTAGATATTCAGATCTGTTCTCTGGCACAAATTGAAGTGTACGTTCGTATTTAAGTTGTGCTATATCTATACAGCAAATGCCCTTCTGTTGTGCACTAATTAGCAAGCAATGGGCGACACCCCTTCCATTGGCCGATCGATCGATCAAAGTGTTTGTTGGAGTAATTTGCACACCTACCTTGTAATAACGCGTCCAAAATAAAGACTCAGACTTGAACGCCTGGTCGAAACAAATATTGTTCGCCGCATTAAAACCTCTCCCTAAACCGCGATCTCCTTCCGTACCAGTGATACCACAACTCGATAAGACGTTACTGTACACACACAAAACAAACTTGATCAAGAGAGAAAAGAGAGAGAGAGAAAGAGAAGAAAAAGTCAGCACCGGTTTCGATCGCTCGTCTGTTCAAGATCTTTCGCCGGAGCCCGTCAAAATGAGAGAAGCCGAGGGGGCGAAGCGCGAGAAGGGGATGGAGATGGCAAAGCAACAAGAGGCCCTCGCCCACTTGCGAGCGTCACGACGACGATGACCTGGAGTTGCACAGCCGCCATCTCCCTCGTGCCAGCCAGCCAGGCCAACTTGCATCTCCCCTCGCGCTAAAAAAAAAAAAAGAGAAACCCTCAGCTTAATCTGACCCTGTCAATCTCCCCCACTTGGTCCTCTCCATCTCTATAAGACTCTAATACCATCGCGGTTAGGATAGGTAATTAGAGGCTTAGATTAGCAGTTGATGATGCCCACTCGATCGCCTCTCCTCTCTCGCTTCGCTGCAACTTGCGATCGATCGACCTGCAACTTGGCATAGAAAAGATAGGGGAGAGGGGGGCGTATTTAGCGTGAATGATTACGCGATCAGATTAAGCGCAAGTGGCTCGTGCAACTTGCAGGCCCGTGGCTTAATTACCTGGCTGGTTCCTCTCATCCTTTCCCTCTCGGCCCCCGTTGGGTTCCAACTTGGAATTAATGGGGCCCTTCCACTTGCTTCTGGAACGGTCTAATCGGGTTATGTTTTGATCCATCGATGGACCTGTTCTTCCGATCGATCCTTCCTCGGGTGCTTTTCTAAACTTTTCCGTGTAGATTAAGAGAGAAATTTCCTTCTCTCCCTCAACTTTTCAAATACTTTTATTTATCCGATGGATATCGATCTACTTGTGTATTATTGAGGTTATTGATAAAATAGTGTAAAAGGCGGGTATCACATCTGTTCTACGCTTGCTTTCAAATGCTTATTAGAAATTTTCGAGGGTGGAGAAAAAAAATTACATAGTTGACCGTGTGATTTAGTCCAGGTTGGAAAAGAGGAGTCCATGTTATGATAAATCTATGAATTGTTGAATTTAGATAAATTACTAGTAGTACAAAAGGTTGTATACGGAGTCCATGTATATGTCAAATACAATATAGACTAAAATTTTGAGATTAAGGGCTAGGGTTCTATAGTACTCATTTTTGTCCATAGTTACTGGCCCTCGTTGAAATTTATAATCAATTGATTACCGAATCTTGCCGTGCAAAATTTCAGATAGTATTTTTATTCTGAATTTTTAAGATAGAGTCTGGCTACCGCCAGCAACCGGATTGGAAAAAAAGTTATAAATTTCAAGTTTGTGTTGATAGCCTTGTGGCCAATAAACCTTGTGTTTGTACGGGATGATAATTGGTCAAGGCATATGTGTGTCTTTTCACAATCTTATCTAGCATTTATATATCTTTAGATAAAAATAAATAGAAATTCAATTCATCCCATTTTAGACCGCTCTTAAATTTTATAGGGTAAAATACCATCCTTTATTGTACCTGGCTTCAGCTCATAGACCCGTGTTTGGAAGTTGGAACCATGCTACATGACTATATCCAAGATCAACAATCATATATTGATGCTCATGACAAAATGCATTTATACTAGGATTTTTTTTTTCACACATTTTCAAGTTCACCCGCTGTGACATATCAACAGGCCTTCTAGCTAGCTTGGACAGGGCCAGATATGTAGATCGGTGTCACGAGCACTTTTATCCTTAATGTCATGCTATGGTGATGGTTAAGATTAAATGGTTAACTACTGTGCGAGAGAAACATTTGCCAACAATAACTGCATACAAGTATATTCTTTTCCTAGTGTTAGAGAGGAGAGAAAGAACACCAGCTCTCTGTGTTACAGTCCTTTGGATCATCTTGATGGATATACGTACATTGATTATACTATTCGTATTAATGACAGGGGGAGTACGTACTACCACAATGTATTTGTTACATTATTGCATGTATATAAGTTCACAGTCAAGTGGTGCTCTATTGTACGGTGTACTTGATGGCTAATTTATACTCCAAAATGTACACTTTTTTTGTGTGTACCTTTTGCTTTTCCGGAAATGGAATATGGACTCGGGCATTTAGCCATAATCAATAACCGCACCAAGTTAGGGATTTCAAAAGATTCAATTTTAAAGAATTCAAACAAAATGAATAAAAGCCGTAACAGATGGAACAATCAAATAAAAAAGTGACAAAGGGATAAGGGACAATGACTGGTGTGACTTTTAAAAGCTATAAATTTAGAAATCCAAGAATTATAAGGTTTGATCTTTGAAAGTCTTAGAACAATAAGATGACTATTTAACAAATTTTAAGTAAAATCATGTGTAAAAAATAAATAATTTCGTATGGGTGTTAGCCGCGCAATTACACGGGCCACCCAACTAGTTTTTTTTGAATAACACTATTTTTTCAATTAATAAAAGACGTGCACACATTGACACTCGTACATCTACAATGCCACGACACTACCATCACACTGTTGGTGTTTTTCCACCCTTTGCTATTTCACCTCCATTAGGTAACCAAGCTGTCCGGTGGCCACGTACGTCGGAGAGCCGAGCCGCTAGCTCAGCCACTGCACACCGCCCGGCCGGAGCGTGGCGAAGCCGCCGTTGTACACAGGCCAGATTGTACGTCGCCACTAAGTGTGTTCCTCTCGCAGTCTCGCTACTGATCGACGTCGCTGCCGGTAGATGGATAGATGGATATGTGCGTACAAGTGGCTGGATGTGTCGTGATCGTGCAACAGCATGACGGTGACCGGCTGGATGATCGAGCGGATGACCAAGTGATCGTGCTTCTGTCAAATCACCCGCAGAGATTATTAGCTTGCTTGTGCCTTTGGTATGCTCTCGACGGCGATAATTATTCCACTAACTACTTCAGACAAATCTCATACTCCTAGTCCTAGATTCCTAGTTTATACTGGCAGTGACAGTGGCCTCCAAAAGCAACCTCGGGACCAATCCGAATGCAGCGGTTAGTTACAAATTCTAGATAGTTACCATATATAGGCAGAAAGATAGCCAGTTTCCCTTAAGAAAAGTAGGGTGGATGAGATCGAGTATTGTACACAGGTCAGTAGGTGGCACTGGATGGTGAAGGCAAAACATACGTTTCCGTCCAAAATCTCTACATACATAGAATGTGTCATCCAGGAAAATAAAGGTACAATCCAGGAAAATAAAAATAGAAATGCTGACTACCTCAATTAGACTAGGATTTGCACAGGCTACTCATCATATTGTATATACTTTGCGTCAAAATTACTAAATCTATATGTAAACTTTGTTTTCAAGTATTTAAGGATAAAATGATTTAATTTTATTAATAGTTCAAAAATGAAAAAATACAGAATTTTATAAATAATTCACCCAATACCTTCAGATGCTTTCTATTTCATTGATATGATAATTCCAAAATTCTCATTTTCTCAATGCATAGTGGTATCTGTGAGTGGGACCAGTAATAAATATTCTCCCAATCTTCTCATCTTACTTCTTACAAATGGCCATATTTGTTTAGTGTGTTGAATAGATTGTTCTCCCCAAATGCAGTATCTACCTTCGCGTGGAAATTATGTCTCAAGCAAGACACCACCTCACTCCTTAAATTTCTTGTTTAGTTCCTTGCCACATCATCTAAAATTCAAGTAAGTGACAAGAGTAGTATTAATTGCGCTGCGACGACACTCCCATTGGGAGTGTTCTTACTATTTTTGGTTAATGTGAAAATCATATGACTATAGATGTACAACATTTTCAACTTTCTTAAAATAATGTAGTGTGGATACATGGAGATGAATTTTTATCCCTCGAGGGGACATATCCTCGTTTCTTACACGTCATCTAAATAGTCATCAAAAAATTTAAAAAAATTGATAACATAGATTAATATAAAATATATCACTCTATAAACATATAAGACCAAATTCAACTTCTACAAGTTGTAACAAAAAAAATAAATTAAAATGAAAATAGTTAACGTACACAGTTATATTTGCTATTTTTATTACAATTTGTAGAAGTTAAATATGAATTTGTATATTTATGAAGTGATATGCTTCATATTAATCTATTTTGTTAATTTTTTTATAATTATTTAGGTGACATACAAAAAACATGAAAACACTTTCATGGATACATAGATATAGATTGCAATTTCCCCAGAAACAAATTAGGTCGGAGATGAGATGGATAGGCTACATGATGTGGACGATAAGATCTATCTTATTTAAATTGTTTATCTCTTCATTTTGTACTAGTATTATTAGCTAAGTAACGCAATGCCTCACAGGAGCACAACATCACCACCAAACCGGTTCATGCACGCATCATGATGCGTGTAACCTGAACAGGTTAAGTCAGGTCAGACCACTCAGGCGGGTCCAACACACCCACAGTGGCGCGTGCAGAGTCTTATGATAGGGTTTAACTTAGCTGTCTTCCGGGTAAGCACCAGCTAATCTCCTGGGGCAATGGTAACTTTATATATATATATAAACAAGATAGCGCGTGATTCCCTGACATATCTGGCGATGGCTTAGTTACAATTAACAAATCCACATCGGTGGGTAGCCTTTGCGCTTTTGTACATTTGTTTTAGCCTTATACTGGCTGCTGCCTTTTCATGACCGAGAAGTTCTTGTTGTATGTCGACCGTAGCTTTGCCCGGACGGCAGTTCTTAAATTTATCGCCTGGAAAAAAGGATAAGAGCACAAATATCTGCTCCGAAAAGTCCTCATGGCTTCAGGCATGAGAACATGACTCCTTTGTGTGGATTAGACACAGAACCAATCAATTGATCTCGTCCTTAGGAAATCCGTTTGTGCCTTCAAGCTCTTTTGGAGGATCCGGATCCTCTTAGTAATGCAGAGGTTCCCTGTTTATGCGAGGAGCACAGTAGTTCAATGCAATGAACAGTGCTGATTTATTGTAGGTACATAATAATGTGATCATAGCTACTATGATATAACTGTTGATCACATCATAGGTCAACCGGGACATGTCAAAATCAAGCCGCAAAAGTTATGGAATCCAATTTAGCTTCAAACGACTGTCAAATATGCATACGAGATCCGTTTTGGGCTCATGAGTATTTGATGGAAACTCTCGGAGTCCTCTTTCTAACGGATCTAGCCTCTTTTTCAAATTCCTTCTCAGTCATCCGCAATTAAAAAAACAAGATGTTGCATCACCTATAATGGGCCTATAGGCTTGTAACTTCATCTGGACCCCGGTTTATCATGAGTTTTAATTCCTATTTGTAATTTAGATTGTTTTTACTTGTTTCTTTGATTTGCTTGCAGGAATAAGGTTGATTTGTACTGGCAAGATTAACAACCCACAGAGAGGTGTATCGATCGCTAAGGCGTAACATAACAACGTCTTGTATGGTTGTAGTCGGGTCGTTAACGTTTCTCTCAAATCGTAGTTATCTTCAACTCATCGAAAGATCAACCCTGAGCGTATTGAGCGGAGTTCAGGGTTTATCACAAAACCACAAAACATTGTATCGCACTGTTATGCACTGTAGCAAAAATGCTTTAATGTAATATCTGAACATTGCATTCTTGATCGGGTGGCTGCCAACTCACCTAATGCACGGTACTGTTCATCCTCTACATTAGAACCTCTAATGCAGAGGATCCTGGTTCCCTTTTGGAACATCATGGTATTCTTTTCGTTACGAAACTTAACATAGGCATGGAATCCTTCTATGATTATTTATTTTGTAAAAGTTTCATCCTTTTAAACATATGTGTGTATATATGTAATTAACTGATCTTGTGCAATATCCTTTTTCAAAACTTGACCAACCTATAGTGTTTTACCAAAGGCATAATTTGGTTCTTAAAGTATCATTTTATCTACATAAGTTCTCTAAATATTCGTTTTAGCTTACAATCATCCTTGGACTCACTTGATATGCCACAAGGCTGATCCTAGTCATAATTTGTATTAGAAAATGTTTATTTTTGCCCTTATTTCATATACATTAGAAAAGAGAAAAATAATTAAATAAATAGCATTAGAATAAAGAAATAAATAAATAGCATTGGGCATGTACTTCCTGTTATTTCAACATCAATCTGTGCATATGAGAGTTAAACTTTAATGGCTATCACGTACATAATTACTTTCGTTAAATATAAATTACTTTGCATTACCTTTAGGAAAGTTCATTGGCACACATTCCAATGAAAAAAAAACATCATATAATAATTGGATGTATGTCAGAAAGTTAGATTCATAGGGGTTCTCACCACATTGATAGTAAACCATACTTTTTTTTCTTATATATGTGAATGAAGGATACAATGATCATTTAATCAAGAAAGATGCTAACTAGATTTAGTCATGTGGCTTTATAAGTTGGTTCAAGAACGAGTTTGAACTAAATAAAAATTGAAAGGACTAAGATGGACATATTAAAATGTCAAGGAGCAAACCAAACCTTAATATTCACCCTTTTTTTAATAGAGAAGAAATAGACTTGGAGAATTGTTTTGATGAGAATTTAAATTTTTAAATAAGACAATGATCAAATATATATCTAAAAATCAATGATATCATCTATTAAAACGGAGAGATTACTTTCTGTTTCTTTTCAACTTACGGAACTTTTTGGGCATCTGCTGTAAAACACGCGCGTGGCTGGCATCAGTGTATAAGTGTGGCATGGTCAGGTCATGACTCAGGGCGCACCAGCTACTCATATTCAGTTAACTTGCATTGAACGAATGCCTGTCGTCTCAGTATCGCGCGCGCGCATATTAATTTCACTGTTGCATGCAGTTCATGGCTAGCTGTAGCTATAGCTAACCGTGAACTGTGGAGGGTAGCAACGTACTACGTACTAGTGTGGATTGATGGGGATGGAGCAAGCGATGATGGGTGGCCCCGGCCGGCTCGACATCGGCATGCAATGCAACTTGGGCTATATAATTTAGCCTCAGGGAAACGCTTTGTTGGAGGCAAGGCACACCACACGCGAGGCACACCACGGCTAGCTAGCAGAATAGTAGCACGATCAAGCAAGCAACTGCAAGTTGATCCGTTCTAAACAGTAGCAGTGAGTGCTTTTACTAGTACTGCTAGTAGCTCCAAAGGCGAAAGGCCAGGCAACCCAGCAAAAGCCAGCGTCCTTGTTGCGTTCCCCGAGCCCTTTTTTCCGCCTCGTCATCCTCCTTCGCCGTTGCGTGCCCCGTTCTGGTGTCCACTCGTTTGTACGTGTACCCTATCAAACGTAGTATCTCCTGCTGCGATATCTACGTATACCTCCGGCGCCACTGCGGCGCGCGCGTCGTACACGCACAGAAAACGCCGGCCGTGGCGTTTGGCTCGCTCGTACGAGGCAGTAGATCTCGCGCGAGCGTACGTCGTGGTGGCGAGAAGGACGGACGGGAAGGCTCGGTCGCGCGCGCGCGCTCCGGTTGGTTGGCGCGGGCGCAAGTTGCGCGGCAAGTGGAGGGGGCGGGAGGGCGACGTCGTCGGCGTACGATCGTGTTGGCGCGCGCGCACTGGTCGCCGTCGCCTCGCCTCCGCGCGCCCCGGTCTCGCTTCCATGTTGGCAAATGGCGATCGAGATAGGGGCGTGGGCGTGGATGGGCAAGCTGGCCCGTGCATCTTCTTCTCTTTTTTTCCCGTCCTTTTGACCGTATCTTGTGTGTTTCTGGGCTTTTCGATCGACGAGGTGACTGCTCGGCTGCTGTAGGCTGTAGCCGATGGTGAACTCGATCGATTCGCGCTCATCTATCTGGCCGTGGTAAATCCCACGAGTTAATTGCACCGGACCATTAATTTATCTCTGTCCATGTCTCTCTCTAGCTAGTAGTAGTAGATGGCTACTTCCCTGTGTCTAACAACAGTATGTACATGAGTTGGCTTAAACCGCCACTCTTGTGCTTCACGTGAGTGCTTTGTTCGAACACTCACGTACCAAGAAGGTACTAGGTACATACTGATAGTCTAGGAGTACATATATATTCGGTATTACACTCGAATTGAGGAATTGTGCGTCAGAAATCAAAGTATCAGACACTACACAAAATCTCAAACTTTTTCCAAGATTTATAAACAACGTTACAGTTCAGATGGACCGTAACTCAGGATTCAGGTCTAGATTAGATGGGATGGGATTTAGACCCATATAACCGACGATATATGGGCCTCGAAAGGAAGGCAGCAGCTAGCACAAAATGGGCTTTAGAACGCGTGCATGATCCCTCTAAATTGACTTAGGATCTCAGTTGAGAATAAGTTCACTTTGACTCCCTCAAATATAGATCCAATATGGTTTGTTTTCCTCAATCGTAATCGTAATATCAGATATCTTGATCCTTCAACTATTAAACCCAGTGTAATTTAACTCGTAACGTAGTATTGACAGTGGTATTAGTTGACGTGGCATCCACGTGATATCTAGTCATCAAAGAAAAATAAAAAGTAAAGTTGGGGCTCATATGTCATCCTACCCCGCTCTCTCCTTCCTTCTTTACCCCAATCTCTCTCCCCCTAACTCTTCTCGACGACATCAGTAGGTTGGGCACTGTCCCCATCGCGTCGGCGATGGCATCCTGGATGTTGTTGAGGAAGTAGATCTCCTCGTCCGCAGCGCGATGCAGGCGACGAAGACGGTGATGACGCGGTGGAAGGCGTCGGGGTAGATGGCGAGACGATGTTGTTGTCATGTCCCTATGGAGAAAGGAGGGATGAAGAAATAGAAGGAGGAGGAGGTGCTCAGGGCGGTTGCGCCATTATGGTGCTCGTCGCCATGCATGCCGCCGCTCCTCAAACCCACTCCTTGTCGGGCCACTGCTTGACGTGAAAGTAGGGATGGCAATAGGATGGGATGGGATCGGGGTGGGCTGGAATGCCCCCGCCCCCGCTTCCTTGCGGGTCCACCTAGCCTCGTCCGCAAAGTGGAAGGTGGGTCAAAATCGATCCCCGTCCCTGACCCCTCCCACTCGACCGGGGGCCCACTGCACCTGTAGGCGAGGACGCTTGAAGGAGGCGGCACAGCGACGGGAGGAGGCTGCAAAGTGGAGGTGCGGCCAGGCGAAGGCAGTGCGGCAACAGGCAGAGGCAGAGCGGAGACGGCGACGACGCGACGACGAGTGGAGGCAGCGTGGTGACGGGCGGAGGTGGGGGTGGTGTGACGACGAGCAGAGGTGGAGCGGAAACAACGGCAGTGCAGCGACGAGAGGAGGTGGAGGCGATGCGGTGACAGCCAGGCAGCGACGGCTATGGAGGATGGGTGAGGGGAGTGGGAGTAAGGGATGGGTGATTGGGGAATTAGGGTTTAGCTTTTATATTACTTACTTATTGGGCCAACTAGGCTTGTATTGTTGGAATGGACTATATTTTAAGACATATCTCATACCCCGGGGCCTCGTCGGGTCACCTGCAGATGGTTGATGATCCTTGCCCCCGTCCCCAGAAATTTGCGGGGCCCTATCCCTGCTCACCCGCGGGTGAGAATCCCCTCCCCCACCCCCAACCCGTAGAGGCAGGTCCTCGGCCCCAATGGGAAATTGCCACCCTTACATGGAAGGCCTATGACCACATCGGGTTGTCGCTACCGCCCAGCTTCCTTGAGCTCCTCCGTTGCCATCACCCTGCTACCGTCCACCGCCATACACTCCTCAACCTTCCATCGTGCTGCCACCTCCTACAGCCACCAAGAAAACATGGTGGAGAAAGAGAGAAGGGTAGAGAAGGAAGGAGAGAGAGGGGAGTATGACACGTGGCGTTGGTGTCATGGCAACATGGCCGTAGCAGCAGATCAGCTTGAGCCATCGCTACGTGCCGGGGCCGTCCAACCACGGCTCCAACTTGGGACACGTTGTCACTTTGCCTCGAGGTCTCACCGCCGCTACTCTGCTTTAGGTCAGGCCAACACCCAGCTCCTGCCTGGCCATCCTCCCTAGTCACAACTCCTGGCTTGTCGTCCTCCATGGTCACGCTCTCCTTCCTCGTAGCCTTCAGTGGAGCCGTTGTTGCTACTGTGACGCCGTCACCCCCTCCCCTGCCCCCGCGCCACGTTGTTGCTAGACTCAATGGTGCTGTCCCTAACAAAGCTGGCCATAGGAGTAGAGGAAAAGAAAGAGGAGGTGCATTGACATATGGGTTCTATATGCTAACTTTGTCAGTTGGGCCAAGTCAATGAGTCATGTCAACAAAATACCGCTGCGAATACTATCTTGGGAGAAAAATTTTACCGATTTTAAAAGTTGGAGGCTAAGATATCCGGTATTGTAGTTGAGGGATACTAATGAGACCTATATTTGAATAGAGAGTTTAAGTGGACTTATTCCTTTCTGCTGAAGGGAACCCATCAGGCCATCACCACCAGCCCACCGGTTTGATGGTCCTTGCTGAAAGGCCCATACAGGCATACAGCCCACGCGGCCACGTCGCGTCGCTCTCCACCCCCTCCCACGGAATTCCACCTCCAACCTCGTGAGCTCCGCCCACCTCGCTGCTGCTCGGCCAGCTACTAGCCATCCTCCACCACCCCCCAACCCGGCCACGCCGCCACCTACAAAGCTCGCGGCCCCGCAGGCGCATGCTTCGCTGCCCGCCTCCTCGCCGCCTCCGCCTCGGCTCGCCGGTGTCTACGATGGCCTCTACGCTCGCCTTCCTCAGGCCCTCCGCGCCGGCCCCGCTCGCGGCCTCGCGCGGCGCCGCGAGGGGCGGCCCCGCGGCCGTGAGGGTGCCGTGCAGATCTAGGGTCTCGGCGGCCGGCGTGTCCCTCGGATCGGAGGTGGCGGTGGGCTCCGACGCGCTCTTCGCCGACTACAAGCCGACCACCGCATTCCTCTTCCCTGGCCAGGTAACGAGCACAAAGGGGCTGCTTCTCTTAGCACGTAGCACAAACAGTACTTGTGTCCACGCATAGGAATTTAGGCTCCCAATTTTTGGAATGGGGACACAGATACCCAGTCACTGAAAAGTTCCCTGTGAGGTTTAAACTTTGAGGTAATTACCATCCAGCTGGGTATAATTTAGCAGGAAGGAGAATTTGAATTTTGAAGGAACTTGATGTAGCAGGAAGTGTTTAGTTAGTTGCTGCAATTGTAGCTGGATGTACAAAAGTAAGGTGCTTCAGTTGACGTGTATGAAGTTGTAAAGTGATGGTTAGGATGTGAAAGGAGGTCGTCTGATTTATAATTAGGTGCTTCAGTTCTGGTATTATTTTCATGCGGCCATGTGCATAATTGAAGGCTAAATATGGTTGCAGTATATGTGCTGCATCACTTCTATGTGTTTATTCTTTTTCTTCGTTTTTCAGGGTGCTCAGACTGTTGGGATGGGTGCAGAAGCAGTGAATGTTCCTGCAGCTGCCAAACTATTTGATAAGGCAAATGATATACTTGGGTATGTTCTAACCTTTTATTCTACTTATACGTTTTCACTCCTTTACAGTACTTGTTCCATGATGCTAATAAGTTTATGTACTATATTCCAAAGGTGAAAAAAAAGATTGCATGTGCTAATGTTGTTTTGACAAATGTAGGTATGACTTGTTGTATCTTTGCACCAATGGACCAAAAGAAAAGCTTGACTCGACAGTAATCAGTCAGGTTTGTAGATTTCAAAGTCATTTCTCCTTCATGCATTCCATTTGGCTTCTTATCCATGTAAATACTAAATAGTATTATTTGCTATGAACTGTGTTTTTTTCTTAGTCATATCATATAGCTTTCCCCCCCATATGTATAAGTGATAACTGATAAGTTATGAATCCAGTTAACCAATTTTAGTAATTTTCTGTCTTGCAATTTATGCTAGAAGTCTACTCCTCAAAATTGTTTGGCATTCCCTTTTAACCTGGCAATGCTTTTCAAATTTTGTTTCCAGTGCAAAGGATGACACATTTCAGATATGGTTCCAGACTTCCAGTTCTTGTCGGTCAAGAGTTATATTCTGACCAATGAACAATGCTTTTTTGCAGCCAGCTATATATGTCACTAGCCTTGCAGCTGTAGAGGTACTACGCTCACGTGATGGAGGCCAAAATGTAATTGACTCTGTAGATGTCACATGCGGTCTCAGCTTAGGGGAATACACTGCACTTGCATTTGCTGGTGCCTTTAGGTATTTCCTTTATTCTGTTAATAAAATCATGCATGCATTATTTTGAAAAATAAGCACATGGATTCGTTGCCTATTAACACACAATATAGGTTTGATTTGATCTTTTGTTGAACATACCTAAATCTCTAATACCTGTAAGATTTTCAAAACTGAAGCACTCTGTTTTGCATTATGTGTTGTGTTAAGTCTGTGTACTTACATAGTTCTCAACATGTAGCTTTGAGGATGGTTTGAAGCTTGTCAAGCTTAGAGGAGAAGCCATGCAGGTCACTGTCCAAAGAACACCGTGAGATATGTCTACCTTGAGATTTTTGCTTTCCAAACTGATTGTCAATTTTCATTATCTGTGTAGGATGCTTCAGATGCTGCCAGCAGTGCTATGGTCAGTGTGATTGGTCTAGATTCAGAAAAGGTGCAACAATTATGCGATGCTGCTAATGAGGAAGTAGATGAAAAGGAAAGAGTTCAAATAGCAAACTTTCTGTGTCCTGTAAGTGTTTCATCTCATGTGTTTTGTTCCCTCCTGGGTATTGCTTTGTTCAACATAGTAACAGATAGGGCCGTTCATTGCAGGGGAACTATGCAGTTTCTGGTGGTGTGAAGGGGATTGAAGCAGTCGAAGCCAAAGCAAAGTCCTTTAAGGCCAGAATGACGGTTAGTGTTCCTGCACATCTATATTTGATAAATTATCTATCATAATTTGATGTTTTTGGAAATATAGTTGGCTTATCTACTGAATACTGAACCCACTGTTCAAACGCATATGCCATTTTGGATGTTGACATGTATTAATATCTTAGCTAAAAAATTCGTGAAGATATTATATTACATAAATACATCAGTTGTCAAATCTAATTTTATCTGAATAGGGTTGGTTTGTACTAGTAATAAAAGCTATGCAAGTTTTACTGTGCACGTTCTAAAAATATTAGTCAGTAAATTTTACAAACACATAGCAAGATATATGTAAACGATGTGTCTTTGTCTATGGTGACCATTATCTTACCAGGTGCGCCTAGCTGTTGCTGGTGCTTTCCATACAAGCTTCATGCAACCTGCTGTTTCAAGATTGGAATCTGCATTAGCTGAGACAGAGATAAAAACACCAAGAATCCCAGTTATCTCCAATGTGGATGCATCATCCCACTCAGATCCTGACACAATCAAGAAGATTTTGGCGCGGCAGGTATGAGCTCTACACAATATTCTCTAAATCTGAATTTATAATGCAGCTCTCTCTACTCTCTAGGGCACAACGTCTTCTGTATGCCTGACTAATTAGAGTTACAGGTAACTTCCCCTGTGCAATGGGAGAGTACTGTGAAGACTCTGATGGGTAAAGGACTTGAGAAAAGCTATGAACTTGGTCCTGGAAAGGTAAAAGAATTTATCCATGATTTCTTAGACATGACTAAGCTGAAGATTTTTCCATAACTTAGTTCACACTGACGTTTGTTAATACTGTTCTTGTCTTGTTGCTTGTCTGGCATTACCAGGTTATAGCAGGAATTCTTAAAAGGATTAACAAAGGCGCAAGCATTGAGAACATTGGTGCATGAATTTGGAGGTATCAAGAGTCAAAGACTATAGGGATAATAAGGTTAGGGGAGAGCCTGCAAATTCAAGCAGTACTCCGAATGTATCGAATGTTAGCCAACATGGTTGTTGTGGCAAACTGGCAAGTGCCGTCTGAGGAAACGATATTGATTACTGTAGAGTTTTGAGGCCCATAATTTGGAGACTTTTGTGGTTTATTTACAGCTTGCTTGTTCAGTTTTGAGTTTTTGACCAAGATGTGAACGTGTGAATGTGTGATAGCTCATGATAGAACGTGTGTATTTGTTCTGATTTTTTGGTAAAATTTGTTAGTTAATGTATACGGTGTACACGGAAAACTTGTGTGCACATGATATATCCATCCAAATTCTGCGAAATTGTTTCCAAAACCCTTTGTTCCATGGGTTAGACCGTCCAAAGTCTTCTGTTCCAAAGGGGACCTAAGGATTTTTGTACCATTGTTCCTATTTACCTATCTGGAATAACGGATTGAGACAATCCTACAATATTTCTTTCGAATGGCAGTTTCAGAAGATTTTGGAGGAAAGTCAGAATAAGGTAACAATCTCATGGAAAATATCTTGAGTTTTTTCTCTTCATCTTAAGTTCCAATGTGTTTTATGATATCTATATCCGATTTATTTTCATCAAAATCCCAGTGTTTTTTTTCTATTTCTGCATATCTCAATCCAAACGAGGCGTAACGCTCTCCTTTTCAAGTGGAGGTTTTTTTTTTTCATAAGCCTGGCCGCTCTCTCGAGATCAAACTACTAAATGGGGCAATGATAATGCCTAACGATACAAGGGTAAATTGACTAAGTTAGCAGACAACGGGTGATAAACTCAAGAGAAAATGAAATAGCTGAACATAATGAGATTCTTCCCCTATGGCATATGTGAAACACATTCCACAACAAACAATGGATTTGAAACAAGCTAACCGTGCCAAGCAAAGGTCTATAATTTAAATGCCCAAAACTTTAACATTGTTCAAGTCGATTTGCTATCTCCAAGTAGCAAATACTCAAGCACCAACTTTGGCATCAAAACTATGATTTCTGGAATACATTGGGAACAATCCAAGGAATGCATCTTCAAGCAGTTTCAGTCATAGGGTACTCGAAGGCAACATCTTTCCCACAAAGCCTGCGGTAGACTGCAGAGAAGGTCTCGAGCTTGTATTCGGTATTGTTGCGCTCCTTTGGGTCCAAGAAAATCTGAAAACACATCAAAACACATGGGTCAATACTATCCTAGCAAACAAAAGGGTCATGCTGCTGGATTAGTTACAGGCTTACAGCAAGCCCATTGTACATGAGGAAAAAATACAAAATACATCTTGGTTAATGATTTCAGTGTTTGCAAATTATAATGGAAAAGACAGTGTAGCTGACTACAGTACATGCAGTGACAGATGAGCACAATAAAATATTAAAATGACAATTTAGAAGGGGCATGAGTTTGCAGCATGTACCTTGATAACCTTGGCACCATCCAGACGGTATCTGATACGCTTGCCAACAATCTCAGCTGGGTAGACTACATCCTCCAAGATACCATCATGAACAGCAGTAAGAGTTCTTGTGCGAGGGCGCTGAACAGCAGAGCCCTTCTTGGGAGGCCTCACAATCCTCCTTGTTGCAACAATTACCACATCCTGTTTGTAGTTTAATGTACAATATCAATACAAATAGTCAAGTAATAGTAAATTCTTCAGAGAATGGTAACAACAACAAACTGGCACCAAGGTCTTACAAATATAACACAAATTGAGAAGTCCATGCACGAAAGAAGGTTAAAAAAAATGTAATATGCCAGGATTTCGCTAAACATAACTATCAATTTTGATGTTTTCCCTTCGATGGTATCCTCAGTAACTTAAGATGACACCCCAGGCCAGTTAACCACTACATGTGTACATCAGATTCAGCATCCATATAGAAAGCCAGCACTATGCTAGTAGAAGAATGGAAAATGCACAGGTTGCAGCCTTACAAACAGTGCATGCAATACCGTGTATGTTCTCCAAGATGTTAGGTGTTATATCAACAGTATGATATGACATATTCAGTGCTAAAAGGCAACATTTTATCTTCAATCAAACTGACAGTATCTATGTTTCAAGTTAAGCATGAACAACATAAGCTACAGGTTTTGCAGCCCGACACACAACATTAAGAACCAACAACAATGTATGAGTTAGTAAATTGAGCTAGTAGCGTGCAACCTATGCAAAAAAAAGTAGACAAGGCAGGAACACGTAATTCACCTTGCCGCTGAACTTCTTCTCGAGCTCCCGGACAAGCCTAACATGGATTTTTTTGAATGCCTTGCGCAGACGGTACGGTACGTGAATCACCACAGCCTTCCTGTTCCCGGCAACATCCATCTGGCTGCACACACACACATCCGCAACCGCATCACAACATCGCACTAACCATCAAAACGCATATACTGCTCACGAGCAATCGGCCGGGAGGTTTAGGATGTGAGAGAACGAGCACTTACACTGCATTGTTGATGTACAGGTCCTTGAGCTCGCTCTTGAGCTCCTGGTTGCCATTCTCGAGGTCAAAGAAAGCCTACACAAGACATCGGCCGCCATAAGCAGAACACTCCTCGACCCATCCAAAAGCAAAGAGCAGCGGCGAGAGAGGGATGCGGGTCTCACCTGCGCGACGGAGTCCTCGAACTCGGAGGGCTCGAGGCCCTTCTCCTTCTGGATCTTCTTCCTCGCGGTGTACATCTTCCCTTACCTGGCCCCTGCCGCGAGATTCGATCCCCAGAGAGAGAGACACACACACAAGGTCAGATCAGCAACCAAGCAAAGCCGGAGAAGAAGACGAATTATAGCGTCGTGCGGATTTGATGCATAGATGGAGAGAGAGAGAGAGAGATGGATAGATACCTGAGCGCGAGAAGATGCGAGAGCAGGGAAGTGAAGTGGCGGCGCCGGCGCTAGGGTTCGGAGGCGGCGGACGGGGTGGGCAGGGAGTGTTCTTATAAACCCTAGGCGTCGCATCGTTGGGCCAGCAGAGTGTGGGCTGATCTCTAGCCCGCATTTTCAGTAAATGGGCCTTCGACCTCCTTTGGGCCGCGACTTGTGCCCTAGTGGGTTTCTCCGGAAACGATTTTGCTATACAATTGCCGATGAACTTTGTCCTAAAAATTTGTTAAACATAAATATAGTATAATTATAGTTTTAATACAATAAAATTTAAAAATTTGTAACTTTCATATAATTTTAAATCGTTAAATTTGTTTTAAGATTCGTGTAAATATAGGTACGAAAAAATTATACGGGTGAGGGGATTATATCTTGAGATGTCCACATTACATAAATAGTGTGTTACTACAAGAAATCTAAGTTATGTATAAGTTATGATGTAATTACATTATAATTGTATTATATTTATCTATAATTGTACTATATTTATATAAAAAATTTTAGGAGAAACATTGTCGTTAAATATATAGAAAGTCTCCTCAAGAAAAGTTTTCCCCTTTATATTTGTCCTTTTATCTTAGCGCCATCGAGGGGAGGATTCTGGAAGGGCGAGGTGACCCAAGTACCCAACCTCTGAAGCCACGAATATCACCAGCCGCAGCCGGTTTCCTTTTTTTCAACACGCGCCGACGACCAAACCACACGCTGCAGAGCAAAAAGAGACCCGTCGCTTTCGCGGCGGCAGAATGGATCGCCACCTTCTTCCTCCTCCGCTTCCTGCTTTGATCCGGTCTCGACCAACGACCTAGCGAGGCGAAAACCAGCAGACGAGCCTCTTCTCCGATCGTCGCAACAAGATACCAGAGAAGCAGATCGCAGCGAGAGAGATTTTCTTGTACCAAGGGGAGAAAGATCAAAGATGGACGAGATCATGAACAAGCTGGGCGGCTACTGGCTCGGGCAGAAGGCCAACAAGGAGATCTCCTCCGCCGGCGACGACATCGAGGTACCTTTTTTTTTCAGCTTCTTTCCTTCGATCAAATTATTTTCTTGCGCTGACGGTCGCCGGCCGGCGGCGACGGCGGGTGGTGGTGCAGTCGCTGTCGACGAGCGTCGGGGAGGGGGCCAAGTGGCTGGTGAACAAGCTCAAGGGGAAGATGCAGAAGCCGCTGCCGGAGCTGCTCCGGGAGCACGACCTGCCGGAGGGGCTGTTCCCGCGGGAGGCGACCAACTACGAGTTCTCGCCGGAGACGCGGCGGCTGACGGTGCACATCCCGGCGCCGTGCGAGGTCGGATACAGGGACGGCTCCGTGCTGCGGTTCGACGGCGCGGTGTCCGGGATGCTGGAGAAGGGGAAGCTGGCGGAGGTGGAGGGGCTCAAGACCAAGGTGCTTGTCTGGGCCAGGGTCACCGCCGTCAGGGCCGACGCCGCCAAGGTGCACTTCACCGCCGGCATCAAGAAGTCGCGCAGCCGTGACGCCTACGAGGTCGTCAGGGGCGGCATCGTCGTCGACGAGTACTAGGCGCCATGGCCGCGCGCCACCACGATCAGACGATTGTTTGAGGAAATAATAATAATAGTAATAATACGTGCTTGTCCGATTAGCGTTCGGGATGTGTCTGTGCTGTGTATTTTGTTAGTAATTTACCGCGAACAACTTAGTGATTAACTGAATTTATTACTAATTAACAGCTGGGTGTCAAGGAAAAAGAGTAGATACTTAAGCTGTGAAGAAGAACTGCAGCCTGTGCTTGCGTCTGTTTTCTTTGTGGCGTTCGATAACAGTTACAGACTTAAGAAAGGCTACGCATATGAGGAACAAAAAAAAAAGCTTACTTGAACTTGCATTTGAGCAATGGATAGTTAACTTCGCACGGCCAGTCATTGAGCGATGGATTATGGATCGTTCATACATCAAGATGCCAGTTGCCTTGTTCCAGAATTTATAATTATAGATGTCAAATCCCTTGATCCAGAAATTAAAATTAAAGATGCCAATTCCCTTATTATAGTTCAAACTTCATACACAGTTCCTTCAAAAGAAAAAGAACTTCATACTCAGAAACGAACGGCCAGTCGCAGAGCAATGGATCGTTCATACATCAATTGCCTTGATCTAAAATGAAAAGAGGGAAGGAAAACAAAACTGCACCAGCCGGGAATCGAACCCGGGTCTGTACCGTGGCAGGGTACTATTCTACCACTAGACCACTGGTGCTTTTGTTGAAAAGCTATGAGTAGTTTTATTAAATGTTAGTAGAGACAACTGCTGACCACACGCACACTACTGTTCTCCCATCCGAATTTTAACTGTACCTGCATCCAGTTTCAACTCGTATGGCTAAGCGGATAAAAAATTGCAAGGGCATAACACATCACGTCATAGAAAAACCAAAATCTCATTTTTATCAATGACCTGGCACAAGGAAGGCCACAAAAGGATTACAGTAAACTGAGCGATTCTGATCAAATTTGAGCAAAAATTATCTTTGTAATTATTATCTTGACCCAGCAGGCAAAATAATACATTAACCTGGCCGAAATGAAATACAAGGTACAGAGATCTATCTTTAGACATGTTTTGATGCGACAATACATCATTCCACATGGATCACTCGCAGGCCTGCATCACCACAACCGCATCAGGGGGCTGCTTCGTTGTCAGCTGAGCATGTATGGCGCAGTATATAAGTACATTGACTTCAAGAAAATACATGGGCTTTGAGCCTTTGGAGGAATGTTCAGATTATTTCCTTCTTTTCTCATTGAACCTTTCGAAGAACGACTTTGAGGCCTCATATGTCGACCAGCAGATAGCAGCTGCAGGTGCATGGAACAGCATTCTTGGCTTCCATCCTCTCATGAGCCCAGCATATCCATCACGCTTTATGATTGTTCTGAATACATCCCCTATGGAGCTACTTGAGAAGCGCTCACAGCCGCACACACCCTGAGGATCAAAATGGGCGTTATTACTATCTTGAAAATGAAAACAGGTGATCACAGTAAAACAGGAAAAACAAAAACTTTAGAAACTACCCCACGGTTAAGTTGATAAGTATTAGAAAAATCTAAAAGCAAGAGCAGGCACATCATACAGAATAATGTATTCGTCTAATACAACTATGACTAGAGGGCAGGTGTGAACAAACAATAACTATGATAGGATGATAGGTTGCATACCATTGATTAGCTACAGAAAATAACAAGTCAAATACTCCCTCTGTCCCAAAATATAACTACCTTTCTAGTTCAAATTGGACTACAAACATAGCTATATTTTGGGACGGAGGGAGTAACTAGTAAATGGCAACATATGTGAGCCGCAAGCCATGTGGCTACTGTAGAATCTAACCTATAGTATGGAAGTGAAGAATAACAAGATGCAGTGCGTAACAGAATGACAGATTATAGCAAGGCCTAATTACTCTATTAGCTCCTGAGAAGTTTCAAGGTCAATGTGACTTGCATGATCCTTTCCTGTGCAATCATTTGTGTTTCTACCTCTATGGTCATGGTTTATAGTGGAATCAGTGTAGACATTGAGCATTTCACATTTGATACAGAAGGGAAGACAGATGGGGGAGCACACAACCTTTTCGGCTTGTCCTCCTAAAGACTGACAGTGAAACACAACAAACATATACTACTAATAATATAGTGTTTAACAGATATGCAAAGCATACCTCAGCCAGTTAGTTAATCAAAGTAAAAAGACACTATGTATGTTAATGAGAATAGTCAAATCTCATTAGCTTTGAAGAACCAGAACAAATTGTGAAAATCAACAGTTGGAACAGATGAAAAGTAAACTTACACTTATAATTTCAGTAAACACTGTAGATCAGCTAAAAACTATTGCCATATTGTTTCCACCAGGATACAGTGGTAAACAGGTTTGCCGCCTGAGTTTATGTTAACTAATTTCCATTTTTACCATAAGGAAATAAATCAAAATATATCACAAGGTGATGACGGCACTTTGGTGGCAGAAGTTTTAGAAGAGGCCAACTTAGGATATGCTATGTCCTGCAGTTCTTAGCTCAGATGGAGAATAATGGAGCTCTGAATGAGCTCAGAGTTCCCTACAATCTAACTAACCTCAGATGGTGCCTGATAGCCCAAACTGCTTCACTCTATAGATAGTTTTCGACACTGAAACTAATGCTACAGAACACCCCAACCCCAAGCATAGTAATCGCCACTTCCTTCACTGTACGGATTGACTCCAACAATCTTGGAGATTTATAAAAATGATTGACAGGCATAAAAATTCATCCTTCTGCACCGCAAGCCACCACGGCACACTCAAATCAGCCTCAAAACTATTATATGGAGTTAAAATCCACACCTTTGGGCAAGCGCAAACAAAATTCATAAGAGATCCTCACCTGACACTGCAGCTGAGTCTTGACAACGTCGAGCGGCGTTGTGACTGCGGCTGCAAGCGCGCCGGCAGCGGCTCCAGCGGTGGCGTGCACGACGAGCGAATCCTCATTGGCAGCCATGTCCCCGAGCATCCGCTTCGCCGCCTCGTATGTGGCGAAGTGTACGGCGGTGTACGGCGCGTTCATTACCACCGTGGTCCGGTAGGACGCAAAGAAGGCGCCGAGGCCCTCGTCACGGAGCACGGTCCGGACGCAGTGCGAGACGCCCGTGTACGGGCTGCTCGTGAGCTGCAGCCGCTGCTTGACGGTATCCATCGGGGTGAACACCGCGTCGCTGGCGATGGTGGCGAGCACCCCCGATGAGGCGTGCGCCGCGGGGTTGTTGGGGCCCAGCCGGTCGGAGAGCCGCGACTTGGCGAACTCGTAGACGGAGAAGTAGACGGCGTGGGCGGGGCCGGCGCCGAGCGCCATCGCGGGGAGCCCGCGGTACAGCGCCCTGACGCCGCCCTCGCCGGCGACGGCGGCGCGCAGCGCCGCCCCCAGCGACAGGACGGGGCGGCAGGGCGGGGCGCCGGCCTGCATGTGCGTCTTGAGGGTGTCGACGGGGAACATCGCCGTGTGCTCGACGACGCCGGCGACGGAGCCGGCGAGCATGTACTGCCAGAACCGGAGGCCGTCATGGATCGCGGCGACGGCGAGCACCGGCTTGGGCGGATCCTGCGCCTGCTCCTCGCCGGCGGCGGCGGAGAGGAGGCGGTCGGGTGTGCGGTAGTCGGCGGCCATGGAGGGCAGCTGCGCTAGGGTTAGGGTTTAGACGCGGGAGGAGAGAGCGGAGGAGGGGGCGAGGAGGAAATAAAGGTGAGGGATTTGGAGAAGATGTCGCCATTTAGGAGGAGAGGGGGAAGAAGAGGTGGTGGTCAAATCGATCCCGATGCATCCTTTGCTCTTGCTCTGCTCCGGTTTCTTCCCCAATTTTTCCTCCTCTCCCCTCAGCTTTTCCGTTTCCGAACGGGCACCCGTTTGCTTTTTTCGTTTATGTTTCTTATTATTGGAGTAGTAGTACTATTAGTATTTATGTTTCTTTTCATTAAAAAAGCATGTAGCCTTTTTTGTGAGGTTTAAATTGGTTGATATTTGTTGTTGCTTTGTACAGGTCACTAGGTCAGGTTATGTCAAAATCTGTGTTCCTTGATTTGATAATTTTAGTGTTTGGTGCAGGAGCAAGAGAAAACAGAGTCTTGTTTCCCATGCTAGAGATCAAGTTCTGATCTACTTTTGATCTGATACGCAAAGAGATCTAATTCTTATTTGTATATGCTGATTTTATTAGGGTGTTTTGACCTGGCTATCCGTTGATTTCTAATGAAAATTTAATTGCCCAGTTGTCACCGCGATGCTAACTCTCTTGAAATAATAATAGCTGTACAACCTCCATCTGCCTTGTGCAAGTGAAGGACGGAAGAAAGGCAAGTCCAATATAAGGATCTGCAGGTCAACAATATAAAAAATTGCAGCGATTAGTTACTATATACACCGAAAAGTTGTTGCTTTGAGATCACATGATCTTTAGAAAAGAAGGCTAATCAGAATGATACTGCTGGCAGGTAGCAACTTGCTAATGCATTGGGAGAAGAGGCTTACCGGATGTTCCTCCAAAAACAACGGAGTAGTAGTAATACTATACTACTAGCATGCAGCAATACACAACCCTGATCTAGCGACCGGTTCTTGCCTTGGTTGGTAGCGCACACAATAGTCATTCACCAACACACGTAAAAAGGAATGAAAGAAAGAAAAGAAAAAGAAAACCTCTACAGGCTAGTACAGTGCTATCCATGGAAAAATCGCGGAGAAGCTTATGGCAATTGTATGCAAACAAGAGTAGTAAAATTTACTAGAAAGGTCAGGTGCAACTGACCAAACAATTGAAGCAGATATTCCCGGCTCGTGGACGTCTGTAATCTCCAGCCATTCTGATATCTGCCTAGCAGAATATTCAGCAACACAACTGTTGCAAGCTACAGAAAATTTCATGGTTCGAGGTATCAACATAGAAATGAGCTTTTTTTGGTTAGTTTAACACATCAACACATTAGTGTGTAGGTAATTGTACTGCAGATCAACAAAATCAAAGATCATACTAGAAAGGTTCTTTCCATATGAAACCTCAATATAACTCAGAACATAAAAGGTTCAAGCCCTGCCTAGAACAAAACAGAACAGTACAAACTCAAGAATGAGTGACCATGAAAATTTCATGGAACCATAATAAGGGTATCTATTAGACTGAAAGCAATGAAATCTCATTTTCCACCACCCCATCACATCAGAATGGTGCATCTGCACCAGCATCCAAAGCAGTGCATCATGCAATCACGCAACAGCAATTCAGAGTAGCGAAGTGATCTTGTGAGTGTTCATATATTCTGAAAACAACCAATGCACAAATATCATAATAGTAGAAGCATATGAAAAGGCAAGCTCCAAGCTTGAAAGATAGACAATAAAACAAGGATAAAAAAACTTAAAAGATTCCTTATTGTGCTAGCTCATGAAAAATAGTTACATCACTTTCTAAGCTAAAGGAATGACAAGGAAGGAAGAAAATTACCATCCTTCTCTGTGATAATCTGGTCCACTACTGAGAATACAGTCACATCATGTTTCTTCACTATGTCCTCACAAGAGTGATTCATCTGTCTTCTATGCACTGATTTCTAGACTTCACAATTTATCTGCCAAAAGTTGTGGCCAAGGCAAAAGGTGTGTGGCTTCCACACGTTATAATAGAACAAATTTATAACAAGCCATTGGAGGTCCCAATCTTATCTTTTCTCTTGCCCACGCGTACAGCACAAGCAGTTGCCCACAACTGTAAAAAAACGTACTGCTACATATCTGTATAAGTTCCTCTGAACAAAATGATTGTTGATGAAGATTGCAATGTCATCTTCCTGGATATTAGTTTTCAAGAAGTAAGCTGAGAGAGAAAATCGTGTCAAGACATGTTAAACTATCTTTTCATATTTCTAAATCCACTAGATCATATGAACAAGTATTTGGTAGGCAGTGAATGAAACTTGGTACTGGAAATTGCACTCCTCACTGGCCATAGGCAAATTGGGCAATTGTCCAGTGATTATCATTTATCAAACATAGAAAAGTGATCATCAATTTTCATGCAGGCTCAATACCCTCATCTTTATCACACATGCATAACAGTATCTAAAAAATTAATGTGGTTACATTATGATCTTAACACTTCCTATTCCACCCAATATGAATAATCACATGTGAATAAATAGCAAAACATCAACTGCTGAACTTATAGAATCTTCTTATCATCTCAAAACACGAAAAGAACAGGACAAACATGTAGCATGTGGACCTACTGACTTTCCTCATCATTGGCTAAAATATTGCAGAAAGATAATACAAGAATCATTCATTGGTAGTACCTGACATATTGGCGTATATAAAAATTTCTCCTTCCTTCCAGTACATATATGTTTGTCAACTGTGTGGTGGGCAGTACAGTTCCGTTGGATGCCTATTTCTCAATGGTCTACAGGAGCATATGTATCTCTACTCTGACTGTTACGACCTCTTGCTGCAGGCAATAACATGCTCTGGACAGGTAGATGAACAGGGCATAACGATACATTTGATGTGGATGAAAACATCTTATAAAAGCACAATTGTAGTTGTCTCAAGAGGGACAATTTTAAACTCCAAAAACAATTCAAAAACAGAAACATAGCGAACTTACCTTTATAGTTTGTGGCAAACTGATCCAAAATTCCAGGTTTGGTATGGCCTGGAACAACAAAAGAGAGATAAATAATGTGATTTGGATTTTGGAGGCATCAAAATGATGATAAATGATTACCCAATGTGGTACTGTAAATTCATAATGCACCAAATAGGTTTATGAATTAACTGATCACCAAAATATCACTTTACACTAACAATTTATGTTTGAGTTGAACGTATCTTTCACATTTTCAAAGGGCAAACTGTGAGCTAGTTATCTCTTTATATATTCATTTTGCACTTTTAGATTTTAGTTTATTCGATGTGGCTGTCATCTTCTATTATGCTCTTCAGAAAGGAAAGAAAAGGAGGGTGGGACATTCAATTGAAATATTAGCAATTTCAACAATAAAATGCGCTAGACCTTAAGGAGATAACTGAACTAAACTGAGTTTTTCATGAGATTCAATGTTTTCACTGCTCCTCGTTATCTTTAGAACTATGCTGCACAAAGTTATGTCCTCAAAAACAAGTAGAAAGCCAGAAACTTTTGCCCCCTCAACTTAATTGTTGGTGACAATTTAAACCTTTATCATGTTTTAGTGAACTATTTTGGTCTTTTAACTTTGGCTGATGATCTACCTCAGCCTACTTAGTCAAATACTAATATAGCCAACAGATTTAAGCAGAAGATTTAATAGATGCATCGCTGAAGCAACAAGATCAAAATAATAAATTGTTCAGGGTTTAAACAATATCAGACCCAAATTTTGGGACAGATGGAATATTTTCCTATAAATTGCAGGAACGGGCACTTGAAGACATCTATCGAATGAAATAACCAGAGTGATTGGGATTGTCAAAAGTAATTTATTCATTGAAGGTGGACAGCAAAACTAAAAAAAACTACAAGCAACAGATCAAAGCATACGAGCAGGAAAACATTTTGAGAGTCCAAATAGTCTCCAAGAAAAACAACATAGATTTAGCATGATTGTTCTTCTAAAAACAATGTCACAAAGATGTGTCATTTATTCTAAGAATACTAAGTTCGGGACAATGTCACAAAGATGTGTCATTTGTTCTAAGAATACTAAGTTCAGGAAGGACTGCTTTACCTCTACAGAATGAATGCCAAGGAAATAATATCTATAGATTGAACCAATCAAAATGTACCCTCCGAGAAGGCACAGAATTCTGCAAAAAAAAGCAAAACATCTGTCAAGTCAGAACTCAAAACCAGATTCATCAATGGTGTATTATCAAGTAACTTTAAATACAACTAAAAAGACATACGTTACAAATGAAGTGGCTAACCAGCCCCATCCATTTCCAGAAGCAGACATGGATTGTGCACAACCAGAAGGATGTCTAAGTGTTGTAGCCTATGAGAAACAACAATGTTAACATTTAGGATAAAATCTGTTAAATACAGCACCATAAATTCAGTGGACTTACATAGTCACAACTTCCTGATAGTACAAATTGATCCGATACCTGTAAAAGAAAGAGAAATTAAAGGAAGCACAGTAAAATAAGAATGCAATAGTGACCGGAAATAGGAAATATGAACCTGAAGAAACTAGTATATGAAAGAAGAATCAACTTACTTGGGCTACAGTTGAATCACAATAGACGTAAACAGAAATAGAGCACTTTGATGAGAACATCTTGACAACAACACCCTTCTGGGGATTAATATCATCTGATTTTCCAAGGAACATGTAAGTTTTGTCCAAAATGGATATTTGTGAAAGATTTATAAATAATTGTCCTTACCAATTAGAGATATATGAGATTTAGATACTCTTCCAATAATTGTGCAAACATCATATCCTGCAGAAACAAAAAAAAAATGCTGAACACCAATATTGGCCACCAAATAAATATAACAATTGCAACTTAAGTTTGAAACCGGAGAATTGATTGTGAACACTACTACATTTCATTAGAAAATTCATTGTGAACACTACTGCATTTCTTTCGGCGGTTTTCTTTATTCCTGATACAGGACAAAAAGGATAATAGGGAATAATTGATGATTATATCCAATGAGGAGAAAAAAGCTACCTCCACAGTTATTTGACACAAGGGCACTGCATTGAGTGCCACACCTTAGTGGACCACCACAGTCCTAGTTCAGTAGAAGAAATGGTTAAACCATAATATATTAAAGCAGTTGATATATATCTGTAGATAAAACTGAAATGAAGGTAAATGAACCTAAACACATAGGTAAACTAATTCTGTTTGATGCAGTAACATATGTTAACACTATCAATACCCCAGTCTTGTAGGTGCTTGATGTCAACTGGATATTCAACTGATTTAAATAAGCAGCAAAATATGCACCTCTGACATCCAAGGGGCAGTGCTGTTCCTAGTGAGATGATTATCAATTGAGTCATGGCAATACAGTAAATGGAGTTCTTGCTGCAATAGTCAACAGTGGGTGTTTGCGGACGATAGATGAAAACACAAACTAATGTATATGTATGATGGAAGTAATATCATTGATGCATTATAACAATCGGAATATTTTATGCATTAGCAGGCATGGTTTGTCATGGAAGGGAAAGCTAAATCCAATATAATTCAACATGCAACATAGAAAATAGAACGAAAAGATATGCAGAATTATGTGTTTAATAATATGCGCTAATCCAGCAAATAACCTGCAGATCATTTCTGAAAGGTATGCAGTTAGGTTATATGATGGTGAGATAAACGGGAGTACCTCACAGTCAAGACAAACTGGTGGGTCAAAGTTGAATATCATCTGATCACACAGCTGCACACATGGAAGAAATAAAACAATCTGATGCAGAAATAATACCACAAAGTCTTTTCCCCCTGGCAGGGGAAATCCAAATGGTCCATTCATCTGAGAACGTTCTTTACTTATAAAAATTGTATTTACCAATCAAGTGAAACATGCACTTTGTAGAAGCTACAGATGAAAAAGACGGTCACAAAGAAAGAGCAAGCTGGTAAAACCAACCTGGAACCAGATCACTGAATCATTCACAGCCACCTTGTAAAACCTGAAACACAAGATGATAGTTGGTTGATTGCTATGCATACACTCAAATGCAGATAGCTTGCAGAGCACATGAGGCATGCACACACTACGGCAGATTTGTTATTTAGATCTTGCTCTCCTACCAAGGTCAGTTTATCATATACTAATCGGTACTACTACTAATGTGAAGTAGTACTACATATTATCATCACTGATAGTCTGATACTACAAACAACGAACTGAAACAAATCCAAGAGGGCGGCGCGAGCATTTCGCCAAGCACAGGGAGCACGCGTCCCCGGAAACTGAGAAGCACGAGGTCCCCTGAGCCACCCATATTCCCATCTCGATGGAAGCCAAAGGAGCGAGCAGTGTAGAAGGCGGTAAACCCGCGGGTGGCGGGGGTGCGCGGGGCGGCTAGCTACGTACCCGTCCTCGCTGAGGACGCCGTGGCGGTGCGCCGTCGTCGGCGACGCGAGGCTGAAGCTGTAGAGCTTGCCTCCGCGAGCGACGGAGAACTCGCAGGGTCCGCCTCCGCCTCCCCCCGCGACCGCGGCGAGGCAGATGAGGTGGCCGAACCCGCACGCGACCGCGAGCAGCGGCGGCGGCCGTTGCCCGCGCGACGACATTCCCGGTGGCGGCGGCGGCGGCGAGGGGCGCGACTGAGCAATCGAAGCGGCAGCGACGAGGCCGGCGCGGGGCCCGAGCTCCGGTTCCTCCGCCCCCACGCGCGCCGCGCCGCGTTGGTCGGTCTGGCTCGAGCTGTCGTGTTCGGACGTTTGCGGTACACGACCACGCGGGACGAGTTCACGTGTCCTCTCTCCTACGCGACCTCCTCCTGGCTGCACCCTGCACCGCCCACGTGCCCGTGACAGCGCGGGCCCACTCTGCCGCGCCCGTGGTCTGGTCCGAGTCCGACCCGTGCTGGCCGATCATGTTTTTTTTATCGACTAATTTTTATAATTTTTATAGATGTTAACAGCTATAATCAAAAGAGACGATAGCGATAAAACTCAAATGATTGTCCGGTCTGTCTGGAAGGTGGCTTAGCCGCTGATCGCTTCTTATTACTATTTTCTAACACTTTATGGGTCTATTTGATTTGGAAGAATTTTATGAAAATTTTGAAGAAAATGTTTTCTGCAAAAATTCGAATTCCTACGTTCTAAAGAAGCCCCACGTGTTCAGCTATTGATCTGGATGGATCATCACGGTTGATCGATTTTTGAATTGAGCATGACTGAGCTAAAACACACGGAAAACATTTTTTATTTATATTAATGATCTCGTCAAAGCACGAGTAATTTCGCAAATCAGGCTACAGAATCCCAGTCAATTCCCGAGCTTAAACGTGGACGTGGACACGTGGCAGTGTGATACGTTTGCAGCTAACGGTGCTGTAGCGCCAAGCTCTTCCGTCCGGCCGGTGCAGCCGCGTCGGCGCTCTCGCGGGCGGCGACGTAGTCCACGGCCGGCGAGGCAATGGGCGGCGGAGACGGCTTGTGCTGCTGCCCACCGGCGCCGCCGTCGGCGCCGGCGTCTCCGGCGTCGCAGTAGCCCTTGAGCATGTCCCCCTCCTCCGGGGTGAACCCGATGACGGACAGCATGGCGTCGGTGGCCCAGCAGCTCTGCTCGATGACGCGGATGGCGCGGCAGCAGCCGGGCCCCAGGTACGCCTCGCCGTTGATGAAGAAGAGGATGATCTCCCCCGTGCACGACTTGATCTCCATCAGCACCTCCCAGCACTGCTGCTGCTGCTGCTGCCCCACGCCGCCGTCGGCCAGCCGCTGCGCCAGCCCAAGCCCCGGCGGCGCGCCGGCCGCCACCGCGGCGGTGGCGGTGACGGCGCCGGCGAGGAGCAGCGACAGGAGCATTGGTAGGAAACGGCCAGAACACGCCATGGTTTTTCTAGCTTCGCTGCAGGTATGTGTAGCGGTGCGACGTGCTGGTGTATTTATACATGGCGCGATTAGTAACGTTCGGGGAGGCGAGGAGGCCAGCTTTGGAGTTTTCAGAACGTGTGGAATGGAGATTTAGTGGACATAATGTGCAATTATGCATTAGCGGCTTACTACTAATCTTGTGCAATCATGCATGCGTAATGGCGAGGAACTGAGGAGGTGGAGTGTTGGGTGGGTAATTTGCAGAATATGAAAGGCTCCGGTGCTGCATCATGGATGCAATTACTCTCCAACCAGCTTGGTTAATCACTTGTTTCAGTTTTTAGGTGATATGGCTAATTGGCTAGTGTAGTACGATCTAAGAAGTTTGGTTGGAGGGATATAAGGGATTGGGTTGAAACGGACTCATTTTTCATGGTGTTTAGTTTGAGAACCGTTAGGATGAGATGATTCCTGAAATGAAATATTTTCTCTAGATTCGGATCAGCTCCATCCTAAAAAAAATGGCAAATCAATCCAACCTACTTCCTCTCTCTCATTAACATGTGTGCCATATCCTCCAACCCTTAAAAAATAGAATCATTTTAACCCTTATGCCAAACACATAAATGAAATCATCTCATATTAAAAAAACTAGGATGGACCTAACCCATCCCACTTGATTTCAAACCAAACACATGCTAAGATACTGGTGTTTTAGACAACTTCAAAAAGGAAGGGAAGGAAAACAAAAGAAATACTACCGTTAGTACCATTTTGTGGCATGGCATGTTCTTTTGCGCTGAATAACTAAATAATTAAATGATTTGTGATGACTATTGAAAATGAATTAATTAAATATAATAAAGTTGAAAAATGAATTGAAAACAACATTCTTAAAAAATCATGTTAATTTTTTTTTAAAAAAAAATCGTACCGTTTTAGGAACTCAGCAAGCGTGAACATTCATCCATCATTCCATTCCTCGAAAAGAAACAGGGCCCATAGAACCATCACAATTTGGACCAAAGACATCAGAAGTGAAGATACATTCATAAGATAGCCACATCACAATAAATTGTCAGTACAAAAGAACAAAACGAATATCTGTAACATGGCCAATATTGGACGGAAGGAAGAAGCGGTAGATGTGTCAATTGCAAGATTAAACAGGCAATTATCGACAGATGGATCAACAGTGGTTATCAGACCTAGGCCATTGAAGCTGCAGCCTTCCTCACTCTGATCATGCTGCTGATAGTAGTTGTTGAATGCATATGACACATTACCAGGCCAGCCAATACCTGAGCAGGAGCCACCAGGCGACAGAGCAGTGCAGTCGGCGTTGGAGCAAGCTGCAGAGAAACTGAAAGAAACATTGGATATGTCCCTGTTGTTATCCAACACGCACCATTTTGACGGAAGGTATTGCACATCAGGAGCATTCTCCAGAGCTTTAGAACCTTGTCCCAAGTTGACATAATACTTTGCTTGGCCATCAAAGGTAAAAATGCCGTGGTGTCTTTCATAACTTCCACTTGTTATAATTCGTTGGTCTTCATCTAAAAGGCTGAAGAGATATGCCTCAATTGGAGGCACTTTCGGACGAAGTGGAGTCCCAGATTTTCTTGCCAGATGGTTGACCAGGCCAGTCATGAAGGATTGGGCAATAGCAGGTGTAGCATTAACAGCTCCATCTGATGGCCATCCTACTTTCCCAATAATGATGTCCATGTTACTGAATCCGGCTTTAGTTAGAGCAGTAATCAGAGCATCTATGCTTGCATCGAAGTAATTGTTGTACTTGATATGACCATCACTTACTGGATGTGACATTAGTTGGAAAAGATAGTAATCCAATGACAGGTTCTTCTTATGTTGAAAGCTCGAAAAGGGATTCAACTCAACCATAAAAGGTGAGCTATGATTGGCAAGGAAAGAGAGAAGCTCAGCTATGGTCTCGTTAACTTCTGGCCCGAAGTAAGCTTTAGAAGGCAGAACCGATGTGTTCAGATATACATCAGAGCTACAAGGTACAACTACTTTCATTTTATTGGATAACTTTGCATTAACCAATGCTCGTTGAATATTTGCTGCTGCACTGACCAGAAAAGATTGATTCTGTTGCCCATGGTTGAGAAGAAATGATTCGTCTCCAACAGCAACATACCTGTATATTCCTTTTTCTTGTCAATATTAAAGATAATATAGAAGTTATAACCACAAAAGTATGTATTGTAAAATAACCGTACAAGTGGAACACAACATATTAAGCATCATTATGAAACATACTGGAATGTGCCTAGATTCCATGATTCAGATCATCAAGACCCAAACGACACAATTTTTGCAAAACATGAGCAATATTGCACTAGAGTCCCATGTAAACATTGTTTTCAGGTATTCAGGAACATCATTTTGACATAGCAACCGCAGAATCTGTATAGTGCTTCTCTGCTATTTATAAACATCGGAATGCCAAAAGAATAACAGGTACTCAGACAGAGCAGAAATATTCTGCCATGCTCTTAAGTTATAACTGATGAGTATTTATCTATACACAGCATACCGTTGGAAATTGTATCCTGTTTTATACTTCTATATAAATAAAGTGCTTGGAACTGGCTGTTGTCCAAATTTTCCAATAATTAACTTGGTCTAGTGACTTTATTTAGTAATCTACTTTACCAAAGTAAGTCATAGGATATAGAAGTCAAGAACAGGGACAACAGCTGGTAGCCTGGTACTGATTTTTTTTTTTGGACTGCATCATAAATCCTAGTTTCATTTTTATGTAAAGAAAATAACTTGAGTTACCTGGTAATCCAATGTTCTAACGAAACATTAACCAAATTTGTTATTAAAGCAATGTCTTCCACCTTCATTTCAGATTGATTTATTAGCAGGGTTGTCATTAATTTCATTTGCAGAACTCAAGAGCGCCACCGATTTTTCAACAAGGAGGCAAGGATATATAAGTGATCAATCCTCTACAAACAAGTATGATCCCAGTCCTACTAAAAATTTCCTTGGCGTCTTGACTCGAGTATGATTGCCAAATCCAGTGATTGTTATTTAATAAATCGAGTCAACGGATGTCAATACTGAGCATACTGTGTCGAAATATTTTGCACTAGTGGAGTATTTCATTGGTCCTTAGTGCAGTACATCGACTAGCTAAAAACTATTTCGGCCTCTTGCAGTCCAAAGAAAATTGCATCTATACCACCAGCACAAGATCAAGCGTACCAGATGCGTGACGTTGGCACATAAATAAAAATGCACACTGGAAGGGAAGGAAAAGGATGGGGTTCTTACTCGAACCGTACGCCGGAGGCGTAGCGGGTGACGTTGTCATGGACCCAGGCGGCGGCGGCCTTCCTGGAGGTGGCGAGGGGGCGGAGGAGCTCGTTGGGGACCCCGACGGTGACCGCGACTCCGGTGCCCGAGAGCGCCGCGAGCGCGTCGGGGGAGGCGGCGGCGAGGCGGACGCGGGGGACGGAGTTGGGGAGGAGGAGGCCGCGGACGACCTGCGCCGCAGGGAGAGGGTGGGAGGAGGAGAAGCCCCAGTTCACACCCACCGCCGCGGCGGTCGGCGGCGGCGCCAACGCGTGGAGGAGGAGCAGTAGCAGGCCAGGTGCCAGCGGCGGCAGCGGGTGGCGGCGACGAGGCCGCATTGCCTCGTGTTTCGTGTACACTGCAGGGTTTGTCACGGAGATCTCTTTGTCACGTGCCTGTGTATATTTGCACCTGCTGTATCGTTGCCAAACCAAAAGTACGGAGAGTAATCCTGAATTTCAAACTAGATGGAAGGTATATATATGATCAAATTTCATCCAAAACCTGAAAGGCACATTGCATTCTTGGGAAGGCATATATGATCAAATTTCATCCAAAACCTGAAAACCGCATTGCATTATTGCAGTGTAGCTTTGCCTCACGTCTGACGATTGGAATATCACACAAAAATATGCCTAAAAATGTTTAGTGTAGAAATTAGAGTAAGCCTTGGCAATGGCCGCTTAGACTGCTCAACGGTCATAAAGCCTTGGGAATGGCAACCAACTTGCCCTTTGTTCTTTCACAACATAGTATTACTATTACATCCGTCCGTTCAAATATAAACGTAACCTATATATGTGACATATAATTACGAATCTAAACAAACAACTATCGAACTATCTATTCAGATTTATAGTCGTAAAATATATCACATCTGTACTAAGTTATCTGTCCAGATTTGTAGTCGTAAAATATGTCCAGATTTATAGTCGTAAAATATATCACATCTGTACTAAATTATCTGTCCAGATTTGTAGTCGTAAAATATGTCCAGATTTGTAGTCGTAAAATATATCACATCTATACTAAGTTATCTGTTCAGATTTGTAGTCGTAAAATATATCACATCTGTACTAAGTTATCTGTCCAGATTTATAAAACTAAGTTATCTAGAGAGCAGAACATTCGATCTGACTCTAGTACGCGGACCGCACATGTAAATCAGACATACACCAGCCCAAATAACAGGCCGCACACAAACGAGGTAAGGATCAGCAAAGCCCGTAAAGATAAAATACGATTACACGAACTATGTAATCAGTAAGGATAATTTGCATGCACAGCAATAGGCATCAGAATTGACCAATCAAAGACGATGTATAGCAACAGAATTATGTTTCGATACCAAGAAAAAATTAGATGCTACTTGAGCAAAGTAATGCTTCTCCAACACGAGCTCAACCCCAAAACGCAAACACCCCCAGCTAACACGTATCAGTGAATTCAAAGGGGTAACAGCCACCAGAACCTAATGAACTCTTTTCAAATAGGACGACTTAAGATTTGGCTGGTGCTATACAACAAAACTCATCCAAATCAAACAGCGGAGCCTTAATCCGCATTGACGCCAGAACTCGTAAGGTCGATGTCACCCATTCCTGTATCTTCCTCCTCTTCACTATCAGCATCACCATCAACCTCCGCATTTTGCTCATTTAGGGTTTCTATGTGCTCATTGAATAGCTTATCTTCTCTCTCACTCACCTGTTTATAAAATCCAAAAATTAGCAAAAAAAAAAAATAGAACTTCATGAACTGAAGAAACTATCTATACTACTATAAAAGACAATAGTGGTGGTGGTAATTCTGCCACCACCACTACTTTTGTACTTTTGCAAATACTCCCTGATGTTTCCTGATATTATATAATAGTCTAATGTTTGTTTGAATCACGTGAATATTATGTAGTCAAATAAGCAAACATATCCATGACATTATTACATATTTTCTTTTACCCATAGCAAAGCATGGGTATTTTGCTAGTAATAACAAATAGAAATAGATAAAGTTTTTTTCCTGAAGAAGTGCAAACTCAAAGATAACAAAAGCCTAAATGAATTAGCACAAATTCAGAAAACTTACAGCTCTTGGTGCTTCCTTAACTATCAACTTCCCCTTGTGCTTCTCGATCTCTGCTGTGCAAGCTTTAATTGCATCAGTGAGAACTGAAATGCCTTGGTCCTGTTCAAAATAAAGCATAAAAGTCAGTTGCTATTTCCTGGAGAGTTGAAACATGATAACCCCAAAATCATACTAGCGATTTTGGGATTTTAAACTTTCAAAGAACAGCTCTCAAACCATACAAGTTATGAAAATAAGGAGATGTTTACAGCTGTAAACTTACATTAACTAACTACTTACATGATCTTACAGGTGCACTATGCAAAAAAAGACAAGCCAAGACTTTCCATATGAAAATAACAGGTGTAATGTAACATATCCTAAAGGATGGTTTTATAATATTCCAGATTGTGAACGTACAACCTACTAGTTAAGCACAAGTCACAATAAACAGTACCATACTTACCAATGAAGGCTGCTAATCCAAAATGGCTAAGAATGGAAGAAAAACAAATTTCTGGCAAAAAAAATCATGGAATGACCTATGGAGATGATAGCTTACTGACCAACGGATTCGCATAATTGCAAACCATGTTATGGACTAAAGCAGTGGTTAACAAAACAGACAACTAGTTTACAGTATATAAGAAACCATAATAGCTCAGCATAACTCATGTCATTTCCACATTATGGGGACCAATGCAAAACATGTGCTGTGAACAATGACTAGTTATATACATAAAAATTGAGCAAAGTGGCATCAGCACTTTGTCGTAGAGGAGGGCGCTTCATCTGATAGCTCAACATTTGATGTGATTCTTAAATGTTAAATTCTATGTACAACTATAGTCCAAATGTGAACTAGTTCATCTCATCAGTCAAGCACAAAACAAGATCGATGATAATCAAAAAATAAGCTGAAGAAAGCACCAACCTTGTCAAGAGTTTGTGTGGTAAGAACATAAAGTGGGGGTGCAACTAGCTTAATCTTCACTGGACAATTATCATTACCAGCAGCTTCAGCCTTCCTCATGGCTTGCTGCAAAACCAACCAGAATTAGGCATAGGAAAATATTTCCGTAAAACCTAAGGGAAGACGCAGGGATAACAAGAACCTTAATGTGAAGCACCCCATCAAATTGGAAACATTTCATCTCAACGTCAGCACGGATCTTAAGTGGCTGTGGTGTCATCCTCCTCCTTATATTCTTAACAAGGGCATCCTTAACCTCAGGGGTGACAGCAGGCACCACCTTAGTCACCTGCCAGTAAATTTAAGCATATTGTTATAAAGAAAATACTTTAAATGTAATCATGCCAAAGTTAGTTTTAGAATGCATTTCAACAACACAGAATTCAGATTATGGTGCCAGTTCAAATACAGTTGCAAAAATAGTTAGAAAACAAGTCAGTGTGCCAAAGTTTTCTGGTCATGTATAATGCACTAACAATTATTGACCAAAGTTACTAACTCTAAACTATAACACCACATATTAATTGCTAGCTACTTCACACTTGACATATTCAGTGTTTAATTACATCCAAAAAGTTTATTGTGTTAAATCTGTCATTGCCTAAAGCCCTAAACACCTAACTCACCAAATATATAGAGCTCTGTTTCCTGTAAACTCTAGACAGTGTAAGCCAATATAAAATGCTTGGACTACACAATGTAAACAGTATAAAAATCGCTCAACCATTAAACAACATAAGCATGATCAATAAAACACGAGCCACCAAGACAGGATTAACCACTCCAAAGTTATATACTATAAGCCACCAATTAGTTTATATCCCACAACAAATAAGTTCCACATGGGGAAAATTCGATAATGCCAAATAAAGTTCGTTCTAAAAAAGAATGAGTACTACCTAATTACTCCAGAAAGATGACTGTAGACTAGTAGAACACATGCATAAACACATATAATTTAAGTGAAATCAGCACAAGATATCAGCCTAAGCCATCTAGACAGCCAAGCTACTAGTTCTCATATCTATGGTTCATGATATAGCACAAAAAACAACACATTTAAGCAAGCACAGGCATGAGCAGCAAGTCTTTGATGGTTTGAGAAGAAAACCAACACAACCTCCTGTCCGTCAGCGCCGGTATCCTTCTCCTCGTAGGTGAGTGAGTCGAGAATGGCGTCAGGGTCGGCGACGATGAGCTTGAAAGCCTCAAAGGCATGCCCGTACTTGCGGTAAAGCGGCCATCCGATGCGCTGGTAGAGCGGCTCGAGGTCGATCCCGAGGGTCTCGGCGACGTGGCGCATGATCGAGTGGACGAGCTTGGACTTGTTGTACCTGTCCTCGCAGGCGTGCGCCTCCTCCTCGGAGACACGGCGCTTGGAGAGGTCGATGTAGCCCTTGTCGCGGTCCACGCGGAGCACGATGGCGGGCTCCTGGCGGCCGACCTTGATGAGGGAGGAGATGGAGCGGATGCGGCGGCGGGAGAGCTCCGAGAAGAGGATCATGCCCTCGATGTTGTTGTACTCGAGGAGGGAGACGTAGGCGCCCATGTCGGCGATGTGCTTCACCTGGATCATCACCGCCGCGTCCACCTCCGGGAACCGCGGCTCGTACATCCGGCACTCGAGGTTCGGCATCGTGGTCGCGGGCGCTCGCCGCCGGAGACGGAGACGGCGGAGCAGGGAGGCGGCGGATCTAGGGTTTGGTTGGGTTTTTGGGTGTTGTGACGGGGGCGGCGGCGGCGGCGGGGGAAAGGAGAGATGGCTTTTGTTGCGCCTCTCGAGCTCGGGAGGAAACCTGATGATGAACGACGGATCGGACGGTTCACGCGGTGGTCTCTCCTATCGTCATCTCGAATCTCGATACGCCTTTCCCTAAAAAAATACGTAACTACAGGTCGTTTGCGTATTATGAAAGTACGTAATAGCTGTACGTTGGCGTAATACAGTGGCCGGCAAGGCGTCAGCTCGTGCGCGTCACGCGAGGGCATCGCCAATCACCGGGATCCCCTTCCCATGCCGCCGCCTCTTGCCTTGGAAGGGAGGAAAGAAGCGAAGAGAAGAGAGAGCTAGCGGCGGCGGCGGCGAGGCAGCTGGTTGGTTGTTGGTTCTCTCTCCACGGCGGCCTCATTGCCTCTCCATCTCTCTCTAGAACCCTCCGCGCGGCGACCTAGCTCCACCGTCATCGCAGAGGGGGGGATATTAGGCTGTAGTAGTGTGAGATGGCTTCGCCGGAGCCGTCCGCGGCGGCTGCCGGGGTGAATGGCTCTTCGGCTAGCCAGGCGGCCGTGGTGGAGCCGATCCAGATGCCGACGCCGGAGGAGATCAAGGGGCAGGACATCTGGAACAACTGCGCCGTCCGCAGCGTCGTCAGTGGCGTCATGGGTAAACCACTGCGGGGGCTCCCCTCCTCCATCTCTTATATTCCGCGAAGACAGTAGCTTTTGTCTAGGAGTTAATGTTGATTTGGAAAATGCAAAGCTTGTGCTTGGAATGGGGGTAATATTGGGACTATGATGGAATTTGCTAAAAGAAGGGTTTTGCTTTGTGTATTGAAATCACCGCAAGCATTACCGTGGTTTAGTTCGAAGCTTATAATCGTAGAGGTTGGTTGGTCGTTCGTTCGTTTGTTTGTCCAAATAACTAAAGCAAGAGGATGTCACTTCTGCGAGGTGAAATTATTTTCTCTAGGATTTACCGCTGATTTGGAAAGTGCAAGGTTGTGCTTGGACTGGGGTATTGGGACATATGAACTTGGGAATCTTTGGTGGAATTTGCTAAATGCAGGGTTTTGCTTTATCTGATGAAATCACTGCTACTGCAGTATAATTCGAACCTTATACCATAGAGCTGGGTTGGTCGCTTGTTTGTTTGTTTGTTTGGCTAGAAGCAAGAAGATCCCAGCTCTTCAAGATCTGAAATTTGTTTTTTTCTATGATTTACTGCTGATTTGGAAATTGCAAGCTTGTGCTCGGACTGGGGTACATTGGGACTATATCAACTTGGGAATCTATGATGGAGTTTGCTAAAAGGCAGGGTTTTCTTTTGTCTGTTGAAGAACATTACTGTGTTATAGTACGGATCTTATATTGTAGAGCTTGGTTGGTTTTTCGTTTGTTTCTCCAAATAGCTAGAAGCAAACAGGATGCCAGTTCTGCAAGAGGGTAAATTTGTTTTTCTTCTTTTGATGAATTTTCAATCCGCAAGAGATGAACTTTGTGTGTGGATAATAGGTTGACTCAGTTGTCCTTGCTGTTTCTGTGTGCTTTACTTAGAGATTTTAGGTACCCATGGTTGACAATCAAGCTCAGGAGGTGATACCATAGAAGAAAACCTGTGATCTATCTTGGTGAACTTTCATGTAAAATAGAGATAATGGAGAAGCATATGTTTCACCTGAACTTGCCTCGGAGACTTGGGGTGCAGTTTTTCTTGTAGGGATTTGTCATGTTTACTCTGATTGGGAAATTTCATGTGTACTGTTGTTTCTGGAATGTCATAAATTACAATGACATATAATTCTTTATTGATGCCTAGCATTTTTCTTTTTTTACTGTAGTATGTTATAGGTGAATGCCTCTTGTAGTCAACTGTCTTTTTGTGAGATTGATGATATTCCACTTGAACAATGTGTAGCTTTTCAACGGCTTCTTGAACCTCCCATTTGATCTATATGAAAACCGGATAAGTTTTGTAATGTAAACATATATTAATTGTGTTTTGAATTGTATCATGTTCTTTTATGCACAATGTGTGTCATCAAAGTTGGTAGGACAGAACCAGTTAGATGTATACTGCTCTTTAGCTCTTGTCTATCAAAATATCGGTATTTGCTGTAAGTTTGGCAGTTGTTAGTTGATACCTTCAAGATAACATCAATCAATATTCAGTGATACTTGCTAGATCCTAGCTTGAAGTGTATAATTTTTTGGATTTACCCAATGGATAAATGGTAATGTGGTATTAACTCTGCGGTCATTTGATTCAAAATAGGGGGTGGTCTTGGCGTGCTTATGGGGCTATTCTTTGGAGCTTTGGAGAACCCAATTACAGCAGAGGAGATGACAGCAAGACAACAAATAGTATACCAAGCTAAACAGATGGGTAGGCGAAGTATAAGCAATGCCAAAACCTTTGCAGTCATGGGCCTCATTTTCTCTGCCACTGAATGTGTCATAGAGAAGGTAGATGCTTATTTTATTTCATTACGAATGTTACTGTAATTTTTTTTACTTACTCTACTCTGACTTGTGATCTTATAGGCTCGCGCAAAGCATGACAGTACCAATTCAGTGGTGGCTGGCTGTGTCACAGGAGGGGCTTTAGCTGTAAAAGGTATTCTTTTTATTTCAACAAATTAGCCCATAATTAATAATTTTACTTTAAATTTTACAAAGGAACAACTAAGGGAAGATCCCCAAGACAATTCTCATGAAATAGGTGTAATCACTAGAGTTGTTTTAGGATAGGTTGAGAAGGAGCCACGGTTTTGACATCATATCAGTTTTTTTTCTAGCTGGCTGATCATATTCTTAAAATTCATAGTTGAACAAATGATATACTTCTGACCATAATCAGAAGTTGGATATACTTCTACCTTATCACTTGTTTCCAATCACTTGTTGCCTCTAGCTTTTTGTTCATGACCTGTTTAGCTACAGTACATTTGTCTTTAGCTATGGTACCTTTGGTTTGTCTAAGCTTGTAATCACAAATGAGGGGAGCAACATGATATCGACAACTACTAATTGATTCGGTAGTATCAAGTTCATATGTATAGAGTTGATTTTGATTTTGATAGTTCTTCATCATAGTTTATTTTCCAGCGTTCGCTAGGAACACATATATACCCACAAATTATTTTTAGTCACTACTAAGCAGTACGGCTTATAAACAGTTGTAGGCAAAATGATGACAGTAAGTGTGTTCTTGCTTCAAGTTTGTTTGAGAATTCACCCCCAAGGGAAACTGTGCTTTCTTGTAGGTGGTCCTAAAGCTACATGTGTTGGATGTGTGGGGTTTGCCACCTTCTCGGTAATGATTGAGAAGTTCTTGGATCGTCATGCTTGAATCATTGGTGGAAACATTGCCTCGCCCTATCCGCCGTTAGTTTCAAGTGACGCTTTTTGTAACGAGTTAGCAACCAAGAGGTGGATTCATCATCCAGAAAACCTCTAGTCATTTTAAGACATTCACTCATTGACATGTCTTCTGAGGTATTGCAGACCAAGATTTTGTTATTTTACGAGTGTTACCCAACATCGTAGGCATAACTAGAGTAACTGCGAGGTCTACAGAAACCGACCTTTAATACAAGGCAATGGCTTTGAGTTATGCAAGTATGTTGTATCGTTTTCACTATACGGCTGCTATATTATCTTCGCAATCCATATCCAATTTGCTGGTATCTTGTCTCACACATTAATCGGCTTCTTTATTTCTACTGATATATTGGCTGACAATTCGGTGGCACGATATTTGGGACTGTTCAGAACACTGATCGAGTGTTGCTGTACCATCTTTATACTTGAGATAGCACTTTATTTTATTGACGCGTTGCTTAGTGACAACTCTGGCTGTGTTTTTTTTCACTTTTTTGATCTCACCTTTCTCGTTTCTCGTTTTTCACGCGCACATTTATCAAATTGTTAAACGGTGTTTTATATTTTTTATAAATACTTTTTATACGAAAGCTATTTTAAAAATCATATTAATCTATTTTTAAAAAATAAATTAATATTTAATTAATTATATATTAATGAGTCGTTTTGTTTTATGTACTCCGTTTTATGTGTCAAAAACATTAGTTCCAATCTCTTACTAATGAACTCAGCCTTTGTGACTATGACTAGTTTAGTTGCCAAAACAAGTAAATAATGCTCTTTCATTCCCAAATATAAACCACAACAATGAAACTCCAAAGATTTAAATCCCTTCTTACAGACTAATGTGATTACAGATACTTTGTCAAGAAACGGCGTCCAGTCTTATAACCAAATGTCTCTCTGGTGTTTACATGTACTACTATGATGTATCCACGTAAAGAAGGAATCTAGGAGAACTAAAACTAACGCCAGAATCTAGGAGAACTACAAAAACTACGTCAGCTTAGATTTATCCTATGACTAGTCGTCGATAATGGCCATGAGCAGGGACGCCTCTTCAGCATCCGGCGCCTGATCATCTGCAGCACAGGGAGAAACAGGAAGAACGATCTCGTTAATTCAACCAATCAATCAAACAAAATTTGACAGAAGCAGAAAACTGTTGTAAATCAGTTTATGATCAGAACATGGACAAATTACAACAACAGATTAACAAAGATAACTGTATACCTGTAGGGAGGTTTGATATGATCTGCTTCACTATTCCACCACCATTCGGCTCATCCCCTTTCTCTTCAGCCTTACCATGGTCAGCAGCATCGCCATTGCTGATCTTAGCATCGTCCTCGTTGCCGTGGTTCGCGTGGCCATTAGCACCGGACGTGGCGATGCCAATCTTGGAAGCGACGGTGCTCAGAATCCCAGCCTTGTCGCCTCCCTGGTTGCCTCCTCTTCTCTCTTCCCCTGTCTCCACTGTCCCGAAACGAATTTAGATATGATTAGTTCCTAACGAAGATGCAGATTTTTTCTGACGAGATCGATTGGAGAGCAGAGAAGTGTCCTTACCTGAGGCCGGCAAGGAGTCCGGCGAGCCGGACATGAGCTTACTGAAGATTCCGCCGCCGCCATTGCCATCTCTCTTCTCTTCCTCCTCGCCAGCAGAAGCAGCAACCACGTTCCCATCGCCATTGCGTTCACCGCCCTCCTCCTCGCCACCGCCGTTCCCATTAGCGCCGGACATGGCCGCGCCGATCTTGGATGCCATGGTGGTCAGAAACCCACCACCCTCCCCATCCGTCTCAACACCACCACCCGCTCCTCCTCCACTGCCTCGCTCTTCCCCAAGCGCCATGGACTCGGTGGACAGGAGCTCACCAAAGATTCCGCCGCCGACATCGCCACCTCTCTTCCGTTCCTCCTCGCCACCGGAAACAGCAACCGCATTGCCATCACCATTGCCTTCGCCGCCCTCCTCGGCGCCAGCGCCACCATTATCGCCGGACACGGCCGCGCCGATCTTGGACGCCACGGTGGTCAGAAACCCACTCTCCCCTCCTGGCTCACCGCCACCCCCCGCGTCTTGCTCGCCGCCACGCTCTTTCCCATGCGCCATGGTCTCCTGCTGCTCCCTCCTCTCCTCCTCGCCCACGGAATCCTCCATCTCACCTCTCCGGCTCTCTCTCTCTCTCTCTCTGTGTCTCTCCCTCTCAGTTGTGGCGAAGTGCCGTAGCTGCAACCGTCGCGCCGCGCGAGCTGATCAGGAGTTCAGGACGAGACGTGCCGTGCCTCGCCACGCCGGAGGGAGGCGGTTGATATATAGACAGCGGCGTGGGCGCGGTGGACACGCGTCCCGTGGCGACCTCGCGCTCTAGCATGGGGCCGCGTAGCCGCCCTGGCGCGCGCTGGTTGCTCGAAAATCCCCGTGATTTTCTAACGCTTTCGCGATCCTGGCCGGTGCGGTGGCTGTCGGGGCGGAAGGACGGACGGTGGATCGCACGCGCGTCGTGTCGGTGTGGAATTTCCGCCGCAAAAATTGTGGACGCTCGCTTGACCGGTTGATCTCGGTCCAGGAGTACAGCGGCGGATGCCGTGCTGGCCTGATCCGTCCGATGCGCCGCATATGCAACCGTATCCGTCCGATCTGCACGTCCCAGCATAGGTATATTTTCCATCTACGATCTGCAGGTTGCAGCTGCACACGTAATAAATTTAGTTGCTTAACCCAAAAACAACAAGATCAGAGTGGCGCAGCGGAAGCGTGGTGGGCCCATAACCCACAGGTCCCAGGATCGAAACCTGGCTCTGATAAAATCAGTTGGGCATCCGATTTTCTTTTTTCAATCTGGAGTTCTGGACATATTCCGCGGTCGGGACCTGATCAGTCCCATCCATCTCCGAGCACAAACTAAAACCGATTCCGCCGCGTCGAAGTCGTGAAAAATCATCACGTCGAACCCGTGAAAATTCTTAAACACCATCATCATCAATCCCATCATTAGATTAAAACCTTTACCAACCTCCATCAGGCAGCTAAATTAACTAGCCACCCCCGGTTAAGCTGTTGATTTGCCGGAAGGAAGCCGTTGCAGCCTTAACACTATTATAACTTAACCAGCGCCCATAAACTAATCATGCCCCTGCATCTCCCCCTCCTCCAAAAAAAGAACCATTTCTGCGTGATTATTGTTACTGTGCTCACGCCTCCGTCGCATGGCTTCGCTCGCCTGCCTCCTGCCATGTTTTTACCGTGCATTCTTCTCCTCACCAGAGAGATCCCTCTAGCTATATTCAGTACCGCTGCTCTCTCACCTCATCGGCGATCTCGTCAGGTGTTGTTGAGATTGAGCTCGCCGTGGTAGGAGGAGAGGGGATGGGGCGGCCGCCGTGCTGCGACAAGGCGAACGTGAAGAAGGGGCCGTGGACGGCGGAGGAGGACGCCAAGCTGCTGGCCTACACCTCCACCCACGGCACCGGCAACTGGACCTCCGTCCCTCAGCGAGCAGGTCGTGAAAAAAATCCGATTGCATCGCCCGTGCTTGCTAGCTGCTGATGGGAGCTTTACTTGCAATCAGAGAGACGCATTTGCTACTGTGTTCAATTGTTTTGTTTTTTTTTTCATTTCGTTTTGTTCGGTAAAAGAATTGCATGGTGGTGGATGGGGATTGGTTTGGTGGTGCAGGGCTGAAGAGGTGCGGGAAGAGCTGCAGGCTGAGGTACACCAACTACCTGAGGCCCAACCTGAAGCACGAGAACTTCACGCAGGAGGAGGAGGAGCTCATCGTCACCCTCCACGCCATGCTGGGCAGCAGGTATCATCATGTTATGCGCAGCTGCGTTCATTCACTGTCTGTCTGTCTCGTTATCTCATCATTTCAGACGTCACGCTTCATGCTTGCATGTGTGGTGTACTCCTCTCTGTCCGTTGAAAACTCCTGCTTGATTGATCTGTCGTTGCTGTAAGATTTGGAGCCTCCTCTCTACCCATCTTTGCCGCCGTTTTGGAATTTAATAATCCATGTGCTTGTTTGTCATCGCAGATTTGGAGATTTTATGTTCATGGTTTTTCTGATATCTGCGTTTAATGCTACTTCGTAGCTGTTTCTGTTGCGAACTACTGAACATCTCTGAAAAATTAAGTTCAATCCTGACATGAGAGAAATAGCTAGTGCATATAATTGGCTGCTGCAATGTACTTGGCGGAGTAATTAACATTTAATCTGCTGGAATCAACCTAGCTAAATGTGAACGAAAATGGCATGACAAAATAATCAAGAGCCCTGAGCGATAACAAACTGATCCTGCAACGACACACACAATGCATGTAGCGCCACTTATTCACCGTTAATTAACTTAGTTAATACTAGTACTAGTTAATTTACAGCTAGATCAGCTATTCAGCTTTACCCTGAAACAGAAATGGGAGCCCGTTTGACAATCAACACATGATTTGGATTAAGATCATCGAGCATGCATATAATTACTATAACCAAAGTTGCGCGCGTGATTGGCAGGTGGTCGCTGATCGCGAACCAGCTGCCGGGGAGGACGGACAACGACGTGAAGAACTACTGGAACACCAAGCTGAGCAAGAAGCTGCGGCAGCGTGGCATCGACCCCATCACCCACCGCCCCATCGCCGACCTCATGCAGAGCATCGGCACGCTCGCCATCCGCCCCCCTCCCTCCGCCGGCGCCGGCGCCTACGTCCCGGCCAGCCCTGTCGCCGGCGCCTCGCCGCCGGCCTGCCTCCCGGTCTTCCACGACGCGCCGTACTTCGCCGCCCTGCAGCAGCAACAGGTCGTCACGCACGTCGACGCCGACGCGCCCGCGTCGCCGGACCAGCAGCATCTGCAGCTCAACTGGAGCGACTTCCTCGCCGACGACGCCGCCGGCGCGGCGCTCGCTGGGCACGGCGCCGACGCGCCTGCGCCGCATGCTGCCCTCGGTCAGAACCAGGAGGGTACGGCAGCAGTGACCGGTGTTGGCGGAGGCCGCGCGTTCGGTGACGTCGACGGTGCATCTGGCGCCGGCGTCGGCGGCGCGGACGACGGCGCGGGGGCTGCGTCGGCGTTCATCGACGCGATCCTCGACTGCGACAAGGAGATGGGGGTGGACCAGCTCATCGCCGAGATGCTCGCCGACCCGGCATACTACGGCGGCGGCGGCGGTGGCTCCTCCTCGTCGGAGCTCGGCTGGGGTTGCTAATTACTTACTCGTGCTTAACTCCTCTGTTCTGGTGTCTACGAGTATATCCCCAATTCGATTTAATTACGGGCTTGTCAATTACTCTGCTCTACTCTTGGACACTTCCTGAGCTAATTAAATATACGTGTTCAATGTCATTTCATAAATTAATCAATTCATCGTTTGAAAATCGGAGCATTGAAATCAAATCAAGCAATCGAGCAATAGCATGCATAATTATATCTTGCCAGTGGAGGAACGTATTAATATCTTGCCAGTTTTCTGCTTACTCCCTTCGAATTCAAAATTATTGACGTTTTAGACATAATCTCACGTACCAAAAAGTGATTTATTAAGATGCCTATTCTCTGTTTTACCCATATTAAATACAGTCATGTGCTATTGGTAATCACAAACTTGTTGTTGCCTGGTTGGTTTGAGCCAATCACTTGTTCCTTTGCGAGCTAGGTTTGATTCCCTAGTTTTGCATCTTTTTTTACTTCATTTTTAATGGCATGCATGCAGGACAAACTAGTCCAAAATTACATGTCAAGTTCAAAACGTCTATTATTAGCATTCTCTAGTTCCAAGGCTAGAACGTCAGTTATTTTGCTACCGGAGGGAGTACTAAATTACTGGTGGACTACAGCATGACCTGTAAAGAATGGTTTTGGAAGTTATGCAACAACCAGTTGTACTGTACGTTTAGTGTATCAGACAATTGTTAACTGATGAAAGCTTCTTTAGATATTTGGATTGACTATTTCTTTCCACTGTGCTCACTTATGAAGTTGCTAGAAGAGCTGGAATGCCATAAGCAAATATTATCTGAGATGCTGTGTCATGTGTGGCAGAACTATGGGCCATGGTATGTTTGCTCATTGGTCATCATTTACCAATTTTTCCCTTTTGATATATTTAATAAGTTATTACTTAAGGGCATACAACATTTCTTTTGCATGTTCTGTTCATGTATGGCTTAAGAAATTTTGTACGATAAGATATCTGTGTGTTCTATGTTTTTTTATGAACAAGGGAAAATATGTCACCCATAATTACATTCAATATTAATGTTTGGTACAAAACGGTTATAATTATCTTTTGTTTGAGCTTGGTTAATTCTAGCAATTCTTGTCATATCTGTCCGTCCATTTTTTAGATAACAGAAATGGTTTACAAATCAGTCCATGCACGCATAATTAAGCACATCACTATGCATGTTTTTTTTAGAAATTTTTTGTTTTATAATATTCTGAATTTTTTCCCCTTTTATAATACTCGATTGGCAGTCTCCTTGATTTTTATGACAGGGATCTTAGATTTTGTCACAGATAATATGATACTTCACCCTATCTGCAACAGTAATTTGCAAGTGAATTACGATAAGTATTCTTCATATAATTTATTAGCGTGATTCTATTTCTTTTTGCAAGAGACCAATGCTGCTACTAAATTCAGTTAAGAGTGTATCATTACCTTTCTAACATTAATATTGCCCTTGAATCATAAGGCCGCACCATGAATTCCTGCACTTTTGGTGTTTGAACTATGTCAAGTTATTGTTTTCATATGCCAATAAAATATATTTGTTTTCATATATTGTTTTGAGAGTGAATCTAGCTATGGAGCAACATGCACAGATTAGACAAAATGTAAAAGTGCTTGGGAACACATATTGAATACTGAGCATGCAGATAATCGAAAGAAAAGTTGAAAAAAAAGTTTGGGCTTCAGTAATTAGGAGGAACCAAAGGGTTCCTGAGCTGATGATGTTTTGGGTACTCCTTTGTGTCTCAGTTGATGAGCTGACATCTCAATTTTGTTTCCTGTGAATAAAGCTGATCGATCTCTTAGGCAATAGTTTTTTTTTCTTACTGTGAATACATGTGCTCCAGTCCAATTTCTCTTTAAATTGGGATTGACGGCAAGAGTTTGTTTTTCTTCTCTGTATATAATTTAGATGAATTCATTTGCACCGCTGCTGTGCTCTGCTATGTTGAGCAGGGATGTATATATAAAAATATATAATTTTGGACTTAAAAACTCTATATGGCCAGTGACATGATCGTGCTATATGTATCCATTTTTCACATGGTATTTACACCTGTAGTGTTTTGCCTATCCGTATATATCAAATGCAAAATGAGGGTATTTGTATAATATTGAGGCATTCATTCATGTTGATTAGCTTAAATGTGATAGTCTGACATGTTAATAAGATTAATTGGATTATTGTTTTTATCTGTTGGTCGCACATTGTTATGGTAAGAGGGTGGTTCTACGGTTGCTTTTACAAAAATTTAACTGGTAATGGCACTTGCAGAATGTTTTTTAAAATAAAGTGAGTACTTAGTTTTTTTTTTCCTGAAATGGCAATGGAAACAAAAAGGACCAATGAGTCCTTTTGCTTATTTGTGAGTGAAGAAGACCCTTATTTGCCACTTATGTTTCATGTTAAGTTGTTAATATCAGTGGTTTACAATGAATTTATTGTTTTTTAACTATTAATAGAATTGAACCAATAATTTTTACATAAACATGCATTACACGTGCACGATTACAATTAATCAATATAGGAGTATCAAATTTATCGAGGAGGCAATCTGCACAGTGCACACCGAACTGTAATTTTGTCGAAACCGCCACAAATCCATTTCGGATTCGAACTCCGCATCGCGCGCACTAGGATTCCCGCCTCGTCGATCTATAAATCGAGCGAAGGGAGGAAACGAACGCGATCCCGCCGCTACGGTTTTCTCATCCCGTGTCTCCTCCCTCCCGTCCACCTCTCCAGCCCTAGGGTTTTTGCGCTCTCGTGCCCCGCGCCGCCGCCGCCACCAGCTCTAGGGTTTGGGGCGCTCTCGTTCTCCGCTCCGCCGCCACCCCCACCACCCGTCCTAGGGTTTGTGCTCTCTCGTGCTGCGTCCGCCGCCATGGCCGCGACGCGGAACCCACTGCGGCGGTGGAAGCCCTTCCTCGGCGCGTTCGCCTCCGTCGACGGCGCCATCGAGGCCGCTGACCCGGGGCGCCTCTCCCGCGACGAGTTCCGCCGCGCGAGGGGCCGCATCGTGGAGATGCTGCGCGGCGCCGAGGACGACGCGGAGGCGGAGGGGCTCTGCTTGGTGCTCGACGATGTAATGGCGGAGTCTCTCCTGACGCTGCGGATCGTGCCCGTGACGGCGAAGACGCTGGCCACCACCGATCTCGCCGGGGTCGTCGGCGCGTTGAGGAAGTACGAGTCGGAGCGTATCCGCGGCCTCGCCACCGACATCGTCCGCGGGTGGAGGGCGGCCGTCAAGCGCGAGCTTGTCAGGATTGGGATCGCGATGGACAAGCTTTCTCAGACACCGGAGCGCATCGAGACAGATCAGCGTGTGCGTGTCTCCCCTGATCTCGACACGAAGGTGAAGCACGCAACACCGGCGCCGCCGCTCAAGAAGAATGCTACCGCCGATTTCAGCTGCCGCGTCAATCCGACGAAGACCTCAGAGCCGTCGCTGCTGGCCAAGGCAAGGGCTCCTGTTGTTGGTGGCGCTCGAGCGAAGATTGCCGACATGGGCTCAGCAACAAAGCCGAAGGAGCCAGCGCATCCGCCGAAGAAGCTGCCGGCTGTCATTGGCAGCGCCGGCGGTCGCCGCGATCGTATCAAGCCCTACCACAGTGAGGCGAGAACCTGACGGCTGCAACAAAGCGGAAGCTTGATTGGTGCCAGGAAGCAGAGGAGGCGCAGAAGCGGCACAAGACGGCCGACATGGGCGCAGCAGCGAAGCCAAAGGAGTCAGCGCTTCCACCGGAGAAGTTGCCGGCCGTCGTTGCCAGCGCCGGCCGCCGCGAGAGCATCGAGCTCCGCAACGACGACGAGAAGATCGCTGCTGCAAAGCGGAAGCTCCGTGAAGGCTACCAAGAAGCAGAGGAGGCGAAGAAGCGGCGCAAGATCCATGTGATCGAGGACCCAGAGATGCTGAAGCAGAGGCAGCAGAAGATGCATCCGATCCTCAGGGCGCGGAGCCGAGCAAGCCACGCCACCTCCATGGCCGAGAAGAGCTCACTCATGTCGTCCCTTGGGAGGCTTTAGGCGTAGAGATTAATTTACCTCTCTGTAAATTAACTGTGCATCCGAAGATCACATTAGCTTATTTGCCTGACCTCTGCAACTACTCTCTTCCCCCCTGTAAACAGCAAACCCTTTCTATGTCTGTATGCATGACTAGATCAGTCAAATCAATTCTTATTAGTTATAATGTAACTATGTAAGATTGTTATCAGTAAAATATATCAATGGATCAATCTTATGATCCTCTTAAATTTCCTCTGTTCTCTTAACACATCTGATTTTGATAATGGTGATGTATGGTGTCAGTCACAATCCTGCTGAGTGAGTGATCTCATTATTTGGTTGCGAGTTGCGACTCCCTGGCTCCCGTCCCGCCCAAACTTCTCTCCCAAACACCAGGCCGCGCCACAGCCCACGGACGACGCGTGCGCGCCGGCGAGAGGGATAAGTCCACTTTGACTCCCTGGTCGAATCTAATTCAAATCTTTGAATCACAAGTCAACCCCTCAACTATTAAAACCGGTGTAATTTGACTCCCTCAACGGTTTTGGAGGACGATTTCGCTGACGTGGCGACTACATGACGGTGTTGACTCGGTCTTTGTTCTACGTGGCATTGATGTGGCGCTTATGTAATATTAGAATTAAAAAAAGTGGGACCCATTTGTTATTCACAAAAGAATATTGTGAGACCCACTGACATGTGAGACCTACATGTCATCCTCTCTTTCTCCTTTCCTTCTTCCTCTTCCCTCTCTCTCTTCTCTCTCTTTCTCTCCCTCTTGGGCCGTCTACGGGGAGAGCTGGAGCAGCAGAGGTGCAGGAGATTCTAGGGCGATGATGGCGTGGACAGTGACGGTACCAAAGCCGGGCATGGGGACGAAGGCGGTGGATGATGAGGTGGAGCAGCAGGATGGTGGCCGTCGTGATGAAGAGGAAGGAGGTCGGCCGCGCGAGAGGGAGCCAGGGAGGAGCGCCAGTCGTAACGTCACCAAGCTCGTGAGCGTCCTCCGCCCCATCGAGCTAGCTCCTCTACCTTCTGTCGCCGCCTGCTGAAGTGCCACCACCGTCCGAGACTATCGTCGGGGTGGAGAAAGGAGAGGGGAGAGGCGGTGCCACTGAGCTCGTGAGCGCCCTCCGCCGTCATCGCTCGCTCGCCGCCGCCACAGATATGCGTGCTCGATGGCAACAAGGCTATGGTGGTAGATGTCGACCGGCTGCTCCTGAAACCACCTGTCACCGCCGCCACTCCAGCTCTCCCCGCAGACGGTTGAAGGGGGAGAAAAAGGGGAGAGAAATAGAAAGAGAGAAGGGAGAGAGAGGGAGGAAGAAGGAAAGGAGAAAGAGAGGATGACATGTGGGTCCCACATGACATGTGAGTTTCACAATATTTCTTTTGTGAATGACAAATGAGTCCATATATATTTTTTAATTCTAATGTCACATAAACGTCACGTCAATATCATGTGAGATAAAGACTATCAACATCGTCACGTAGGCATCACGTCAACAAAACTGCTCTTCAAAATCGTCGAGGAAGTTAAATTACATCGGTTAGTTAAGGAATCGAGATATACCATATTATGATTTAGGGATACAAATCATATTCGGTCACTAATTAAGGGAATCAAAGTGAACTTATTCCCCGGCGAGATCACCACCGCTCGGCCTGAGCTAGAACACGCTCGAGGCCCAAGCCCAACGCTGTGCTGAGCCTGAGACATCGCCGTCTCGCGGCCTCCACGTGCAGCGGCCAACGCCACACAGCACCAGCACTAGAACCAGCACCAGCGTCTCTCCGTTCACTTGTTTAGTTGTTTATCTCCATCAAGTCCACGCCTCCACGGATCAAGCTGAGAGCTAGCTGAGGAAGACGAGACGAGCACGCATGGCCGCCGGTTCGCTCGGCCGCCTCCTGCTCGGCGTGCTCGTGTCGGCCGCGGCCGTCGTCGCCGGCGCGCTCCTGCCGCGGTGCGCGGGGGCGGAGAAGGTGCCCCTCGCGCTCTACTACGAGACGCTGTGCCCGTACTGCTCGCGGTTCATCGTCAACCACCTCGCCGGGATCTTCGAGGACGGGCTCATCGACGCCGTCGACCTCCGCCTCGTCCCCTACGGCAACGCCCACGTCGTCGGCGCCAACAACACCATCTCTTGCCAGGTTTGATCGATCCATCCGCTAGAGCTTCCCTTTGCCTGAATTTTTCATCCACACCTTATGTAGAATTTGTAGGCGAATTGTTCTATCGATTCATGTTAATCAAGCAATCAATTTGGCTCTTGCCAAGAAATTATTGCACTGGTGCACGGTAGCAGTCGTAGCAACGTGGCATGACAGAGGCCATGGTGGGTGGAGCTCAAAATCAGTCGCGATCGTGCAGTCGTGTTTGTCGCTGTTTTTCTCTCTTCCCTTTCTTTGTTTGTGTCCCCTTCTCTCAAACGTTTATTGCGAAATAGCATCTGAAATTATCGACGAAACACCGGGTTGCATTCTGTAGTTCTATTGCTTGCAATAAAGCTAAATAACTAGAATTAGTGGGGTTTACCAATCCTAAGCAGGAGTGGATTTGATTATACATACAGTAACAAAATGGACGGCACGGTGGTGCTTGGTCTAGTTCTTGGGCAGATGGTTCGCTTAAATAGGAACATGATGTGGGCTACTTTCTCCGTCCTTGAAAAGAACTTCTGAAATCCGTCCTTGAAAAGAACTTCTGAAATTTAAACTTCATCTTAAAAAATTAACTTCTACCTTCTTACCTATTTTTAGACACAAATTGAGAAAATTTATCCTTTACATACTCTCACCAACCCATCTTTAATAAGGGATATTTTGGTTTTTCATCTCTTGATTGTTGTTGTATTGGGATTTTAGGAATCCATTTATTTTTACTGAGGGAGTACTTGTTAACCTCGTTAGCATGTAAGGAATATGTATTTGTTTAGTATTTCACTAGGTAACTCGCATTTATTATTTTTCAACATATGGTGAATCGGCAAATATGAAAATTGTAAACGAGCATAGTGAGCTTAAACAAGGCAACTCAATTTGGCTCACGAAGCCAAGCAATTGAAGCTCCTAGATCGTTATAAGCTGGTCCTATATCCACTCCTAGTTAGCGTTTCTTGTTTTGCATCGCCACAACTAATTAGGATTGTGCAAACATGCTAAAGCTGTGTTCTTCATCCACCTTTTTTAACTCATTTCTCTTCATGTTTTTCGTGCGCACACTTTTTAAACTGCTAAATGACATGGTTTTTTTACCAAAAATTTCTATATAAAAGTTGTTTTAAAAAATTATATTAATCCATTTTAAAAAAATGTATTAATACTTAGTTAATTATGTGCTAATGAGTCGTTCCGTTTTACGTATGCGATGGATTAGTTTTTAATATGAAGTGCCCAATGGCCGCTCCACGCAAAACCGTATGATTACTCTCATGTAAAAAAAGAAGATATGACCATTGATTAGGTGGACATACCATGTTGGTCATGTTGAGAGGTTTTATTGAGACTTCGAGAGTTTGTATCGAATAATCCATTTTTTTATATAAAAGGAATAGCCGACTTGTAATAGAATAACTGATGATTGAATGACTATATTTACTTATTTTTTCCCAATTAATGTGTATATCTTCTTAGAGTAGTGTAATTACTTACAGTAGATATAAACACAGATAGAAATATAATTGTAGATACAGATGCAATTAAATAGAGAGATTGTGTAAATGCAAATATATGCTGCTGGCGCTTTGCCAACTACTACTACTCGCAAACACCACCCTGCGCGGTCACATGAAGGTCACTGCACGTGGGCCCTGGCCCCACTATCCAAACTGCACATGGGTCCCACTTTTACTCCGCATGCTCTCACACCTCGTTGCACACGTGGCCACCGCTTCTGACTTTACGCCACTAATCATCATCAATAAAAAGCACCGTTCCACTGATCCACTCCACTCCTCCCCTCCCCTTCCCCTCTCTTACCGCGACGACGACCGCCGCCGCCGGTGATCGCCGGAGAAATCCCTATCCATGGCGGCCCACCACCGCTTCCGCCCTGTCCTCCTCCTCGCGGCGATCCTCCTACTCGTCGGCGCCTCGGGCGCTGTCGAGGGGAAGAAGGGCCGGAAGGTGGACGTAGCGCTGTACTACGAGTCGCTGTGCCCCTTCTCGGCGATGTTCGTGGTGGACAGCCTCGCCAAGGTCTTCAAGGATGGCATCCTCGACGCCGTCAACCTCTCCCTCGTCCCCTACGGCAACGCCCGTGTCAAGGACGGCAAAATCTCCTGCCAGGTCCCCGATCCGCTCCTCTTCATCCCGTTTCCTTTCGATTCCTTGCTCACAATCACTAGTTTCGCTGGAATTCTGGGCGTTCAATTCTTGGGCTTAGTACCTGCCAATCCCAGTTTTGTGTGAGATGAAAATTTTCTTTGGGAATTAAATGTTGTTTGGTAGTGGTGGTGATGAACTGATACTGATACTGAGCATTTCTGACGCTGTTGAGGTGTTTGGGTTTTTGCAGCATGGCAGCGAGGAGTGCTTCCTGAACACCGTGGAGGCTTGCGCCATCGACGCATGGCCGGATTTGGTAAAAATGCTCACATGACAAAAGCTTTGCAGCTTCTCTGCACAGAAAAGCTCGTAAATTTTTCTGCTCCGGGTCGATCTTACACAGCTCCGTGTTTTGGCTCCAGAGAGTGCATTTCCGTTTCATCTACTGCGTGGAGGACCTGGTGGTGGACGGCAAACAACGGGAGTGGCAGTCCTGCTTCGGGAAGCTCAACCTTGATCCCAAGCCTGTCACCGACTGCTACAAGGCCGAACGCGGCCACCAGGTCCGTTCCAATAACCCCTTCTCTTTTTCTTGTTCTTTTGACAAATTCCAAATTGATCATGTCTCCTCCTGTCGCTGCTTCCATCCATTGCTCGAATCCTAGTGCCTGCCTGACCTGACCGGCATTGTCTGCATTTTGATTTGCGCCGTTGATCCAGCTCTCCCTCAAGTTCGGAAGACAGACTGACGCTCTGCAGCCTCCCCACAAGTACGTTCCCTGGGTGGTCGTCGACGGTCAGCCGCTCTACGAGGTATACGTGCCTTGCTGCTGCTCTCTATCAGTGAACTTTCAGAATTCGCAGTGTTGAGCTGAATTACCAAAGTTCAGCGATCACCACTGATGCGTGCTGATTCTGCTAATTACGGTGATTAATTGAAGCGTATTTTTTTGTTTCAGGATTACGAGAACTTCGAGGCTTACATCTGCAAGGCGTACAAGGGGCGTCCTCCCAAGGTGTGCGAGGGGCTGGCCCGTCCTCCGACTCCGACCGTGCTGGAGGTAGCGGAGGCAGGCAATAGAGTCAGCTATTACGACTCCGGCGATATCAGGCTTAAGCCTAATGAAGACGACCAAGCCAAGATCAAGGTGGTGGTGCGAGATGATGATTGAATGATGGGGGAGATATCGACATAGGCAATCCCATGTTTCTGTCTAGGTTATAGGACAGTTCATCCAGTAATAATGAAGTGCCGTTCAAAAAAATGTAATAATAAAGAGATTAAGTTTATATATTGTGCATTTGTGCTGATTAATTTGTCTGATCTTTCAAGGGTTGCCCTCGCACCATTCCATGCCTCAGCACTAGCACTAAAAATGCTTAGCATAGCATACCTGAGGAAAAATAAACCGCAAGTTCTACAAAACCCTTGAATTTGTGAATAAAGTTCAATGTTATTTTATTTGGCACCCTTGGCTAACCTCAGGTTCGCCAAAGAATGTGGCGTAACCTCAAGCGAATCCTAATTGTTTCCCTTCTGAAAGCTACAAGAAACAATGACACAAAAGCTCAGTGAACAAACCACCCATGCAAGCATGCAAGACCTTGCACTAATTTCTTTTCGTGCACCTCCCCGTGTACATTACAATTCAATTTCTTTCACTCCTAGAAACTATGAAACAATGGCAAAAAAGGCTTGAGTGAACAGAGACCTAACATGCAAACAGAACCTCACACAAACGGTTCTAGCTGGCATTTAGCACATTCTCATCCGTGTAAATTGCATCCATCGCTCGTATAAAAATCCATTCATCTAAAGTGCAGCTGTGTATCCCACATACCCTCACAGAAAATCGGATCAAAGAGTTTACTCGGTATACTCCCATCAAAATGGTTCTGTTTTCTGAACTCTTGATTGCTGCGAGATTAAATTTCTGCCTGCTTTCATGAAGTTCCCCGCTGTCACTTTTCGTGGATGACGAACTGATACTTTCCTTTGCTGATAAAATTGTGCCAACTGCTTAACCAGTCAACCATACACAACACTAACCATCATTGCTATCCCATGATCCACTCTTCCGGGCTCAGCTGGATACTCCTATCAACCATAGGTAAACCATCTGAGCGGCTCAATCCCAGGATGTCACAGATAATGCAACCCAAAGATCATTGGACGTCCCAGATATATACATCCGATGTGTCTCAATCTGTTCATCTGTACTTAATGGGGTTGGGCTCGAATAGTGGCCATTGCTAATTCTTTCAATGACAGAGAATACGATTTCTCTTTGTATGGGTTCATGACCGTTCAAAAGATTTCCCATGCTCAAAACTTTCCTCCATGATTGGTTAGCAGTAGGAGGAGGAAACAGATTTGATACAGCATCTCTCTCATGCAACCCCACCTTTTCCATAGCAGTGAATTCCTACACCGGAGATTGAAATAAAATCAGGAAGGCAGGTGACAGCCTAAGAAAAATGTCACAAAAAACTTGGCCAGGTATTGCAGAAACCCTAATAAACTAATTTCATACAGCTTAAATAAATAACTTCAGCGTAACTCAAAATAAGACTCTTAATAAAATGCCTCCAGCCCACAGAAACCGGTTGAACAATGGTAAAAAACTGACAGAGAGAAGCAGCTCAGCATTACACAAAATGAAAATTTAGAGCTGGCTGTATCCTTCATAGTGGCTATCGCTGATCTGAAGGGAAAAGGCTATGATAGTAGACAGCACATAGGAAGGAAATTTGTGAAGTGCATAGTGGTGACCACTGAAACATCACTTAAAAGAACCATACTTCCCACCAAAACAGGGCCAAGGGAAGGGGGCACACACAAGCAAATGAATATATTAGTTTGTGATCTGAATCGATTTAGTTCCATTGATTTCATTTTTGTAAATGCGTACAGGGGTAAAGCAACAAACAACAGTAAAGAATAGCACTGACCTTCTCATAGCAAACACTTTCCAAGCTAGTGCCCATTTTTGGTTCATAGTAATTAAAGTAGTCAACAAAAATTGCTTGAGCTAGACGTGGAGCATCAGTAAGTTTCCGGTGGACTGAAGCAGCAAGAATAAGTAACTTCTCAATGTGCTCGAAAACTTGACAAAGCCGCTTCAAGTCATCAGACAAATCACCGATGTCAGATTTACCTGTCAAAATAATTGATCATATGGTTGTCCAGATAAAGCAGAGACAAGATGAATACAAAACCAACACATCAGAACAAAGCAATCCTATGGATGTACCCATCTTGGACATGATGTGACTATACGGACTACAGTTTATGCCCAGCTGTATTGTAAATATGCACCTTGGAGAGACTTCAATGTTGAAGCCAATGTAGCATATAGCTGATCCATTTTAGTCTTCATTAATTTAAAGCCACCATATGTGGTTCTGTTCAGTATATCTGCTGACGATTTGAACGCAGTGCAGACCATTTGCTCAAGGAGCTGTTGTGGTCTTAAAGTTTCAAGGTAATGAAGTACCTGCATACCACAGACATGTAAAAGTTCAGCGAGGAAATCATTAAAATATTATCTTCATATATGGTGGTCATGGTTTCATTTTTTTTTCAAGTCTTCCAACAACATATACAGTTCAAAATTACATCTGCCACCTACAAATGTGCCAAATTACTACTCCCTCTGTTTCAATTTACTTGTTCTAGCAAATCTCAAACTAAACTAGGAGGTGTGGCAAATTACACTGTTACCCTCATTAATTACATCCTAATCATCACCTTTCCCCGAGCAAGCATTAATTTTTTTTTAGTACTAGTACTAGTATGGCTGGATTGATGAAGGATAGGAAGGGAAAGACATATCTAAAAAGTCTTTGGAATGTGAGAACAACAAGTATTTTGACAAAAAAAATTGGATGCTAGAATAACAAGTAAATTGAAACTGAGGGAGTATAGTTTTCATAGTCTTGTAGCCTTCAACATACACAGTATTAGTAATTTGTGACAAACTATAACTGAACAACCAGTTACTGATAAAACCCCCCGCTCATTCCTATGTAGGTACCACAATTGTCTTACACGACTAAGAAAAATAACTTGTGCATGGGTTAAAAAGATTAAACCACCTTTTCTCCCTCTCGAATAGGATCAAGCAGAGATTTCTGTTCAGAGACAGGTAAAGCAGGAGCATCATTCCAGATTTTACGCCACATATTCCCATGTTCAGACATACGCTGAGAAAGCCTTCCTTTGGGTGGCCAACCAGAAGAACCCTCTGCTCTGTCCTCACTCACCCAGTCACCAGGAGAGTGCCACCTAATAAAATCTTCAAAAACAGCATCTGGATTTGCAGCTTTAAAAGCAGACATATCTAAGCATGGAGAGTTTCTTAATTAGTAACACTTGAAATTGTACAACAGGACTAAAACGCAAAAGTAGGACAGCATTGAACAAAGTTATGACGATTGATCATACAACATAGACAATGAAACAAAATTCTTCAGTATGGAAGTTATAAGTATATGGCAAGCTCACTAAAAAACTGACCAGAAGATAATACATCTCGTTCCAATTGACCAGATAATCCCTGCAGTAACAGAGGAATGACATAATTTAATTAACTGATAAGTACAATATAGTTCGCCTCAGACTAGAACAAAAAAGGTGACAAAATCAACATACAGATATAATGTAATAAAACGAGTATATATGTGCATTCACTAGAAATCTACAAAGCAAAAACATGTGGACCATTAACGCATTTTAACTACAAGTTCAAGAGCTTACAACAGCATTGCCAAAAGCTTCAGCAGCATGGAGCCTTTCTTCATGCATATCTTCAGTCATCAAAAGTGCATCCTAAGAAACTGATGTGAAAATAAGCGGGGTGTGTGTGCACTCCATATTAAATCTGAAGTAGAAATAGCCCAAAAAGAACCTGAGTATATGGTGCATGCATTTCTTGAAAAGTATTCAGAAGCATCATTGAGGGGACGACACCTGCTGATCCTTTACGAGTCTTGTTTTGTGCCTGTTCTTAATTTTAAAAAATAGCATCAAATCCTTTAAATTTTGAATTTGAATGTACATACTAAATTGATGATATATTACCACGCTATTTGAAATATCATCATCATGTGCATGATCAGTACCCTTCTCGTGACTCAATGATTTCTTTCTCTCAATGCATATTGCAAGCTTACAAGGAGAAAAAAACACAAAATTAAGTACGATGCTGATCTGTCGAAAAACAGGTACCCAGCAAACACAGGACAAGTGTAGCAGGGAGCAAGTTAAAAGATGCAAGGGGCATCCATTGACACTTGAAGCACAAATACAATAAACTTCATAAGAGAATGGCTTTCTTGGGTAATACACTATGAATACGACCCTGTTCATACAACGGCTAGATTTGCACAAATGAGCTTTTGGGAGAGACATACGATAATTACTAGATGATCATTGCCATAAGTAGGATGGGCGATGGGGGTACTAAGAAATAGTTATAATTACCACACAACAGCATATGGAAACAAGCAAACCAATAGACTGAATATGTCTCTCAAATAGAAGTCAATAATAGGTATGTCTACCTTGCTAAGCAAAGCACAGAAGAAATAAGTAATGCATATCATAAACGCCAGCCATGATTTTCACTTGATATCAATGGACAACATAAGAAAGTAACATTTGCTCACAGGCTGTTAACCTCTCAAATGGAAAGGACTACAAGAAGAACAGTACAAGTACCATATGCAACTTTTGGTGTATCAGACAAGTACAGAGGTCAATGCTAGAAGTGCTCTTCATCCTTGGCAATCGCTCTGATTCCTCCCAGCACCAACGAATTTCACGCACAAAGTCAATCCACAGGACTGCTATTGCTGAAATAAAAAAAAAGTCCAATTATTATTATTAATGCTCATCAAATTAAAACAGACATTATAAGAAAGCAAAGGGGAAAACACAAACCTCGTATATTGCAGTTGCCAAACCATAGAGCATGCAAACAGAATTGGGCAAAGAGTGAATCTGAAGGTGCTCCTTTCATAGCGTGGCCATACTTATTTTCTGCTTCCACATAATTCGAATTCCCAACCTCTGACAAACAGAAAACATGAGAGTTTGTCAACTGTTTATCAAAATGAATTATAAAGAAGGCACATAAATGAAATGAAAATTCATAACGGCGTTAGTGTTATAAGCAATGATTATGTATCTGTTACTCGGTAAGTCATTTTTCACTTTATCTACAACCCGAAAAAGACACCATTAGTATAGAGAAACTAGGGAATAATTGCAGCCATAGGAGTATAACTGGCTGACAGTCAGTTCAAGCATGCAATACTACAAACAAAACATAGAACTAGACACGAAGTACAACACTGCACAAGCATACTCCTGCTCCTGCTGAACCATGACCATCCCAAGAATGAGTTCAGGCAGGCATCGATATTCCGAGGCTAGAAGATCATTGTCAGGCTCAGACCAACTGATCTGTCCACTTACTAAATAAGGAATATGATCCTGTTCCTTCAGTAAAGTACATCTATGTAAATGTAGACGATGACCTTTGAGAACTTCTGAAATAAGATGTAAAAAAATGAGCTAGCCTAATCACTTAAGTGCTCCATTGAGCATTATGGATAATAAATTAGGTTTCACATGAAACTTGTCAATTATGCTCACTGTATAATGATTCGTTAACTGAATTTTTTAATGAGATAGGAGAATGTATAAATACCATCATTGAAAAGATCTTTCATAACACGATCAACAACAGATGGTGGAGGCACAGTGATGGTGGATTTTGAATTTTCCTGGCCTGAAGTATCTGCTGTCTAACAAGACAGATTAAAATCAGAAAAAAAAATGCTGAACAATAGCTCACATTGCTTTGAAGAATTTCAGGCATGCATGAAGCTCTTAACCTGCAACAAAATCTTCCAAAAACTGTGCCTCTGCTGATGATTCAAATGCTTTAACCAGAAGTTGTAGTTGCGATGCAAACCCCACAAACTTTCCAATAGAATCATCAACCCTGGAGCAAAGTACAAACATAAACAAAAAAAGAATACATCCAGTGGAGGTAAAAAAGAGAATACATACAGCAGGTTGAAGTATAATTGATGTAAAAAGTGTGAAGTCATAAGGAATCTACATGTATGGAGATACAATTGGGTGAAGAAGCCAACGATCAGCATCAAATGACGAAGCATTTTCCACCTCAGCCATCTCAAGGGTCTCTTCAAACACTCTCTCTCCCCAAATGGCAGTCAACTCAAAACCTAAAACAGTTTAGCCACTAAGTCTATTGTTGTTGAACATATGTTAATTAAAAATCTCATCTGGAAAAATATGAGTCACACAAATTATAAATACTAAATACATGAGGCAAAACAAGCTTCCAAACATGCCAACAACTACTTAAAAAATGGAGGTAATATGCTGTAACAGTCCATGCCTTCATGGCAAACCAAGCCTCTCATATCATATCATAATATCATATCAGCCCTTGTTATGATTGCACTAGCATAAAGGAAAATGTGATGAAGAATTATTCAACATCCATATTTCCTCTGACATGGAAAGTGGGGTTTCTACGCTGAGATGACAACATGATCCCTTCGCAATTACAATGTAAAAGCCAAAGAAAAGTCCCAGTATCAATGACAATAATATGCATTAGGACCATAAAGAAAAACTACTGACAGATAAAAGAGAGGCACATATAATAGGAACTATCCTTTAAAGGTAATACGAGAATTTTAATATAAGCTGCTAGATCAATTTTCGATAACATTAAGTGGCATTGTTCACAATTTTGAAACTGTTGTTCTTGGTTGCTCTTGATTGATCCAATCAAATCAAATCCATGTCTAAGTTGCTATTTTCCATTCGTCTTATTTTTGGGAGTAATTATTACTCCTTCCAATTTTTAACAATTGTTGCTTTTGAACAATATCTTATTACACAAACAGTTGGCATCACAATTCACAATGCACGTTTTCAAAAATTTCCCCTGTTAACTCTATATTTCCCCACAACTTCATCGCCTCATTCTTTGTGCTAGAAATATTGTTGAAGACCATGTTAATCAATTTTTGTCAAAACCAGTTATTCAAAAAATAAGCGAGTAGAAAAGTTGCTACTAGAAAAATGAAATAAGGTTGCAGTTACCTTTGACTGGATCCTCAGCGGAATACCACTCTGCCCAAGAGCAATCATCATCCCACTGTTTTTTTGGGTGGTTTGCAACTTCACTTTCTGCTATTGACTCATTAGCTTCGGACACCAAAGTTTCCTCGTTATCATAATCATATTCAGGAGTCCTGTAGGTAAGCTTCATGGAGAAGTTTACCTTTACCCTTGCAGGAAAATCTGTAGAGGATAGGACCTCCAAACAGAAAAATACAGGTCACCCATATAACAAAGTAGCAAAACAATCCAAATCAGTTCTGTGGCTCTGAAGAATCAGAGAACAACAGAATTGCTGAATAAGAACAGGTGGTATATTTCTATAGTTCAAATGTAATGAACTAACTGTTGAATGGTGGGTAGCTGGCGTCCCCCTGCCCCTTTTTTGTATGCCCATCATATGCAAGCATTTTTTTTAAAAGGTTGGATACTTGTGGTGATGAAAAATGAGGCAAACCTTTCAGAGTTCAAACAATATATATCTTAATTTTGAGGTTCAAAAGATGATGCAATAGCAAATGTAAATAAACTTTGCTTCCACGATACTCCTTCCAGTTGATTAACAAGGAGTATTTTGACTAGGCACAGGATTAAGGAGGTTATCGAACAAGAGAGTGGTAAAGGAAATGACTCTCATGTCCCAGTATTAATGTAGGGGATAAGAGGGGATGGTAAATGAGGGTTAATGAGAGAATAGGTAACTAAATTCCATGCATGCCTTATATTTTCAAACTAGATAATAATAAAATCTATATGCACAATATGTTGAAATATAGGTAACTAATCATTCATTGCACACAGATTTTATCAGTCATCTTAAAAAGTTCTATGGAAGAAGCAATAGCAGCAAAAGTTATAAGAAAATACTTACAAATTTTGAAAGAAATAGCTCATGTAACCCCTCCAGATGCATGAGTCGTATCGGAACCTGGCTACCAATACGATCAGCTTCGAATCTTCGAGTAAATACAGTTCCCAAATTTTGGATTCCAATATATGCTTTACGCGAAGGGTCATGCACTGGTACAAAGGCTGGCCAATTGCTAAGATTATAATTCATGTCAGTAAAATTAAACAACGATAGAAGTTACACTAGCAAATAAAGAAATAGCAATGTTAACTAAGATTCATGCAGCATGCCTTGATGAAATGTAAAAATGTAACGTGTGTGATTCAATATTCCCTCGTATAGACAAAATTATCTTGTTTACTAAAGAAGACTGAATACACTAATATTACAAAAACATGCTTAGTGCAACCATATTGTGCAGGACCCTATCTTCCAGATTCAGAACAAACATTTATGCCAGAATGAGTTATGAAGTGCAAAGACATTTGGAAGGGACATTTCAGATTGAATATGGTTGTACCACAGAGGACTAGCATTGACAACACAAAATGAAATCTAATCAATTGCTTCATGAAGGCGTGAACAGAAAAACTGTCATCACTGATTAACTTATACTATCTAACTTGAACAATATGCACAATCCATAAGATATCTAGTTCAATGAACTGCTCACTGTTATAACTTCATATGTAAGTCAAAACTTACTCACCCTCCACAATTAGACAGAGCAATTGCTACTGAACTCAAAAGCTTAGTTGATTCAGGATCATCAAGCACCACACCACTGGCACTCAAGGGTGCAATAATCTGCGACCAAATAAAAAAAAACTTCATTTGTGTTAGTTAGCTTAAGCATGTCTACTGGGCTCCATGATGCATTAGAGGTTGGTGCAGATTTTGAAAAAAGTCCACGGCTATCTATGTACTAGTTTCAATGATTTCTATCTAAAGCTCAATGCATTAGCTAAAAAAAAAGTATAATTCAATATAGTGTATCAATATACCCAAAAAGGCATCACATGGCATCTGAGGGGTATGCTTGTGTGCAAGCAACAAGCCTGCGCCAGGTTAACTTTGTTGTGTTGCAATTACAATAATTTGAAGCAGGGATAAGTGTCAAGACCACATAGAAGAAAATATACCAGAAACTCATATACTCCAAAAGACAGCTGCATGCTATGTGTATCATCATCCCAGTATGAATGTTTCCCTACAGGAATGTATTTATGACTGTGAGGAAAAAGCTATTAAACAAGCAATATGTTAGGAAAGAATAACATTGCATACAGTTCTGGTGAAGACTTCATAAACTTATTTTCTCTCACCTTTTGCAGATTTCATGAAATGATATTCCATACAATAAACTCTTTTCCCATGCTTCAATTCTTGTTTGACCACATACAAGTTATCGAAGGAAGGCACATTCTCTGCATCTTTTTGCTACAAGAACATACTCAATTAAAAAACAATCATATAGAGGATAAAATCATGTGTGTGTGTGTGTGAGAGAGAGAGAGAGAGAGAGAGAGAGAGATACCATCAAGATATTTGGGCCATCAGCAAGCCATTGACGGCAAATAGCCTCTATCTCAGATATAAACCTAGATGCCCAAAAAAAACTCTGTAAGTGCAGTTATACATAACTGACCCTTTGAAGAAAATTTTAAATAGCCTAAATAACAATAACAAAAACAAAGTTGGGAAAGCATCAATGCAGTACCTCTCCCATGATGAAGCAATAGTGAAATCATCAAACCGCTCTAGCTGCAAAGATACAGATTACATGGTAAATCAACAGCCAATTGACCCCTTATAAAGGTTAGACGGAAACAGAATGTTGATTTACAACAACTATAAAGCTTACACATTGCAGATTTTAAAGTTACAAGAAGTCACAACTGAAGAAAATAAACACTGCCCACCAATTGTACACTGTTTATCTGAACAAATGATGAGGCCAAGGTTACCCACCTAGAGTTACCCAGTACTAGTTGTCATCTACGCAAAGACATATTGTGATGTAATTTAGCATTACAAATTCAGGTTTATGACCAGTACAATCCACTTAGCTTTTCTGACTCTCCAAGCAATTTTTCAGCTGGAAACGTCCTAAATGCCACTCCAGCAGAAGTGCGTTCCGGTCGTTCAGAAAACGATCTCAGTCCATAACAACATATCCGTAACCCAACAGGCCAATGAGAGTTACCCCCATTTTTACAACCTTAAGCAATCAAAGAGCAGTTCCAATTCGACGAAGTTCCAAACAAACTCGAACAATTCACGTCAGACCAGAGCAACCACCAAACCACACCGCACTACCCGATCACGGCGAGCTCGCTGCCCGTGCCAGGCAGCAATCACACCCAGCATACACGAACGTACCTCCTCTTCGACCTCCTCCGCTTCCTCCTCCTCCTCCTCCTCCCCGATCCGCCGGTGCTTCGCGTACTTGGAGGAGGAGGAGGAGGCGGCGGAAGTAGAAGCCATGGCGGCGTCGGCGTCGGCGGCGGCGATCCGCTCCTCCGGCGAGGGCGGCGTCGCGAGGAAGCCTCCCGTCCTCCTCCTCGTCAGATCGGTGCCGTGGTGGGGGAGGAAGGAAGACTAGAAGTGGAGGTGGTGGTGGGCCGAATGCCGATGCCGCGTCGTCGACCGACGCGACGAGGCCTCGTACCGGATGGTGTGCTGGTCCCACCGATGGCGATGACACGCACTGACGCACACCTGCGCATTGCGGGCCCACCGAGCCGGAAGCCGTCGTGCGACCAGCGTACGGTCTACCGCACCAGCGATTCGGTGCACACAGGGCCTGGTCTAGCACCACTTATGAAACCCATCTAAGGTAGCGTTCGTGTTCCAGCGTGCACAGTTGCGCACGGAAAACGAAATGATCCATTAGCGCGTGATGAATTAAGTATTAGCTATTTTTTTCAAAAATGGATTAATTTGATTTTTTAAGCAACTTTTGTATAGAAACTTTTTACAAAAAACACACCGTTTAGCAGTTTGAAAAACGTGCGCGCGGAAAAAAAGAGTGATGAGTTGGGAAAATGAGAAAGTATCCTTGGGAGGAATTGGTCCACTGGGCTTAGTTCTGCCGGTCCCTTACTGTTAACAGCAGATTTTCGTAATCTACCCGGAGAGGAAAGAGAAAACCGAAGCAGAGAGGAAGGATTGAGTTAGAGTCGGATCAAGTATCGTATCGGACCCGGTAGCTGTATCGGACTAGGAGAGGTGCTATCAAGAAGAGTGTATCGGCCGATACGGATTCAATATGGTCGTTGGCCGATACGAGTTGCAAGTTGATAGAGTTAGCGTGAGCTTGGTCTGGGCTCGAGATAAGCTTCAAGGAAGTTGCCAAATAGAGATAAAGCTCGATTTTAGGCAATTGTATCTTGTAAATCAAGTAGGTTTAGATCTAATCTGTGGCAAGAGTCTGCCGCAAAGACTTGTTTGTTAGTTATAGATAAGATCGTGTCCTATAAGGACCCTGTTGTAATCGCGGGTATAAATATCCCGGTAGATTGTACATAGAAAGAGGCTCACAATACAATACAACAAACAGTTTTCAATCTACCTTCGGCGCATCGCCAACCCTCGCGAGAAGTCAACTCCGACGAGTTCTTGCTTCCCTGGAGCAGAGGTAAGAACTCGTGCCCAACGATCTACATCGTCGGGGCTAGCGTGTCGTTTTAGACACGTTAAGCCTCGATGATGTGATCGTCGTTTATCATGTTTTGTATGATCTTGACAAGTGTTTCAATTACACTTCGCCAGTGATTTACTCGTTTTAGGGTTTGTCACCAACGATGGTTTAATTATTGCACTTGGTTAGATCATTCAATGCATCTACCATCCCTAAAAGCAATCGACGGCTTGATTTTCTTTGTGTTAAGTTTTAATCCACACTCTCAGTTGTTATCGACCTTAGTCCTGTTTTGAGGTTTAACGCAAAGCCTATCTTTGATTGTAATTAAGGATATCACTGGGGTTTCAGCCAGTCTTATCTGATATGCGTGTTTATCATAATGTTTTCATGTGTATCTGCCATCTACATAAACAGATCGATTAATATAGATGCATCTGTTATGATTCACTCTTTAGGGTTTATCTGTGATTGATGTATTCATATTGATTGGTTAGTTCATGTAGATTTGCACTAGAGTATTAGCTGGTGCAGTTCCCCTTATTGCTCTAATTGGCTGATGCTATTAATCTACATCAATATGTTGATGAAGGCCGATAGGATATGATTCATATTTTAATCTCATTTTATTGCAAGTGAGCCGATACAACTTTGCCTTATCGGCTGGGCTATGACAATGCGACATCGGCCTATTGGTCGATCGGCCATTGTTTTCTAACATGGTTTACTTGTTTCTTGTTGATTGCAGATCAAATCAACTGGCACGCCCTACACGCACCTAGGTAAGTCATTGGACCTACACTGGAGCTAAGCAGATCTTTCAGGCCGCCGTGGAAACGTGAAACCCGTTTTCTTGTTGGGCGGGTCTAAATTCTGCGCCAACACGCTTTTGGCACGCCCAGTGGGACTCGAGAGCACAAGCTTCGCAACAACAAGAGCACCACTTCGAGATGTCGAAGCAGGCCGAGATCTCCGAGGAGAACGTCGTCTCCGTGACCGTCGATCAGCTCAACGCAGAGCAGAAAGCCGAGATGGAAAAGCTGGTCGAGCAGTTCCAGAATATGTATCTGCAAACATATTCTAGGACTCGGCAAGGCACCCTAATTCAGAAGTCTAAGGTGATAATGCCGAGCCCTAGAGATGGAGCCAGCACATCGGCAGCAGCCCATGACCACACCATCAAGACCGAAGAAAACGCTGCGCCGACGTTGCAAGACAGAATTGACTCCGCAGTTCACTCTGCGCTAGTCAACCAGTCGGGGATCCTGGTGAACACATTGACCAATATAGTCAAGTCGATCCTAGATGGGTCGATCCACCAGTACAAACCTCAGGGGCCGATTTTCTTGCCAGAAAATAAGTTCCCTGCCTATCGGACCCTGAGGGACGACCTGAGCACGGCTCAACCAACAGCGCCGACGCCACCCCCATCGGCGCAACCAACAACCCTGCCGCTGGTCCTCACCAAGCAGGCGGGAGGAAGCCCTCAGCACATCACGGAGGAGCAATATGCTCAATGGACAAAGGGGAAGCAACTAGTGATCGAGCCGATGCAGCGAGTTCCTGTCAACCCGCCATCGGCCGGACAGCCTCACATCCCCATGCCTGGCAACCCTCCGCAGCCAGCTATTAACGACGGATTTTGGTAATCGACTTGGAGAGAAAAGAGGAAACCGAAGCAGAGAGGAAGGATTGAGTTGGAGTCGGACTAGGCTTCGTATCGGACCCGGTAACCGTATCGGACTGGGGAGGTGTTGCTATAGAGAGCGTATTGGCCGATACGGATTTGGTTTGATCGTGGGCCGATACGGGTTGTGAGTTGACAGCGTCAACGTGGGCTTGGTCTGGGCTCGGAATAAGCTTTAAGGAAGTTGCCAAATAGAGATAAAGCTCGGTTTTAGGCAATTGTATCTTGTAAATTAAGTAGTTTAGATCTAATCTGTGGCTTAAGTCTGCCGCAAGGACTTGTTTGTTAGTTGTAGATAAGATCGTGTCCTACAAGGGTTCTGTTGTAACCTCGGGTATAAATATCCCGATAGTTTGTACATGTAATCTCTCTCTCAATCAATCACACAATCAAATCAATCTACTTTCGGCGCATCGCCAACCCTCGCAAGAGGTTGACTCCTGACGAGTTCTTGCTTCCTTAGAGCAAGGTAAGAACTCGTACCCGACGATTTGCATCGTCGGGGCTAGCGTGTCGCTTTAGGCACGTTAAGCCCTGATGATGTGATCGTCGTTTATCGTGTTTTAGCGAACCTGGATGTGGTTTGCTAATTCCATCTCGCCAGCGGTTAACTCGTTTTAGGGTTTGTTGCCGACGATGATCGAATTGGTTTACTTGTTTAGGTTATCTAAGGCATTTACCATCCCCAAAAGCAATCGACGGCTTGATTTTCTTCGTGTTAAATCTCGATTCACACTTTGAGTTACTATCGACCTTAGTCCTGTTTCGAGATCTAACACGAAGCCTGCTTTCGGTTGTAATTAAGGATAGCACCGGGGTTTCAGCCGGTCTTACCTAATGCATGTGATTATTTATGTTTTTGCATGTGTTTGCCACTTATACATGTGGATCGACGAATATAAACGTGTCGGTTGTAGGGTGTCTTCAAGATGTCTCTGCGATTGGTGTGTTTATATTGGCCGATTGGCTTGTATAAGTTTGCACTAGGGTAATAGCTAGTGTGTTTATCTTCATAAAATCCTCATCGGCTGCTTCTAGTAATTTGCCTTAGACATGTTAAAATAGGTCGATGAGATTAGATCTGTTTCAATTTACTTATTATCTTGAGTAAGCCGATACAGCTTTGCCCTATCGGCTGGGCTATAACAATGTGACATCGGCCTATCGGCCGATCGACCATTGTTTTCTGATATGGTTTACTTGTTTCTTGTTGATTGCAGATCAAATCAACTGGCACGCTCTGCGCACGACTAGGCAAGCCAATTTGGACTTGCACTGGAGTTAAGTAGATCTCCCAGGCCGCCGTGGTAACGCGGAACCCGTTTTGTTGCTGGACGGGTCCAAATTCTGCGCCAACACGCTTTTGGCACGCCCGGTGGGACATCGATTTTCAACTTCACTTCTAGAGAGACCACGCTCCACCGTTTGCCAAAAGCTGTGTTTCGCCAACACGCTTTTGGCACGCCTGGTGGAACTATGAGCGCAAACTCTGCAACAGTAATAAATCTCCTCAAGATGTCGAAGCAGGTCGAGATTTCCGAGGAGAACATCGTCCCTGTGACTGCCGACCAGCTCAATGCAGAGCAGAAGGCTGAGATGGAAAATCTGGTCGAGCAGTTCCAGAATATGTACCTGCAAACATATTCTAGGACTCGGCAAGGTACCTTGATCCAAAAATCCAAGGTAGTTATGCCGAGTCCTAGAGATGAAGCTGGCACGTCGGCGGCGGCGCACGACCACACCGTCAAGACTGAGGATATTGCAGCGCCGACGTTGCAAGATAGGATTGACTCCGCAGTTCATTCTGCGCTAGTCAACCAATCGGGGATCCTGGTGAACACATTGACCAATACGGTCAAATCGATCCTAGATGGGTCGATTCACCAGCACAAGCCTCAGGGGCCGATTTTCTTACCAGAAAATAAGTTCCCTGCCTATCGGACCCTGAGGAACGACCTGAGCACGTCTCAGCCGACAGCGCCGATGCCACCCCCATCGGCATAGCCAACAACAACACTGCCACTGGTCCTCACAAATCAGACAGGGGGGAGCCCTCAGCACTTTACGGAGGAGCAATATGCTCAATGGACCAAGGGGAAACAACCGGTGATCGAGCCGGTGCAGCAAGTTCCGGTTCACCAACCATTGGCCGGACAGCCACAAGCCCCGGTGTTCAGCAATCCTCCACATCAAGCTGCATACAATGTGCCACAAGGCTACCAGCAGCACACCGCAGGGCAGTACGGCGCGCAAAACCTTGATCACCACTACCAGCCGTACTCTCCCAGGCAGTATCAAGCAGAGGGCTTGCAGCAATCATATCAGCAAGACCTCCCACACCGGCCCGCAGGATACTAGGCCGATATGATAGCCGAAGTGATGCGAGATCAATTCGGCTTGAAGCCCAAGGAGAACTCTACAGTGTATCGGCATCCGTATCCGGAGGAATTTGACAGAGTGCCATTGCCAGGCTGATACAAGATCCCAGACTTTTCCAAGTTTTCGGGACAAGACAACGTCTCGATGTACGAGCATGTCAGCCGATTCCTAGCACAGTGCGGGGAGGCATCGGCTATCGAGGCGTTGAGGGTGAGATTTTTCCCTCTGTCCTTATCAGGGTCTGCATTCACGTGGTTTTCTTCTTTACCCTGCAATTCCATCAGAGGATGGATAGATCTGGAGAAACAGTTTCACAGGTATTTCTACAATGGCGTACAAGAGATGAAACTGTCTGATCTAACTGCCATCAGGCAACGAGTGGATGAATCGGTCCCAGAGTATATCCAGAGATTTAGAGACATACGGAACAGGTGTTACAGCCTCAGTTTGACCGATTCCCAGTTGGCCGACTTGGCATTTTCAGGGATTGCTAGGGCCGATACGCGAGAGGTTCTCCTCCCAGGAATTTGACAGCCTAGCTCAGCTGGCACAACGAGTATCGGCCCACGAGCAACGATTCCAGGAGGCAAAGAAGTTCGCGAAGAAGATTAACACAATTTATCAGTATGCCTCCGACGATGACGACGAGGAAGACGTTGATGTCGACCTAGCCGAGTGGGCCCGGATGAGGAAGTCAACGACTTGCCAATGGGCCAAGAAGGGCGACAAAGAAGATAAATATGATTTCGACGTTAACAAGGCCGATAAGATATTTGACCTGCTGCTGCAAGAAAAGCAAATCCAGTTGCCAGTGGGTCATATATTGCCATCGGCTGAAGAGATCAAGAAACGGAGATATTACAAATGGCACAACTCTTATTCACACCATACAAATGAATGCATGATCTTCAGGCAACAGATTCAATCGGCCATCGAGCAAGGCAGGATTAAAATCGATGATGCCAAGCGGCCGATGAAAATCGAAGGACACCCGTTTCCAGTCAACATGGTGCGGGCGGACAGGACCGATGGCAGTGCCCATCGGACCGGCAAGCAACCTTATCAGACCTCTGAGGGCCTGATTAGAAAATACCAGCGGCGGCAGGAAGAACAAGCTCAAGACTACGCCGATCAAGACAACTCTTACGACCCGCATTGGGAGTGCGAGTTTTTCCGGTTCTGCTGGAATGAAGGAATGAGGTTGCCATCTATCCAGGAGTGCCCTGCATGCAATGGTGCAGAAGTGTAACATCCTGAATATTTCGACTTTGGAATACAGAATTAAAAATTCAGAATAACCAAAAATCTTTTTCAAAATACATTCATGCCTGAACTAACTCAATTCGATCTGTCGTTTTTCGTTTACTCATGGGCTAATAGACGAACGTCTGAGGATACGTCGGTATTTGATTTCAAATATTATTTATTCAAGGAGCTATGATTTGCATATGCCAATTATTTTCGAAAAACAAAAACCCTCGGACATATTTACTTTATAAATAAAGCTATATATCTAAATGTATCACCATTTTGGATAAAACCCATTAAGGGATAGTTTATTAAAACAAATATTGTTCCACTAAAGAAATAGCTTTGATTATTTTCTATGCACCTTTATATAGAGTGATAAGCTTTTGGAAATTATTTGCAAAATAATGTCTATTGGTAAAGTATTTACTAGAAACCTTAATTGCGAAATATAAATTCCTAATAGGCTATTTTCAAGGATATGATATCCTCAGACAAAGTCTAGTCCTCAGGCATAATTTTAGTTTGCTTGTTTATTGTTTATTTGTGTGTGTCTAGAATCTGTGCCAAAAGATCTCGATTAAATCCTTTTACCAAAAAGGTTGTTCTCTGTACAAATTCTATCTCAAACCCCCTTCAAATTTCCAAATTTCATATCCCAAAGAAAATATTCGAACATCCTATTTCTTCGGGCCACATTTCCCTCTGTTAGCCCAACCCATTCTGCAAAACAAGTTCATTTCCACTCCCTCTACCGTGGCCTTCCTGCTGGGCTTTTTCTGGAAAAGTCCATGTTGCCTCCCCGAGCCCTTTCATTCCTATTGGGTTGGTAGTAAAAATAAAGTCTAATTCTCCCCCCATACTGTTTTCGGTGGCGACGTCGCCGCACGCCGCGCCGCTACGACGAGGCCGCTGCGACACCACCGGCTGCCGTCTTTCGCTCCCATCTCACCGGCGAGCTTGCCGGCCATTCCACGCGCATCCTGCTCGACCTCGCACCGCCGCCAGCCATGCAACAAGCTAGTTGTGCATGTGCATGCATGCAAGCAAGTCAGCCACGAGCATGCACCATGCAGCTGGCTAGCTATGCGTATGCTTGCATGCAAGCGGCTAGTCGAGCCTAAGCTGGCATGCGCACCAACCCACGCGGCCGCTGCAACTACCCCGTCCCTGTCTTCATGGCCATTCAAGACGAGCTCGTGTGGTGAAGCCTATATAAGGGCAACCATAGCCGAATACGCAACCCGTCTCTTTCCATCCTCTCTTCTCCTCCTCCTTGCTTTGTTTCTCTTCAGTCACACCCTTCCGCGCACACGTCGCCATCTCTCCGCTTGCTCCGCCGCGGCCGGCTCCGGCTGGGCCTCAGTTGAGCAAGAGGACGGATAGGCCGCCGCGCCGTCATTTGAACCCGAGAACGACTGACTTATCGAATGGCTAATCCCTAACATCTAACCCGCTGACTTCTAACTCACTAACCCGCTGACCTCTAACTCGCTAACCCCTGACCCCTAACTTGCACTAACCCGCTAACATTTATTCCTTAACACTGTGTGTTCGTTTGTTACCACCGATCGAACACGTGGAGTGCGAGGATGATCCGCGGGTCGACCGTCCCCAGGCTGTACCTCGACGACCGTAGTTCGCGCGAGGACCGTCGCCCGGTACGCCGCTACCTGGCTGCCGCAAGGTGAGCTCCTCTCCTACTCTTCATCTTGCTTTTGCTTCCTTACCGCATTCCTCGTCTACCGTTGTTGCCACGGCGCGGTGACGTCGTGAGGCGCAACACCGTACCTGTCCCTTGCGCGGCCGCCCTCCGCAGCGATCGCCGCTTCACCACCGCCCATGCATGTGCCATGCAACTAGCTAGCCGTGTGCATGCATGCATGCAAGCAGCTCACATGCATGCAGCTAGCTAGCTGTGCAAGCACACTTGCAGTTTGGCCAAGCCGCTTGTCGTTCGGCGGAGCCACCCGACGTCCAGCCAAGCTACCCGAGTCACGTCCCCGGTCGTCGTTCGGCCGAACCCTCGGACGGTGCCACCCCTGCCGCGACGAGCGCAGCTCCCTGCCCGGCCAGTACCATGGCGCACTGCCGTGCCACCGTGCCCGGCTGACGCCCGTGCCTCCCCGAGCCGCCGGCACCCCATCCTCCTCCTACCGGCGCGCTGCCGCACGCCACCCGGCCTCCTCCTGGCCATGCCGCGCAAGCCAAGCCGGCACCAACCCGGCCCCGGCCTTCTCCAGCCCGGCCGCGCGCAGCTGCCGCCCCGTAGCCGTGCCGGCCAGCCGCAGCCACCAGCCCGGCCGGCTGCAGCTCTGCCGCAGCCGCCGCGCCGCCTGCGCGC